>WKFP01014755.1:4601-46975 GCA_011057875.1 Pterocles orientalis | reverse complement strand
GGGGTTTTTTTTTTTTTTTTTTTTTTTGGATGGGGAGAAGTCCCTGTGCTTCAACTTGAGGAGCAGATGGCTGGGGTTGAGCTGAGGACGGGCAGATACCGAGTGCTCTCCACGCATGTGTGTGCAATAACTGGCTGTACGATGGGTGATTCCCAGGAGATGAAGTATCTGAAGCCTCTGAAGTCAGGACCAAGCCGGGAAGCAGTGGGATGGGGTGGCCGTGTCGCAGAGCAGGGCTGGGGCTCCCTGAGCTTTGCCTTGGTCCCATGCTGGCTGCTGGTCCTCTGTCGTGAGTTCCATCTGGAAAGCAGGGCACGATGCTGGGCAGATGGGTGCCTTTGCTCTTCTGCACTGGCTCTGAGCTGACGTCTTTGCAAGACAAAACACAGCCAGGCAGTAGATTATGTTCCATTAGCTCCTCACTTTCTATCTCTTTTGTTTTTAACCTGCTGGACATGATGTTTTGAAGCAGTGCAGTTATTCTGCCAGCTTGCTCTGATGCTCAGCCTTTCCCTCGCTCCGTTCCCCTGCGGGGCTGATGTTCAGGGGTTGCCATTCCAGCAGCGCGCTCTGGATGGTAACGCAGTGAGGCAGGAGCCGATGGGCTGGCGTGGAGCAGATCCCAGCAGCTGGGGAGAAATGCCATGGTGCAGTGCAGGAGCTGAGGACGGCACGAATCATCCCTGCAAGGTGTAAATCAGAGGAGATGTTCAACCCTGGGCATGAAGAACATGAAGTTGTAGGGCGAGGAAGGGGGGCGAGGAGAGTTTATTGGGATATTCTCCATATGTACAGTGCCCCGAAGGACCCACACCTGATGTGTTTTGGGGCAGTTGTATGGCTCTGTAGTAACGACTGAGTAGGTGTATAGTTACGATTGGGTATGGGTGCATGCTACAGGTGAAGTGTGGCTGTTCGGAGTGAAAGAGGTAGATTTTATTATCGCTTATTCTGCTTTCCTGCTCTGAGCCTTTGTTTCTAAGCCACATTTTCAAGCTTCCACTGGGAGCAGGAAATGCCTGATTAAAGAGGCAGGTTAAACGAGTTGCCATCCCATGAAGGCATCTGCTGCACAGGAGAGAAACCTTTCGTTTGACACAGTTGCATTATTAATGCTCTTCTCAAGTCCTTGAATGAATCAATTAAACAGCTGGGTTTTGCCTGTGGAAATGCGGGTCTTTGTTTTGGCAGGCGGGGATGTACCAGGGCTGAGGAGATGTTCTGTAATGAGAGCAATTAAAAGGTCATTAGCGATGCGGAGGGGTTTTGAAGTTGGAGCTCGCTTTCTGGCAGTGAGCTGTGCGTGAGCAGATTCTAAACAACTCCTGCGTGCTTTTTTTTGGTGCTTTTTTTTTTTCCTTCTGTTTTCCTTGCTGAAGCGTTTTGAATGTTTTAACTCTGAGGTTGGCGAGCTGAAAGGTTTGGGTGAGAGAATGGAGAGGAGACAGAGGACCTGGTCTCCATCGTGCCACGCGGTCCCTGGCCAGTGGCCGGAGGACGTGGGATGTGAGGTCCAAACCAAGCTGCAGAGAAAGAGAGAAAAGCAGCAGACGCACACTCTGTATGTAGAGCCTGAATGACTTCAAGAGCAGCTTTTTGGCCGGGTGGCCTCACCCTCCTACATCCCTGGGAAGCTGCTGCCGGTGCCTGCTCCCAGCCAGCCCCTGGTGCCAGTGTTTTCCCCGTGGATTCTCCCCCTGGGGTGTGACCGCAGCCAGCACCGTGGCACAGAGATGCTTTGCGGTGTGGCTGCCAGGGATTTTGCAGGAACTCAAGTGGCTGCAATCAGCTGGCTGCAGGGTCTCACTTTCTCCCAGGGCAGCGCGGTTGGTGTAGGGACCGTCATTCCTGGCAGCACATGAAGAGGTTTGGTTTTCATAGAATTGCAGAATGGTTTGGGCTGGAAGGGACCTTAAAGCCCATCCAGTGCCACCCCTGCCATGGGCAGGGACACCTCCCACTAGCCCAGGTTGCCCAAAGCCTCATCCAGCCTGGCCTTGAACCCCTCCAGGGATGGGGCATCCACAGCTTCTCTGGGCAACCTGGGCCACTGCCTCACCCCCCACACAGGAAAACATTTCTTCCTCACATCTCATCTTGCTTGCTCAGACCAGGCAGGTCTTGCAAACCCCCATCCTGGGCTTTAACGGCCGAGGTCCACAATGTTTCTTTCCCCCCCTTTGCAGGCTACACCGTGCAGCTGCTAAGCTTGCTTTGGGCAAAAACTTCTTTGGTGGCTCTTCCCAATGAGGCAATGGGTGCCTGCCTGGGCTAGGAGGTTTTCTGAATCCTTATTAATGGGTTAATTTTATAATGCCTCACTCATGGTTTTCCTCTCCAAATGAGTGGACTTTTGGGAATCTTACACCTTCTGCAGTAAAAGTGCTGTTAATTTTCTTCCACAGCTCTGCTGGTTTTAATTGTAACCTCCCACGTTAGCTGTGACAGCCCATATGTTGATTTTATATATTATGTAATCCAGTGCTGGCCTGCCTCAAGGTTGGGTTGTGGTAGAGTTTTAGTTGCTGGAAGGACTTTAAATCCAGATATGTTTTTCCTAAAAGGAAAGATGATTTTCCATAATTAAGCTGGAGATGTCCTTTGGAATATTCTTTGTAGGACATCAGATCACAGTGTTTTGTTTTTTTTTTCATGGCTTGAAATCCACAAATGGGAGCAGATCCCATGCTTAGTGACCAGTCTTGTACCATTTGGTGGGTGTTGATTGACCCAAAATGACATTAAAGCAGCAAAAATGCTGTGCCTCGCTGTTTGTCCCAGGCATGCTTGCTTCAGAAGGCAGTTCTTAGAAGTCATATCTTTGGTTCTTGTGGTTTAATGATTTAGATTGTATATTTTTCTATCCTAAATATACACAGCAGTCATGGTTCTGGGTGGGCAGGCTGTGGCTGTGCCCCAAAAGCACTACTGGTGTTACTGGTGTAGTTATTTGCTGCTCTCTGGAAGAGTTGGGCTGGTGAGAAATCAAGTTTGATGGCTGCTGAGATATCACCAGGCTGTTCAACATCACAGGTGGACGCAGGGGGTAGGGGAGGTGTGTCCTCCACACCTGGGAGTGGGAGATTGTCATAGTGTGATTCATGTTGGGAAGAACCTCTGGACATCAGGGATGAGGCTTTGAGCAACCTGGGCTAGTGGGAGGTGTCCCTGCCCATGACAGGGGGTGGTACTGGTTGGGCTTTAAGGTCCCTTCCAACCCAAACCATCCTGGGATTCTATGTTTCTGTGACCATCGAGCGCAGCCCCTGCTCTACGCAGGTCCGTTGTGATCCAGGCCCTTGGAAGGGATGGAGATGGCCGCTGCTGGGTGACCATGTTCCTGCAGAGGCGTGAGAGGCATTTTCCAAACAGTTCCTTTGTGTCTGGGCTCTTATTTCTGAGATGTGCAGTCTGGTTTAGTTTAACTTGGTCTTGAGCCTTGGAAATAAGTGTCTGGGGTTACGTCAGAGCCTGCAGATTTCTGCTTTCAAGTACAAGGAGCCGACTGATACTCACATGGGCAAGGGGGAACGGCTGACACTCTCCAGGAGGTCCCAGGGCACGGAGGGAGCTCCAAACCTTGTCGATACGGGAATTGAAACCCCCAATGCAGCACTTCATTCCCACAAAGAGGGGAAGGAGGAGAGGGGAGAGGGGGAGCATCAATAACTGGAGGCTGAGCCTAACCCCGGTGTTGCAGCTCTCTTGGTGGCACTGAAGCCATGCAGGAGGGAGTGTCCCCAGCTGTGACACCATGTCGTGCTGCCGTCTCCCCCCCACCCCTTCACGGCAGCAGAGGGTCTCCCCCCTGCCATGCCTCGCAGCTTCCTGTCTCTCCCAAGACAAAATGTGCAGACGTGACCATGAATCCCCCCCAAATGGTTTGTACACCCACAGGCTGGTATTCCAGCTCCCTCCCCCCTCTGCGGCCCCTTCCCGAATAACAGAGTCAGGCATTGCTTGTGACCGTGACCTCTGAACCCCTCCTGCCAGCATCTGGAGCATCTGGCAGGCACGTGCTGTGGGGCTGCTGGTGGGGCTGGTGGAGCTGCCAGGATGTTGCCCAGGCTGGGGCTTGGCTCTCCCTTGCCCCATTTGCCCTTTTGGGGGGTGTTTCCCCCCCACCAGAGCAGTGCCTGCTCCCAGTGGGGTGGTGGGGACACCCTGCCTCCCGGTGTGGTCCCCGAGAAGAGGGGTGGTCTCTGCATCCCCCCTTGTTTCATGTTGCTCAGGAAGAGTTTCCTCCAGTGAAAGGGTCTGGTGGCTGCATTGGAAGTTATCGAGGATTTGATTGTCCCAGGGCAAGGAGGGAGGCGAAACGGCTCCAGCCTGGGGAGATGGAGCCAGATCTCTGCTGGGTTCCTGTGTACTTCTGGCTCCCAGACAGGGAGCTCAACAGGAACTTGTTTAGGGGCCATTTCGAAGAGGGAACCAGCTAGTTCTGCTTAATCCCTTCCTGATGCCTCCAGCAGCCATGGTATTGTGTGGTCTGAGCTTCAGACCAACACAAAGTCTTGTCCCCTGGCCATGGTGTGGTCCTCTCCTGGCGATGCCGGGGGAAGGGGAGATGAGGTGTCCCCTCCTCCATGGGGGCTCTGGGGTGCTGGGGCCAGGAGGTCCCTGAGATGCTTCCCATGGCCAGTGGGATGAGACTTTTCATGCTTGAACCATTCACAGGCAGGTTTTCCAAGCTTTCCTCTAGCTCTGAGGCTCAGGAAGGTTAGTTAAGGAGACAGCCAGAGCTGTTCATCCCTCCAGCAGCTGCAGCACTAGGTCTTTGAGCATGTCAGCGAGAACTGTGCTCTGCCAAAGCAGATCTGCAGAGCAGCAGGTCCACGGCCACTGTGCCCGCTCTGCAGGCTCCGTGGTTAGTACCTTGGACTGGTCTTGGATTTGCAGCTTGCATGTTGGCAAACATTAAATGTCCTCCGCAGCATTTCTTCTGGCTTAGTGTCACCACAAAGGCGTCCCTCTGTGCAGTCCAAGGCTGCTCTGCAGCGTAAGCTGGAGCACAGTAAGTGGGGACGGTTTGCCCTGAAATGCTGTCCTGATCCTAATTAAAATAACTTGTGCATTGGGTTTTTTTATTATTTGCTACGTTTATTTTCCCCTTTCAGAAACCATTTGCAGAAGCGTGTTGTGAACGTCTCTGCTGCAGCTCGGGAGGGTACAGACTAACGTCCCAGGAGAGCCCCCTCCAGCCTTCTGCTCTGAAGGAGACGGAAGGTGTGGAGGTCCTCACGGCACGCTCATGTCTTAAAGAGGTGTGAGGATGGCAGAGCTCATTTTCAAGCAACGTCTCATAATCCCTACTAGGATTTGTTCCTGCATCTGAAAGGACAGAGAGGCCCCTGCGCCGGCTCCCTCCCGCGTGTGACTGTGACTCAGGGCGCGGTGACAGACGTGCGCTGGCTGTAGGCGAGCTCTCTGCTTGTGAGCACACGTGCAGCACACACACGTCTCCCGGAGCAATGGGATAACTCCTCTGCTCACCCCTGCTGCAGCATCGCGGTGTGTTCCCGGCTGGTGCTGGCTGTGGGACCCCCATCCCTGGCTGGGCTCCCCCCGGGGATCCCTCCACAAGTGAACCCGGCTCCTTTTCACCGCACACAGTTTCCCTGCCTTAATCTCCCTGAATCTGTTTTTCTTTCATTTTTATATTCCTTCCAGGCTTTTACTGGAATTCCCACAGGGCCCAGGCCAAGTGTGTAGGGGATGCTGATTGGAAACAGAATGGGGCTGGAAGGAACCGCGATAAATGGGCTGATAAACCAGCCAGAGCCTGGCTGCTGTGCAGGACCGGTGTGGGACTGTCCTCACCCCTTCCTCCTGCTTATAGAGCCAGTCAGGAACCACCCCATTCCTGTTAATTGCTTTTCTTTTTTTTTTCTTCTTTTTTTTGGTCCTTTTTTTTTTTTTCCCCTGACAAACATCGCTGCAGAGACCGGAGGCCCTGGCTTATGAGCATCCTGCAGACAGCGGCTCTATGTGCTGGTGCTGTGCTGGGGCTGGCAGGGCGAGGGCTGGGGCCGTTCCTGTGACTCTCCAGCCCTGTCCGTAGAGGAGAGGTGGCTGCCCGAACAAAAGGGATGGGCATCGAGGGTTTCCACAGCGTAAAGGGATGTGTGTTGCTCTGCTTGGATAAATGAGGAGATTTTTCTTCTTGTCTCAAACCTGCAAGTGGGTTAAGCACGTAGGAGAGCGGTTGTCTTTTTTGAAGCCTGTAACATCAACAGTTGCCGTATCAAAGCCAGCGCAAGATCTGCTCGCTCAAAGCACGGTGCAGTGATCAGGAGATTACTGACATCTCCGGATGACGGTTGCTGTCACATTTGAAGCGATGCCGTGGGCTTGTTGCTTTTGTAGCTCCTGCTGCTGCCGAGCAGAGCAAAGCTTCATCTGCAGCTCCTCAGGGACCCTCCACACCCCAGCTGGGGTTTCTCTGTAGCTCGATCGACAGTTTGCTGCCAAACCCCACGAAATGTCTCGAAATGTAGGAACCAAATATTTCAGGGAGAAGGTGTATTGGACCCAGGTTGTCCCACATCTTAAGGCAGCATCCTGGTCCCTGGGCTGCGGCAGGGAGGGAACGGCTCCACTGACTTTCTCTGTGATTTGGCCAGATGTTTTTCAGATTTTATAGTGAATGAATATAATTAAGCATTTAGGGCTGAGCTGATTCCTTAAAGTATTTATTTTGCTGAAGGTGTGGTGGGAAAGGTACAGCAGTTCGAGCCAATTCCACTTTTTACATCATTTTTTTATTTGCTTCATTTCCAAACTAGAAAAAAAAAAAAAAAAGAAGGAAAGTCAATTCTTTATGTCATCCTGCTGCTCACGGAGCACTGAGGTGTGCTGCAAAGGCTGGAGGCACTGCTGCAAGCCCAGCGTGAGCGACTGCTGCAGCCATCTCTGGAACATTTCATCTGATGACTTGGAAACTAGCTCACCCCAGTTAGTTTGAAGGAGCCCTGGGAGAGTTGTGCTCACAGCAACCTGCACGTTGTTTGGTGAATAAATCTAGTGAGTATTGCTGGAGTTAGGAGGGGAGTAATTTTCTGTGCCTTAGGAAATACAGGTGTGGAGAGTGAGAGCGGTGTCCCGCGGTGTCTGTGGCACACCAGCCGCAGGAGATATCTGCTGCACCGTCGTGGAGTTACTGCTCCTCTTAGGAATATCTCTGGGAGAGCCTGGGGGAGCAGAGCTGTGACAGGGGGTTGTCTGTGTTGAAGGAGCTCGTGGGTGAGTTGTGAAGAGGGTTTTTGGAAGTGGAGGAGAATTTGGTCCAGTTCCTTAAGTCCTCTCCTCCCATGGGACCGTGTTCTCTGCAAAAGCACGGTTGTAAGATCATAGAAGCACAGAATGGTTGGGGTTGGAAGGGATGTTAATGATCATGAGGCTTTACAGGTCTTTCCCTGTGCGGGGGGTGAGGCAGTGGCCCAGGTTGCCCAGAGAAGCTGTGGATGCCCCATCCCTGGAGGGGTTCAAGGCCAGGCTGGATGAGGCTTTGGGCAACCTGGGCTAGTGGGAGGTGTCCCTGCCCATGGCAGGGGGTGGCACTGGATGGGCTTTAAGATCCCTTCCAACCCAAACCGTCCTGTGATTTTGTGAAGAAGAGGACGGCTTTTTGGTTGGGGGTTCTCAGGGTCCCTGGGAAAGCAGCAGCTCATGGCACCCAGCAGCTCGGTGTGAAACCTGAAGGGTCACAGGCACCCAGAGGCTCTTTGGGTGTAAAAGTAACAGTGGAGTGAGGAGAGGTGGGAGGTGAGTATCTCTGCGAAGTGCTGGGCATAAAGAACTTGGAGGAGCAGTCAGGAGTTGAGTAAAGGCTGAAACCGCAACAATTCAACAGTTTGTGCAGGAAAATTGGCAGCCACGAGTGGGGAATGAATCACAAATCTGCACATGTTTTGCCCAAGGTAAAAAATCAGAGTGCTTTTTGGCTGTGAAATGTCAGCTTGTTATTCTGGGGAACACTCTTTTTGAATTTTGACTTTTTCTCCTGAGCTGTGATGAATGGAGCAGGGGGGTAAGGTCGGGACGGCTGCTCCTGCCCTGCTCTGCCCCACGGCTGCTGCTGGTGCGTGAGGCTCTTGTGCTTGTTCCCTCTCTCATTCCTGCTCCATTTCTGCAGATCCCCCGGGACAAACAATCCATGGTAACGAATACAACCTCTACAACATTTTTCCCAACTCAGATGAATTTTAACGCCAAGTCAGAGCCTGAGCGCTGACCCTTGCAGCAGCACATCTCAAAGCGAAGGAAGCAGAACAGATCCCTGCAAGGCGCTGTGCACTGCCCTGGCCTGCAGTGGGAAGTTTCCCATGTAATTAAGTGCCCTGGCACTAATTTCGCTCTGGGCATTAGTCATACACTGAGTAACAGGAGCTGGCAGAGGCACTTGCAAGGCGCAGCGGCAAAGCTCGGCTTAGGCAGACCCAGCTCCCGCTGCCCGGGGAGTAGCAGGCGTGGGCTCATGGGAGCAGCATCTGTCCATCCCCAGTCCCTCAGAGTGGGACTCTTGCTGCTTTGCAGGGAACGCCAGTACCTCCAAAGCGGTTAATTGCAGCATGAAGCGGCTGTATTTCAGCTCAGGTGAACCGTGCACTGATCTGTAGCCATCCTTTAAAGGGGAAGGTTGGCCTTGCTGGATGAAGGCATGGCTGAGAGTTTCCCCCAGTTCGGATGGGTTTGGACAGAGGTAAGAGGTTTGCCAGATGCTTGTGCAATAGGGGGTCTCCTGCAATAGACCCCATGCTCTTGAGAACACACAGACAGGAGCTGTCTTTCCCTGCCAGAAGCTGGGACCTCAGGTCTCCCACGGAGCATCCCTGGTCCCACCGCTGCTGGGCTGGAGGAGCCTGGCAGGCAGCAGACTGTGCCCAGGAGCCCTGGATCCCTGCCCAGTGAGCTTGGCGCAGTGCAGGAGCACGTCCCTGGCAGCCTTGTGTCTGGCCCCATGTCCCCTGCGTGTCCCCTGGCTTTTGCCCTCCAGCTCCTCTCCGAAGCCAGGTCTGCGGGACGGGCAGCACTGGGGTACATCCAGCTTTGTGGCTGTCACTGTCATGTTTGTCCTGTGCTTTTGAGACGTGTCTTAAAAGTTTTAAACCTTTAAACTCAGCTTAAATGTGAAAGCAGATGCCAGTGAGCATCCTGCCCCTGAGGGGTGTCTGGCTGGGGCACGATCTGCCATCACAGACACTGCCATCTGCTGCCCACTGCTGAGAAGCTTGATGCAAAGTCTCTGCAGTTTGCTTCTCCAGCCCCTCGCCCCCCCTGAATTTCTGAACTGGTACGAGTCAGAATGGCTCTGAGTGGGAGTTTGCCAGCTCCGGGCATGTGTACGCACGCGATGGGGCTGGAGGGCAGGCGGCCAAGGGCACAGTCAGCTCTGGGCTGGATCTTTGCCCGTCCTCCGGTTCCTCTTGCAGGGATGCGATAAGAAGGTATTTCCTGGGCGAGCAAGGTGGGAGCGACCTGAGCCAGACCTTTACAGTTGCAATATATGATTTCTCCCTGAGTGAAGTCATCGGCTCTTATCGAGCTTGGGAAATTAAGCTGTCTGACTCCCTCGCCTTCCCCCAGCCAGTGACTCTCCTGGGCCGTGGCGGGGAAGTTGATAAAGCACATTTGTCATGGATCCGGACGAGGAGGAGGGTGGTGATTGCCAGGGTGTGATGGTAGGAGCAGAGCTGGCAGCTCTGCAAAGGACCTGCAGGCACATGGAGGGGAAGGCTTTGGAGAGCTGCTCTCGGGATATCTCTGCTTGCGTGGAGGCTGCCCTTCTGCCCACACCTCTCTAGATCTGCTGAAGGCTCCTGCCCCTCGGGTCTGCCGGCAGCAGTGTTTGAGAGGTGAAAATCAGCCAAGTTATGGAAAACACGCTGATTTTTTGTCTGCAATTAAGAAAATAATAGCAATCAGTGGCAGGACTGGATTGTGGGGTTGCTGGGGTTAAAAGCCGCAGTGTTTATTGATTTAGCTGGGGTGTAAGAGACCCCTGCTTGGCACACGAGGTCTCGAAGGAGCAGGGTGGGTGGGCACGGGAGCAGACAGGCAGGAGCTGCCATGACAAGCCAGTTCTCCGATCCTTCCCTTCGGCTAGGGTATGCACATGTACATCCTCCTGATCTCGGCACATGTATCCCCATGGTGCCTCCTGACATCAGCTCTGCTTTGTTTCGCCACCTGAACAAAAGGAAAATCGATGTACTCATGATGGTGTGGAAATGGAAATGAAAGCCTGGGCAACACGCTGAATCACCAGGGCGAGCCGCGGCAGAGGTGGATTTGCTCGAGCAGGTTATGGAGCAGATCTGTTTGGATGTATTGTGCTCAGCTGACATTTTTCCTGGGAATCTCAGTCAGCAAGGACATGTGTATGCAGCTGGGGACAGCACAAGCCCTGTTCCCACGTGGATGGCATGGGATGCTCACAGCTCTGTAGGGGTTCAGGTTAACCCGAGACTCCCTTTGACACCAGTGGGGCAGTTCTGCTGCTCCCCACAGCTGGGACCACCACCAGAAATGCTGCTGTCTGACCCAACAGGGCAGCTCCGGGCTTTCACCATAAGGTCCCCTGGGTCTGAAGGCACAAAGGACCTTTCACTGCTTTGCTACTGCTGTTTTCCCATGGGTTTTAGATTTTTTGATTACAACTGGGAAAACAGGAGTTGCAGAGCTCCTGAACCAGCAGTTGCCCTTTGACGGTGTGGCACATGGCTGCTGGCACAGCATCAGGCTCCTTCTGGTTGCCTTTCACCGGTGACTAACATCTGGGTGTATTGCCTTAGGTCTGGCTTGCCTTGCATGTCACCAAGGATATCAGGTTTAAGCTTCAGTTTTCCAGCCTCAGATGACGTTACACGTACAGTTTAAAATCGCTGTTAGACTAAACCAAATGAACCAATTCGTCACTGGTGGAAGGAGCAGGGGGGTTTGGAGGAAGGGTTTAGTTTTGGTTTTTTCAGCTCTTATTTGCTGAAATGGGAGGAATTCCCAGGATGGGCTCCCTGGACATATTTATTTCTGTTTTCTCAGGCTGTAATCTCTCCCAGATGTGTGTGTCTGCAGCAGAAGATAATGTTAACCCGACTGTTTCCCTTGTTACTCAAGACACTTTCAACATTGTTGAAATAATAGCTTGGGCTGAGCCTCTGCCAGACTTTAAAATAACTACGCTAAGACAATGGGAAGTGAAGCTGGAGAAACATTTGTGAAGATCAGCTTGTAATGGAGAAGGGGATGGAGGGATTTCAAAAGCAGATATTTCCCATCAAACCGCTGCTTCATTCCAAAACTCTGAAATTGCATTTCCTTTTGTAAGAAATCTTTCTGCCTTACTCACCTCTGCCTCCTCATTCCACGTTTATAGCTCCTGGTGTCTATTTTGCTGATTCCCCCCCTGCCATTTGGTGAGGACAGGGGAGGTGGGAGGTGAACCAAACCCCTCCACCTCCTTCCTTCCGACCGCTGCTCGGAGCTTGCAGCCTGCAGAGGGGCTGCTGGTGTGCTGCCAGGCTCCAGCTGGCTTTCCTACCCCCACAAAATCACAGAATCACAGGATGGTTTGGGTTTGAAGGGACCTTAAAGCCCATCCAGTGCCACCCCCTGCCGTGGGCAGGGACACCTCCCACTAGCCCAGGTTGCCCAAAGCCTCATCCAGCCTGGCCTTGAACCCCTCCAGGGATGGGGCATCCACAGCTTCTCTGGGCACCCTGGGAAATGTCACTGAGATTTTAAGAATGCATCCCATTCTGCCTTAGGAGGAGTTTAAGACTTCACAAAACATCATGAAAGCTCAAAAGGGAGAGAAGGAAGGCGGTGTGTGCCCAGGGATCTCAGCAGCCCAGCCAGCTGGGCAGAAGCATCCTCCAGTGCCCTCCAGGACAGGAAAGACTGGTGCCCGAGTCCCTGCCGACGGCTGCTGACACGGCCGCTACCCTTGGCTCAGCAGATCCTGGCGCTGCGGGGAGCTGGGAGGAAGCAGCAGGAAAGGCTCGCTCTTTTCCTGCCCTTTTTCTCTCCTCTCCTGCAGGGATCTGCTGCTGGAGCCAAGGACAGGGCTGGAGGGACCCCTGTGTGGTCCTGACCTTGGAGTCAGTCAAACTCAGACAAGCCTTGGCCGTGGGAGCTGAGGGGGTGTGTGTGCACCCCAGCGTGCGTGTGCTCTCCATCAGCATGAGAGGATGCTGCAAATCAGGGGTGCAACCTCTGGCAGAGCCGTGGGCTGCCCTGCTTGGGGTGGCCATCACACCCCAGGAGCTTTTCATCATCATCATCATCCCTTCCTTGCTTTTCTGCAACAGCTTTGTGTATATTTACGTGGGTGTCTTCCAACCCCATAAACCAAACCAACGGAGATGGAGGCTCTTGGAAAGCTGGTGCTAGAAGCGAGCCCCTGGAGCGTGATAATTTGGAGAATTTGCTGTTAATTTACTTGGGCAGTGGAGCCACAAAGAGAAGTTTATTTACTAGCGACAGCGAGGGCCAATGTTGTTGGGACTTGTCCCCACTCAGTGTCACACAAGTTTTACTAGTTTGGTTTTTAGTTGTTTTTAAACTAGTCCCGCAGAATCCTCTGCGCAGGCATTGCAGACCAGTTCCGATCTGGTTTCTGCTGGCTCACTGCAATTCAGTAATGAAGTTTAGTTGCTGAGAGGCAGACTTGGACAGATTGAAGAGTGGCTGTGCGGGGATTTGCACAGGTTTAAATGAGTTCCATTTAAAAATACCCCTCTAGCTAACCCCGTTAAGCCCTGAATAGAGATAAAACATCAGTTCCACCGCGTTTGGCTTGAGGGTTTGAGCTCAGCCCAACGGCATTTGCTGTCAGTGCCCCAGGAGGGGACAGGAGCTGCATGCACAGAGCAGAGAAAGGAGGAATGGGGAGGATACAGGGAGAACGGGGATGGGAGACACACCAGGGTGTGTGTGGCCGGGGGGGTGCAAGGTTGGAGTGAAGGGTAGCACCCCGAGCATTTCCCAAGAGACCCAGAGCTTTGGGCTGAGGTCAGCTCTCCTGGTTGTTCAGGAAGGAGAAGGTTGAGGATGGGATCTTTCAGTACCTGTCCTGGGAAGGTTAGAAGTAGCTTCTTTTTTGTTTTCTTATTAAAAAAACCAAACCAAAACAAAACAAACAAAACCCAACCAAACAAAAAAACCCAACCTAAACAAACCCAACCCAAGCGAGGCCACCAAACCCTGCAGAGCAGCTAGCTGCTGTCAGGTTCCCCCAGCCCTTCCCAGAGCCTCCTTCAAGAGGATCTTTGGACTCCGGTTTCTCAGCCATCAGGATATTGGTTTGCTCCATGGTTCAAAGCCTTGCCCTGTCCCCACAAGGGCAGGAAACGTACTCTTTCAGTTCATGGGATGAGGTTTTCGTGCTGTCTCATGGCTTGGGCAGTTGGGGTTTGCAGAGAGAAGACCCGATGAGGGTGGTTAAGCTGAAGGCTGACATACTGGCCAAGCCACTGCCCTGCTCTGGTGGCCACTCGGGTGCCATCATCCCCACTGGGAGTTTAGCAACTCTTGAACTCTTTGCTTTCCTGCTCCCATTGCCCTTCTCCCAAAAGCTCTTTCGCAGGCTTTCTTTTTCTTCTGCCCCTTGCCCTACTTTTCCCTGTAGCCAGCGTGTCCTTATTCAGGGTCATCCTCGACTTTCAGCAGTCCTTCCTTCTCCCAGGCTTTGTCCCCAGAAGCCCCATCCCCTTCCCAGCAGAGCCCCCTGGCTGGGTCCGTACAAAGGAGCGGCAGCAAACCTGCGGATCTGCGTAACGAGCTTGAAAAGAAGCCCGTGCTCTGGTTTTTCCTGCCTAAACAATGTGTACGGCCAGCTCTTTCTTCTGAAAAGGTTTCGCTTCCCTGAAGTTCTCTGTCCTCGCTGTGGGTGGGTGGTTGCATTCACTCTTCCACTAATAGGTACAACGTTCTCCGTGAGAAATGTGCTCATTTCTTTTTCTTCCTGCTTTGGCTCTGGCTCCTTCCAACTTCCAGCTACCGGCTCACACCAAATTCTCTCTGCTCTCCAGAGCAGGGAGGCGAAGGTTGGAATCCTGTTGCGTAACCCTCTGAATGCGGGTCCGTCCCTGCGAGCTCTTGCGCTTTGGCTTAACTCTCATCTCCCGCAGCTTGTGTTGTTGCCCTTAAAAAGAAATTATGAGATGGAGAGGGAAATGGGAGCAGTAGGAGGTGAAGGTGGCACAAGACGTGACACGGATGGCTGCCGGGGACATTATTTACATTACAAGCAATGCTAGGATAGAAGCAGGAAGAGCTGCTGGAGGGTTGATGTCCAGCAAAGACAACATGAGGTGTCCTTGACCTTGTCCACCCAATGTGCAGCGTCATCAGGCAAGTCCAAACAAATATGAAGCTGCTGTCTTGGGTCCCCTTAGTCCAGAGAAGGTCCCACACAACTTCTGAGGCTAAGAAGAGGTGAAGGGTGGAGGAGAGCGAGCTGTTGAGAGGGGAGTGGAGGAACATCGGTGTTTTGGGAGGGTCATCCTGTTTTGAGTGCTTGGTTACGGACCATGCCTGTGCTAACGTGGTGGTGTCAGCGGTGTGAGGTGCCAGGAAACCCTTGCTCCATTATAAGTGCTTCTTTTTCCATCACTTAATGCAGGGAGCCTTTATTATTAAATGCTAGCTGTGATGTACAAGCCTCTCTAATTCAGAGTTTGAACACAACTGAAGTGCATGGCCTGCCATCCTAAGCAGAATTCTGGCAGGACATTTTCATAAGGACCCTAAAATTAGAGAGACCATGGACCTTCACTGGATGTAGCCTGGCTCCTGGTAGGACCCCTTGTGTGTTTGTCCTGTCCTGTGTTTGCCTCTGTCTCCTGGATGGACGTTGCACCTTCACTGGAGCCTTGTTTCCAGACCAGCTTTTGCCCATGTCTCCTTTGAGGCTTGTCTGTGATCTGTGGTGGACCCTGGACCTGGTTGGTGCTGAGCCTTGCCTGGGGTTGCCTGTGGACCTTATTGCCAGGGGCGGGCTCTGCCTGCTGGGTTCACCCACCTGGGACTGGCTGTTGGTGAGGCATGGCCAGCACTGGGGTCCTCTGGCTCCCAGTTAGCCCTCTGAATCACACCCATGGGGTGTGATTCAACAGCTCTGTGCTGTCTCTCTAACTTTTCATAGCCATCCTCCTTTGCATTGACTGTTGTGCTCCCATCCTTGGAAGCGTTTCTCCCAAAACATGCCTGGGGCTAGCTTCAGCCCGGGATACTGCATTCCTGGCTCTGGCTCCAGTGGCTGGTGCTTGTCCTTGCGGAGGTTGGCCCCTGCACAAGTCTCCCTGGCACTGGGCTGCCTGGGAAGATTCCTGTGCTGCTTTAGGAGCCTGCAGGCAAGCTGAATCTGGCAGCAGCTGTTGAACTCCAGGAATTTCCTATCCAGCATGAGAATAGCCCTTCTACAGGCTTCAGGTTTGAGGTTAACTAGCAAGGATGTTGGTTTTGGATGCTGAATGTGTGCCGTGGGTGGTCTTGCCTGGCATTTGTGCAGGGGGGTGAGGAAGAACGCAAGTCTAGAGCTCAACGTTTTGTAAAGGAAACCTAGAATTACCCTGTCAGATGTACAGCCTGTCCCTGACTCTGGCTGCTGCAGTAGCTGCACTCGCTGCATCCTCAGCATCCACCTGCTTGGGAATAATCAGCTCCCAGAAGGGATGTGGCTGATGTCTGATGGCTGGTGACTCACACCCTGCACCTGAGAATCGCTTCCACAGGTGATCCGTGTCCTTGAGAAGCAGCACATCTGCTCCCAGGAGTTAAGGCAAAGAAAGAAAATAAACCTGCTTTGAACCGGAAAGCCAGCAGTGCTGGAGATGGAGACCTGACCCCTGGTTAATCCTGGGCAGAAGTTGCAAGCAGAAGCTTTGGTGCTGAGGCTGGTTGAGCACTAAACCCAGTGTCATAAACAGCCTTGCTGTGCATCAGCCTCTGCCCCAGGATGAGAGCAGTGCCACGAGCGCAGCCACCGCAGCAGGACACCCTTCAAGGTGTCTGTAGCAGATGGATCCCCGCTGGTGCTTTGCTGGCCCGTGCAGCGTGGATTTCTGCTGCAGGCGTTTCCGAGGCTCCGCTGGCTTATCCCGACTGCAGCAGCCAGCCCGATGCAGCTGAAGTAAACACATCGAAAGCTGCTTCTGGAGAATGGGTAGGGGGAAGCAAAAGCAGTGCGTGTGGAGGAGCTGCAGTCTGGAGCTGGTAAAGCAGGAGAAGGGCATCTGCTTCCCAGCTTGGGGAGAGCTGGTGGCTGAAGGAACATCACTTATTTCAGCATTCCTCTTTTGGCCACGTGGGGAGGTCAGGGAGAGGTGCATGGTGTTTGCAGGGGCTGATCTGCCTGGGGTGTACCTGTGCAGCTGATTGCCGGGGGTGAAGTGCTGACCCTCTCTGGAGCCCAGAATGACCTGTTGTCATTTGTTTGTCCTGGCTTGTCCCCAGTAAAGGTTTGGCATCATCCCCTGAACTGCCTGCATTGCGCGGGGGCTGTGGGGTGGCTGTGCTCAGCTCTGGCTCTGATGCTCTCAGTGTGCATGTGAACGTGTAGAGAGGTGTTCACAGGGATGGGAACATGACCAGATCCTTCCCGTGACGTTCGGGCGTAGCTGCTGTCAAAGCTGGGGTTGCTCCAGGTGTGCAGTAGGATCAGCTCGTCTCTGCCTCAGCTGGGAGGTGTGATGGGGGCTCTATGAGGTGCAGTGGGTGCTGGAGCCCCCCACCACGGGCAGCCACCCCTTGGCTGTGATGGGTTGTGCTTCCTGCCTGTCCCCTTGCCTGGACCTTAAGAGATCTCCTTAATTTCACTCCTAATTCTGTTTTTATGTCAAATCCTTCTCTCAGGGTTGGTGAGGGGTCCAGAGGCAAACACCAGCCCTGGCTGTTGAGAGCTGCTGGTGCTGCCCTGCCCCATTCCCTCCAGCTCTCAGGCCATGGGGAGAGGGGTCTCTGCTACTTTATTTGTTTGGCATTTGAGCTGGATCAGAGCAGCTTTCTGCTCAATTGACTTATTACTTTCCAGAGCAGTGGATCTGTATGGTCTGTACATCTCCTGTCAGGCTGCAGCGTGCCCAAGGCTGCTCATCTGCCCTCGAATAAATCTCACACCTCATCGACAGTGGGAACTGGAGTGAACGCAGAGGCTGGATGCCTCCCAAGTGATGGCGGATGCCAGTGCAGGTAGTACTGGCAGGATTCCCATTGACGACTCATCAAATAGGATTGTCCAGGCCCTCCCAGTAAAGGGGCTGTGGGTCCAGAGTGACCCAGACCCCTCCTGCAAGGCTGGACCCGTGTGTCTGTCCCTTGTCCCCATCACTTGCAGGTGGTGGGGTTATTGCCGCAGTGCCCAGCAGTGTAAAGGGGTGACAAGAAAGGAGGGACCTGGCTGTAGATGTCTTGGAGGTGGACACATGGTGTGTCTGGGTAGAGCCAGGTGTTTGCAAATTTTTTTTTGTTAATGGAGGGGAACCTTGTGGTTTTAAACAAATTTTTGTTTGGGTATTTCTGTAGTTGAATGATTATTTAGTTAACAAATGAACCTGGGAAGGGAATGTCTTTGTTCACTGAGGGAGTTAAAAGTTCTTCGTGAGACTGACATTGTGGTGTTGCCCAATAGCCCGGTGCGGGCTCTTGCCCAATCCAAACCATCTTGTGTGTTCCCAGCATAGTTCTGGAAGGGGGCCAGTCACCTGCTGGGAAAGGCTCTTATGTGATGCACGGCTCCCGATGGAGCTCCTGAGCTTGTCACAGCGATGGAGCCTGCTCTGGGCAGAGGGGAGTGACCAGGGTCTGCTCAGGACACCTGCCTCAGAGAGGGATGCTCCTTTGTCCAGTTCTTTAGTGAAGTTGGGCAAACTTCAACAAGGAAGCTTGGGAAAGGACTGAGAAGGATTTTCTGTGCCCAGCTGATCCAGGACTTGTGTTTTAGGACATTTGTGTCCCAGGCTCAGCTTTACAGTCCTGAGCATCCCAACTATGTGTCATAAAGGTACCACCACTGCTGGAGCAGGACTGGCCCTTCGTGTCTTTGGGACACTGGCCTTGAAACATATTCTGTTCCAAAAAATCACCTGGCTGTTTCTATGGTTATCTGAATGTTTGTTTTGGTCCAAGTTTGATGAATTTGTGTATTATTTTAATTTCTCCGAATCACGTTCTCTTCTTCCTGGGGGTTTTGTTGTTGTCCGAGAGGAACAGGGAGCAGAGCCCTGTAGTGAAGGTATCTCAGCTCCTGAGCATCTCTCTCTTCTCCCCCAATGCAGATGAAGTGAACTTGCTGGACAAAATTACCTCCCATGCGCAGGATCTCAGCAATATTTCCTTTGTCTACGATGAAGCCAACTGCAGCATCCTGGAGATCGGGCAGTACGCGACCCTCAACATCCCCACGAGGGAGGGATTTGGGGACAGGTGGGCTGCCCTTGAGGGGATGGGATTGGGGTGGTAGTGCTCAATCATCTCATGCAGGGTTGGTGGTTTGAGAGGTGACTTTAAGACCCCATTGCATAGTGACAGGAAGAGAACACATCCATCTGTGCTCTTATGAGCTCTGTGCTTCTTCCCTTCATTCCATCTTTCTTGGTTGCGTGCAAGGAAGACACATGGGCGCGGTGCTTGACTGACCATTCCAGGAATGTGTTTTCTTGGTGTCCCTCTCAGGAAGACCTCTCTGCTCCAGCCCATAACTGGAGAGAGCAAGAGAGCCAGCACAGCCGTATCCATCAGTGTTGCTCGATGCCCAGGTCTGTGGAGCCATAGGCTGGCCCAGACCCTTTGCAGACCCTTGGTAAGGGGCTGTAGCTTGCTGTGGACATCCCTGCTGGGCTTGGTGGGAGGAAGCAGTGTTGAAGAGCTGCTTGTGACAGGGTTACCATCCAACCTCAGCAGTGCGCAGGGCAGGAGTCCCATGGGAGATCATGCACAACCACATAAGCATGTGCCGAGGTTGCAGCCGAGAGGGATGTGTTGAGGCTCTATGGGCAGTGCTGGTTTTGGCCTGGCTGCTCCTTTTGGACTACCTGACCTTACAACCTGAAGGACTGTTTGCTCTTGGCATTTTATTTTTTTTGTCCTCACTGAGTTCATTTGTAATGTGACTTTCTGTGGTGGTGGGGGTGAGTCAGCAGCTGCTGCAGGATGCTATATGTTTCTTCTTTCTGCAGGTTTGCAGATGAATTGAGTGTGCTGATGAAGCTCAGGTACTCGCTGAAGGAGGACACCAGCCTGGTGACCATCCTCAGCCATCAGAGCCGTGTGCTCTTCCAGATCAGGATTAACCCGTATGCCTTGGTCTTTGTCACCACAAGGAGGAGACACTATGAGTAAGTTCCAGCTCAGATCCTTTTTTTTTTTTTTTTTTGCCTTTTCATGCTTCCTGTTCTGCTCCCAAAGCCAGAGTTAAGGTTTCCTGCTGTGGCCTTTGGGCAGTGCTGCTCTGACCCTGCCTCAGTCCTGAGGTCCCTCAGAGCTGGTGGTGGTGTGACTGCACAGGTACTCACTGCCTGCTCCACTCTGTCAAAATGATGCTGATCTGGAAAACAAAGACCAAAAAGGTTCAGGTACCTGGGTATAAATCCAGTGGGGAGAGATGCAAATATCCATAGTTTCCCAGACACCTCAACTGTTTGCAGACATGCCCAAATCCGTTGGATAGAAATAGCATTCCTGTGCTGGTGCTTGCTTGTGACAACAAGGTAGACTTGGTTTTTCTTGTACTGTCCACCTGCACTAAGGATGGATACACAAGGACCCTGGGAGCTGGTAAGGATGAAGCCAAATCCTGCATAAGGTTCATGTTGTGCCTCTTCCCGTCCCGCCCTGGGACACACAGGTTCCCCGTTTCCCTCCTTGGTGATGGGCGCTGGCACCAAGTTGCTCTGGGCATCTCCCAGGAGAGGCTGGAGCTGCACGTGGACTGTCGGCTGGTGGACAGGGTGAGCTGGTCCAATCACTTCGGGCTGGGAGTGAACACGGAGGGGCTGGTCATCGTCGGAGGCCTGATTGAGTCCTTCGAGATCCCCTTTAAGGTGAGCCAGGCGGACCTTGCAGGGCTGTGTTTGAGGATGTGGTCTGCTAAGTGAGGTTGCGACTCCCTCTGAAGGAATCATTGCCTTCTCTTCCCAAACCACAGCAGGTATTGTCACAGTGGGGAAGGGTGAGCTTTGCAAAGGCTCTGAATTGTGCAAAGTGCTTGCTCCTGGGTCAGGACAACACCAGTGCCAGCAGTGGGGACCTCTAGGTTACAGACTTACGCTCATCCTCTTGTGTTGACCATGACTTGTGCCTCATACAGAAGTCCTCTGTGCAGTTAGCATGCAAAGCATCTGACTGGGGAGCTCGTCCCATGCATGTGTTAAGGATAGAGACCCTGCTTTGAGGACTTTACAAGCAAAGGATTGCCAGCGGGTCAAGGTAGATGCTCTTGTTAAAATGTCTGATAAGTCAAAGGCTGTCAGGCTTTGTGCTGAAATATATCTGATGGTCAACCTCAAACACGGAAACTGAGGCCATCAGACAGACCTGGCTTCTACAGAAACAGTCCAAGGGGCATTTCTGAGACCAGCCCCTGGTTTATGTCACCAGTCTGAACCTCCTCTCCATTTCAGGGGGGCAGCTCTCTCCTTGTCCCTGGTTTATAGGGTGCTGCCCAGCTGCACGTCCACCCTGGGGAGGAAGATTTCAGCTTGTTTAGGTCAGCTGGCAGCTTGGACACAGTCCTCTCTGCATTTGCTGCTGCTGGGAGGTGGCAGAGTTCTGCTGGGTAGATGGAGCTGGATAGATTTTACCTCTGGGTGGGTGTGTCATGCAGAAAAGATACCTGAGCAGTCACCCTGAGCTTAATGAAGGAAATGTGAGGGCAGCCTGGGAAGGCAGGGAAGCCCTTTTTGAATTGGTTTTGATTCTGACAAGTGCAGAACCCTGGAGGCTGATATTTCCCCTTATTCCCTTATGCAGACAAATGGCCATCTCTGTATATCTCCCTCCCTCCCCTGTGTGGTGGTCTGTGCTGGGAGTCCCGTATCATGCATCATTCTTTTCTTCTTTGTTAATCCTCTCCTGTACAGAATTGTTTCATGTGTCTCTTCCTCCCCAGGGTGCTCTACAGCAACTGACCTTCGTGATGGGTGACCCAGCAGCGGCCAGTGAGCAGTGCCACAGCTACAGCCCCACCTGCACCCGCTCCTTCAGCCCCAGCCGCCTCGGGTCCCCGTGGGAGCCTTCACCAGCCTGGCCAGAGGTGTGGCTGGGGGCAGCTGACAAATCTGGGGGTTACTGGCTTGAGCTCCTGTTTGGCATAACATGATTCAAGTGAAAGGACCAGCCCAGGGCGTTGGTGCAGCCTGGAAGGACTTGGGTCTCCAGTTTGGGTTGGGATGCAATGAGGTGATGGTGGCCAGCACACAGAGTGGTGGTTCTTTCACCATCCAAACCCTCCCTTCAGTCATAGATGGGTTTGGTGCAAAGGGAGAATGAGTTAAAGGGAGAGTTTCAGAGCCAAGGAAAGCCTGGGTGTGTGTATGACTGTGCTCGTGGGTTTAACACAGGGAAGTTTTGAGTTGCTGTTGAGTAATGCAGCAGCTGGGGCTCTGCTTTTGGGAGTGGGTGAAGGCTGTGCTTGGGAATGGTGCATCGCTTTGAAATTCTTGCTCGCTCCTGGCAAGACTGCTGCATTGCACGCTTTCGTGCACCGTCCTTTCCAAGGTTGTCTCCTCTGTTTTTGCTGGAAAATTTAAGTTTTGTGGATTTTGCTTGTTGCTCTGTTCCCTGGGATGGGCTGCATCAATTGCCATGTTTATTATTTTAAGAGGAGGATTTTAAGGAAAGCCCTGGTCGTAAGGGATGAACTAAGAGTTGGCTTTGCCAGGGAGTAAATGCAGGGAAGGCTGAGTACATCGTGCAGAGGAGGAACGAGCAGGTCATGCTGGTCATCTGCTTGCTCTGAGGGAGATTAGGGTGTCTGAGTTCCCAGCAAATGTAACCCATGGTCATCCCCAGAATGATGCCTGGCACTTCTCATCCTGATCACCCTTAGGTACTGGCTGTAGCTCTGAGATAAGTTGGGCTCGCTCCCTAGAGCTAAGAAGTCGTGACAAATCTGATTTAAAAGCTACAAGATGTGTCCCCTGAGCCTGCGAGGTGATGGGCTCTTCTGAACCTGCTCGTAATACCTGTGCTGTCCTGTGCTCCATAGCCTGGAGCACTCACCTGGATGGCTCTGGTGGCTCACCCAGCAGGGACAAGGTCTTAGTTTAGGCATCACTAAGCTGACTGCAAGTGGGACGCAATGGCATAATTCTGCCCCACATCACACCAGTTCCCATCCCTTGCTGGTGCTCCTTTGGGCTGACGAGCTTCAAAAACAAAAGAAACCACAGAACCCACCCAAAGACCCAAGAGGTTTAATCTAAATCTGTTCCCCCATGTTGCTCTGAATGACTGGTTCCCAGTGTTCATTCCTGGGATGCATCCTGTGCTGTCGGAAGCAGTGCGCCCTTCAGTCCTGGAGCTGAAGTCGGTGCAGGTCCTTGGACAGTGATGTTCTTCCTCTTTCTCTCTCCAACTCTCTAGGTGCCGAAAGAAACCAATGAGATCCAGGACTCGTCTGCTCAGGTAGGATGCTCCTGCCTTGCTGCAGGAGGTATGTGCAGGGAATGCCCTCCCCGCGTCCCTCTGATATGTCTCCCTGCCTTGATGACTCCTGGGGAAACCAGTCGCTCTAATGAGCAATGGGTTGCAAAGCGAGAACACCCAGGCAAGGCTGCAAGTTATGACTTCACCTTTGTTGTGATGTCTCTCTTCAATGGTTTGAATGTACCTTGATGGGTCTTGGAGCTGGTGGAGGCCAAGGTGGGTTTGGGTGACCTTCCTGGGCATTTGTGTTGAGCCCAAGAGGGGTGGCTTGGTGAGGGACTGCATGCACGGAGGTGTCTGTGGCTCTGGCTGCAGCTGGGTTTGCTCAGAGGGGAAGAAGTGGCAAGGTCAGGGTCAGCAGGGTGGCAGGTCTCTGTATGGCACAGGAGAAGCAGGAGGCTGGGTGGCTGCTGCTGCTCATGGGTGGGATGTGCCGGGGGAGCCTTGCTGCTGCCACTGGGGAGGTGGGAAGGGCTGGAGCGCTGCGGCGGGAGGAGGCGGTTGTGACTCCGGGGGCTGGAAGGCATCACTGGGGAGTCTGGCAGTCGGAGAGGGGTGGGTGCTCCCCTGTCCCCCCAGTGCTTGTGAGGCTGGGGGCTGCCTCCTCCCTGTTGGAGCTGCTCTCGCCCGTGGGAGCTCGGAGCATGTCTCCAGCTCCTCTCCACATGTCGGGAGGTGAGCGATGGCTCTGAGTGATGCAGGCTGCGAGTATGTGGATGCTTTGTTTAGGGTTTCTGACCAGAGTTTATTTTTTTGGTTCATGTGCACAGACATCCTGAGGGGGAAACCCGCCAGCACATGGAAACAGATATTTCTGTGTGTTACTGACTGGTGCAGAGCCCTTTCTGACAGCTCCTCAGCCTCCCAAGTGTTGCCATTAACCATTTGGGGATGGTCCCTCTTCTCATGCCTGGCTTAAACTGTCTGTCTGCACCTTGCTAGCTCCTTTGAACTGCCCTTCACACACAGCCCCGTGCCCTTCACACACAGCCCCGTGCCCTTCACACACAGCCCCGTGCCCTTCTGCAGCTGGTTTTACACCGTGTCCTCTGGGGTTTAATCACAGACAAGTGCTGCAGCAGCAGCAGGCTGATGGGTGAGCGTACCGCTGGTGAGGGCTGGGTTTGTGATGATGATACCAACTGAGATGGCAAAACCACTCTTCCTGAGCGTGTCTGGAAGGTGGTCTCTGCCTCCCTGCAATTAGTCCTCAAGTCCTGACGGATCCTGTTCAGGATGTGCTCCCCCATCCGGTGCTCTGTTGCTGACCAGCTCTACTGGCAGCAGTTCTCCTGGGGACTGGTGTGAACTGGTGAGATGTTGTCATAATAAGAAAAGTGGTGAAATTTGTAGGTCTGTGGGGGAAGACTAAGGAAATTCTAGATCTGGGACAAGTTTATTTTTCAAGCACTTAATGAGGACCAGAGACGCCTCAGGATCTTTGACGTTTGGGTTTATTAAAAGAAAAAAATGCTCTACTAATGTGTTACAGTTTGAAAATAATGAAGAGCAGATCAGCTCTGCTGCAGGGACGGTCCAAAGCTGGACTTTGTAGTTACGCTGTCTGTGCCTTTGTTCATTTGGAAGTAAATCAGTGTATGGGTGAATTCCTAATTAGAGCTAATCAATGGTGGAGGGCTAGGGTGATGGTGGAGGAGGATGTAAGTGGATGAAGGCAATAGATGAGATGTTTGATGCTGGCAGCCTAAATTACACATGAATTGCAGTCTACTCTTTTAGTGGGTTTTTTTGAGGGGTAGATTGTAGTTTGAGTAATCTTTGAGCGATGGATGGTGTTGAGCCACTTCTACCTTTTGTCTTCTCTTTGCCTATGATAAATGTGGGCAAAAGAGTTCATTACTGAAGGGCTTCTTCTAAAACAATTTAATTTGGGATTCTAAAGCCATAAACCGAAAGTCAAATAAAGCTTAAATCCCAGTGATTTCCAAAGAGGAAAAATTGCCCAGGTTTAATTATCTGGACAGTTCAAGCTACTTCTGAGATTATGTATTGATTTTAAAAATGCTCTGAAAGCTCTCTGAAGATGCTCGGTCTGTTCGTGGGATGTCTGTTCTTTCGTGGTCAGATTTGTTATTGAAGAAAAAATTGGTGTTGCAATCACTTGTTTAGTTTCATTCAATCCAAACACTGCTGGTAGCTCCTTAAATAGTAACAGCTCAGTAGCAGTCCAGCCTGGTCACTGTGTGTACAGATGCAGCATTTGGTGGGGGGGGGACACTGCCTGTTCCTCTTCCTTGCCATTCTCTTTGGTCTTGATATCTGAAAAAAAACCCAGGAGAGGTCTTTTGTTAGCATCTGGGCACTTCTGCAAGGGTTTTTGAGGGTGGTGAGGCAGTGGCCCAGGGTGCCCAGAGAAGCTGTGGATGCCCCATCCCTGGAGGGGTTCAAGGCCAGGCTGGATGAGGCTCTGGGCAACCTGGACTAGTGGGAGGTGTCCTTCCCCTTGGCAGGGGGTGAGACTCAATGATCTCTCTTCCCACCCAAACCATCCTGTGATTTAAAGTTTTCAGCCTGGACTCTGCTATTAGAGCTTGGTGAGGGTTTTATTCTGCCATGTGGCATCTTTGCAGTTAGCAGGTGGCCTGAATCCATGGTGATGGGCTGGGAGGAGTGCCTGAGGCTTTCTCCTTCAGCCTGAAAGGCAAACTGTGGAGTGAGGCTGGTGTTGCTGGTCTAGCTTTATGGGTATGTATCAGCCAGGGAGCTCCTTGAAAGTATTTTTTCAGAAATGCTTCCAGGGAGCAGGAGGCCAAATGAACCAGAAGAGTGTGCTGGGCAAATGCTGGTTTCTGGTCCTGATTTTGCACATGCTTAAGCAGGAGGAGATGCTCCTGTGTGGTGTGATTCATGAGGAGGGATTTCTGCTGGGTCAGGGCACTGCTGAGACATCTCATGTGGACCTTCAGCAAAGAAATAATTTATTGTATTTATTATTAAGGCTTGCAATGTATTCACTTCCCAAATCCAGCACCTCATGAACAAAAATTGCTGCCTTGGGTAGCACAGAAGGGTGAAGTGGTGGATCGCTGGGCTGAGTTTGGGTTGAGCAAATGTCTCCCTCATGCAAGATCTTGCACTGCTGGCCCTGAGCACCTGGAGAAGGACCAAGGGGTGTCTGGGCTGAGGGCTGCAGCTCTGGGTGCCCCTCTGAGGATGCAAGGGATGGTGTGGGATGGAGGGGGCTGTGCTGGGCATCAGAAGGGGTTTCTTTTCCCCAGATTCCTGCTGTGGATGCTGCAGATCCGAAGGTATGATTGTCTGCCCTGATCTCCTGCTGAACACAGCCCGTAGGATTTTCTGGACGTTATTGCTCCTGTAAATCAGAGCAGCTTGCTTAGCAAGGAGTCCAGGCTTGATTTTCAACTTGCCCGTGAGTGAGCCTCTTCCAGGGGCTTGATGCTAGAATGCGCTGGGAAAAAAATAGTTCAAAATTGCCTTTCTCTGATCTTGAGCTTGTAAATCGTATTGTACCTTTGTCTGTTGGATAGAAGAGGCTTCTGTTAACAAAAACATATTTTCTGAGACAAGACACTGAGCTTTGACATACACTTTACCCAGCCTGACCCAGCTGAAATCTAGGGCAGCACGTTACGCTGGCAGTCTGGCTCCTGTAGACAGATACGCCCCAAGCTGGGGTTTAAGCTGGTTACCATTTAGGAAGCCAGTTGAGTTTTTGGCTCATGTTATCAAGTCGTACTAACCGAAAAGCCTTCCAGAAGTGTAGGATCATTACATCAACGCCGTTATCTGTGTCAACAAAACACTCTTAATCTCCTCAGGCGCGATCCCAAGTTAGTTACACTGCAGCTCATTTTCTAAGCCATGGCATTAATTACATTATCTGTGGTTTCTTTATTAATGAGCCCCATATCAGTTGCTCTGTTATTTTGGTTGGGCTCAGCTTGGGGGGAAGAGGTCTGTAATTACTCAAGGTCTCCTGTTTGCGGTTTTGGGTTGTTTTTTTTTTCCTATTGGCACAACATGAAGCCTTTTCCCAGTCCCTTGGAGCTTCCCCAGCTTTCTGAGCCAAATAAAAAAAAAATCAGTGCTGGTGTTTGGGAGAGCCTGCTAATTTAACACATTTTTGTTTGAATTATTGGGATGGGATTGAGAAACTCCTCCTCCTTGTCGCTTCTGGAATGGCAAGTATTCTGTTGTCATCTGGTTATGTTGTCTGGATTTTCCCCACTGTGGACGGCAATGTGGCCCCTCCAGCCCCCTCTTCCCACGCTGCTGCTGGCGGTTCGGCCGCGTCCACGTGGCTGTGGCAGAGGGATGGCTGACTTGGAGCTTTCTCCTGTCTGTGTTTTCTTTGTCCAACTCTGTTCTCTATAAATCATAGACTCTGCATTGCTTATCACATGCCGGTTCCCTCTTTCTCCTGTTTTAGGCTAGATCAGCCTTACTGGCTGCTTCCAGTTTGTGCTCATTCCCCCCTTCCCAGACCTCATTTCTGGGGGGATTTAAACCCGCGTGCCTCCTGCCTCAGCTCTCATGCTCTCGGACATCTCCTGAGCTGTTCCAAGCAGTTCTCCATTTGTCTTTCACAGCTGGTTCATCTCTAAATCTGGCCTGTCGAAAGGAGCAAGCATGTGTGCTATTGATTTTGGCTCTTTGTTGTGTTTACACAGAACCAGGAGAATTCAGTTGTGCCTAGGAGACCAGTAACGCTTCGCTTAGAGACCCGTTTCCCCTGAGCTCCCCAGATGAGAGTTTCCAGTATAGACCTTTCCCATGCCACACGGTGAAGTTGAATTAACAAACGTGTAAGAATTTGGGGCAGTGTTAGTGCAGGCTGGCGGGGCTGGTCCCGGTGTCCCCTGGCTGGTGTGTCCTGTGGATCTGTTCTGCACTGTTGTCACCTACTGACCACCTGAACGTTCAGCTCCTGCCCCTTGCAGCTCGTGGTTAATGAGATCTGGGCATCCAGTAACAACAACACTTAAACCTGGGGCTTTGGAAAAGTGAGGCCAGAGCTCAGGCTGTGAGTCCTGGCTTCCAACCATCCTCTTCCTCACTTGGTGCCATCTGCCAGTAGTGCCCAGATGACTTCTCTGCAGTGACCTGCCTTTGAAGAACAGGCTTTTACATCTTTGGCTTTGCTGTTCTCATGAGATAGTCTCCAGCATCTTTTTAAGCCAGGCTTTCCTCTGTCTGTCAAATGATTTCTGGCTATGGTGCCTGTGGGCTTCATCCTCCAGCCCCTGCGATGCCCTGTGGAGCAGAGAGGTGCTGATAGCTTTCATTAATTTCCCTCTTTAAGATTGTACAGAATGAGATCACCAAGCTCTCTTGGAAGTTGAAACTTTTCAGTACTTTTCAGTACTGTGGTTTCATTTATTGAAAAATGTGTTTTAAGGAAATTAGTGCTTGGGTCAAAACTGGCGGAATTGTTGGTTGGAGGAAGAAATACAGGTCATGTTGGAAAGCTGCAGTGCTTTCATTTGGTTTTTTTCCCATTAAAGCTATATTTCAAGACTGGTTTTAATAAGAAAACTGCCAAAAGCAACAGAAATGTAACATTAAAACCACACTACTTCCCAATTTAATTTTTTGGAAGGAAAAAAAAATAAATCCTTATTTCAGCTCATAAAGCAGTGGCTGTGGTTTTTACCCCCTCTGGGGATTGCCACACAGAACAAATATTTGCCTTGCTCCTCTCGAGGGAGCTGCTGTCGGGCAGTGCCAGTCACCTGGGTGGTATCTTGTGGTTTTTACAAGCACATGGCAGCAGCTCTGGGGGACAGTGTGAGGACATCTGCTAGTGGTGGGGTGTGATGGGGTGAAGGGAAGGTGCTGAAAAACCTCCCCTCTGGTTTCCTGAGGTGAGCGATGCCTCTGTTGGCTTATTTTAATGGATTTCATGGGACCCTTGCAGCCTCTCTGGCTGGGACTTCATTTCAGGCATCAGGTGGCTTCTCCTTTTAGTAGTATAACAGTGAAAATGAAAAAAAAAAACCTGTGTAACAGCCCATTGAGTTCAAGACCGTTCTTGCTACAGGCATTCATGTGGCAGCCCATGGAAACTGAGCCCAGTCTCCATGGCAGCAGCCAGCGCTGCAGATGAGAAATGTCCTGAAAACCCTGCTGGCTGCTCCTGGCCGGTGGCCCTGGGGACCGGGATGGGCCACTGCGCCCTGGACCCGCTCCTCGTGCGGTGACCGCCGGGATGCTGTGCCGTGGTGCTGGTTTTGGAGATGAATGCGTGTGCCTGGCTCTGTGCACGTGACCTCCTCTGCATGGGAGCAGGGAATGTGGACTCGCCCAGTGAGGTTTTTCTTTTGCTTATGACTTGAACTTGTCTGTCCATGTGCTTTGTGGAGCTGGTGAATCCCTGCAGTGGGAAAGCCTTGAGCTGTTCCTGCCCTCTGCGCCTTCCCCAGGGCGAGGACATGCTTCTGATCAAGTACCCGAATCCTCCCTCTGATAGCTTTGCTGGGTGCTTTTATTGCCTTGAATTACTGTTAATTATTAGCAAAGGCTTTGGCGAGAAGGGAGCTCCAGGTGAGAGCGGGGCCATCGTGCAGCTCTGGGGCTTGGTGGGTGCCCGCTCAGGGGTTGGGGTGGGAGATGGTGGTGATGTCCGTGGTATCCAGGATGGAACTTGGAAGCAAAAGATGCCTGTTTTCCCACAAAAGATGAGGAAATGCCTGCTGTGGAGTTCACTGCATCTCTGGGTCGCTCAGGTGCCATGAGTGATGGGAGCTCGCAGCCGATCCTGGTACCCAGTTGATGGGCTGGGGCAGGGGTCAGCGCCAGTTCTGTCTCAAATGAAATACTTCCACTGCAGATTGAAAAGCCCTTTCTTAATATCCTGTGTTGCTGCAGGTCTGCTCATGGGTGAGAATTGGGTTACAAAATAATAAGCCACAAAATTTTCTTTGGGGGCGGCTGGAGAGGTTCCCTGCGCCCCTGCTACAAAATAGGACTAAAAATAGCAGAACCCAAAACTAACAAGGAAGGAGTCGATTTTTAGAATTATTTTAATTGGAACTTAAAAATAGGCCAAGTCCCTGCCCCCGTCAGCTCTCGTTTCTTGTTGGATTCACTATGTGCCAAACCCCAAACTGAATCCTGCAGCTGGGCTTGCAGCGGGTTTAATTTCTGCGTGTGGCAGCGCGGCTGCAGGAGGAGGCTCGTGGAGGAGCGTCACCTGGTCCGAGCCTCCTTGTGCCAGGAGGAGGACGGGGAGGTAAATTATGTCCCTCCACCTCCCCCTGTGCTGGGTTGTCAGCCCCTTTCGTGCTTCAGATGCTCTTCTCCTGGCTCCCAGCTGTTGGAGTTGGAGGTTTACTATTAATGCAGATGTTGCAGCTGCCACCGGTTCTGCCCGTGACTTCCCAGCAAATTCCAGAGGCTGTGGACTGCGGTGTTCAGGGAGGGAGGTGAGCTAGTGCCTGCTAATTGGAATGCGTTAAGAGGAGCAATTAGCATCTGAGACTGCCCAGAAGCTCCTCCTGGCCAAGCGACAGTGGGCAGCGGTGGTATCCATGGCCAAGCATGAGTTGGGCAGGTCTGCTGAGGGGTCTGTGCGTAGAGCTGGGGGCACTCGTCCATGGGTCCCCAGAGGCTCTGGCGCTGCCCCATGCTCCGTGGTTCCCTCCCCGAGGTGGACGAGGGTCGGCTTGCTGGGGGTGGGCAAGGAACAAGCCCTGCGGGGCCCAGCTGGGCTGAGGAGGGGGATCCAGCAGGTCCTGTCGGTTCCCCTTCGGCTCCTCTGGAACCCTCTGCAGGGATTGTGGTCGCTCATAGTGAACAGCTGAGCGGCTTTTAAGATGTACAAATGGTGGGGTTGTGTTGGAGCCAGAACGCTTTTTCTGCAGCTCTCTGTTTGATTTCTTGCCCAAAAGGACTTTGTAAAATAAATTTGGGGTTTTTTTAATGGTGTTAGGTTGGGTTTTTTTGAAAGTGCTGTTTTGAAGCTCCTCACTGCCCACCACCAGCTGGCGGTCACCCTCCTTCAGCAGAACCAGGACCGCAAACCAAGTGAGTTAAAGCTAATGATCGGGGGCTCTTAACTCGGTTTGAAATCTGGCTTCTGTGGCACATTGGAGGAGTCTCCAGAGGGTTTTCCCCTCATGTAGTCTAATCCATTGATTCTGATCTATTTGAGAAAACTCATTCCATTTGGGTGCTGATGGTCTCCACATCGGCAGGGCTGTGGGGGGCTGGCTGGGACGAACAGTGTCTGGTTTTAATACAAACCCTAGATAGTCCCTCGGGGCTCCCTCTCCCTGACAGTCGGCAGTGCTGCGTGGCAAGGAAAAAGAAAGGAAATAGTCCTGCTATGTGCAAAGGGGCTACAAAAGGGAGAGAGGGGGAAAAAGCCTGTTGTAGGGAGGGCAGGTTTCTGTTTTCACAGCCCTGGTTGCCTCGGACCCAAGGAGGGTCCATTCCTGATAACGGGTGTGATGGGAAAACCCCGAGGGATTGTGCTGTGTCCTCCTGAGAGTTTCTGCTGCCGCAGGGGCTGCAAACCCCTCTTGCAGGGGGTACAGCCAGTGCCTGGCAGCTTTAGAGATTTAAAAAAAAAAAAAAACAAACCACCACAACAAAAAACAAGTGGTTGATGAGCTGATGTCTGCGGTTTCCTTACCACCTGGGTCGTACCTCCATGAGCAGGCTGTGGGGTTTGGGGGTTAGTGGAGGACAGGGTGGGACTGTGCTGCTGTGGTCCACTGTGTGGATGCTGTCGCAGGGGAGGAATGCTCTTGCCTTGGTTGTTTCCTGATGTTTGTGAATGGCTTAAGCTAAAGCACAGGACCTTCTGCTGGAAAGGGGCTGCATTCCGGGTGGTTTCTCATGAGCTGATGAAAGGGCTTTTCCTGCCTCGAGGTCCCGTTCTCAGCAGTCCCCTCCTCCACATGGTGCTCTGAACCACAGGGATGGTCAGTGCAGTCCCTCACCTGCCTGGAAACTACTCTAGCACCAGAAATAACCACCTACCCTAGATGTTATTCTTTAACAGTATGGCTATTGATGGTGATTGGGGCATAGAAATCCTGGTGACAGTGGAGTGCTGGTCCTTTGGCCTGGGACATAGTGCTGGCTGGAGGAGCACAGTGACACCAACACGTCAATGTTGCCATGGCCTCTCCCTTTGGGGGGGGTCAAGTCCCTGTCTGCAGGTTGAGGGGGTGACAAATTTTGGACTGAGGAAGTAGGAATATTCCTGTTTTCCCAAAAACACACTGTATTCAGAGACTATCTTGGCTCAGAAAAATATCATAATAGGTGAGTGTTATGGCTTCAAGGGGAGGTGGGGGTGGTTGGCCCCAAGCCCCTCTTAGTTGCAGCTGCAGGGGTTAGAGAGCACTGAGGGTCAGGGTGGGTTCCTCTGGTACCTTCATGTTGTCTTAGATACATCCCTCGTGTATTTACCTACGACAAGGTCAGAGGGACCAATGGAGATGGGTGTGTTGTGGAGATGCTCTGTGGAGGTGTCCAGGGCTGCTATCACTGGTAGGTTTTGGCACTGCTCATTTTTTAGGAGGATGCTGATTTGCCCTGGGTTAGAACTTCTTGTGGGGAAAGTCTGTTTGGGGTAGGTTTTGGAAGGGAAAAATGGTTGTCAAAGGCCTTCTTTTTGTTTGTTTTTTTTTTAAAAAAAAAAAACAAACAACACCATGGGTTTTTTTTCTGATTTGAGATGGGTTTTAGCTGTAAAATTGCTTGTGCATGAAAGCTTGAAAGCAAATTATAACAAATTAAATATAATAAACAAAGACAGAATCCCTCCCAGGAAAGTTTTCACTGTTGAGAGCAAAGTATTTCAGCTGTTTTTAAAAGAAACTCTTCGAACTTGACTTTTTAAAACTGACATTTGAAAATTTTCACTTTTCCTCCTTGCTTGGGATGGGAAGAGTTTGGCAGTCTCCCATCGGATGGTGTGGCATCCAACAGCACAGCAAAAGCTTCAGCAGCTCCTGCTGCCTCCCAGGACCCTCCAGAAGTGGGGCTTGGCCAGAGCCAGCTCCCCTGACCCACCAGTACCATTGGGTCCTTACCTGCAGAAACACCAGTGCTGGCAGTGAAATTGTTGGTTTTTTCCTGCCGTTGGTGCAAATCCAACTTGATGCTCCCAAGTGAGCATGCATGGTCCGTGGTGCAGAATCCGAGCCAAGCAATGGGTTCAGTCAACAGAAGACAGGATGGGAAGGATGATGGCAAGGATACTCCATGTCTCCTTGTATCTCTCTGCTCCTGTTCCGCAGCCCCACAAGGCAAGTGTGGGCCTGCATCTCCCTCTAGTGACTTCTTACAGACTTTCTCCTCATCAGCTGCATGGCACCAGCTCCCAGGAGCCACCAGCCAGGGCTGAGGTCCCACCAGCTCTCCTCGGTGCCACGCGCTGGGCTGTCCATGCCCAGTGGAGCTCAGTGGGAGCACGGAGCAAGCTCTGAGCTGGGGTGGGAGGTGTGCAGGGCTGGTGGGGGTGCCTGGAATTCTTTTCCAGCCATTCCTGGAAAAGTGAAGGTCCTTCACAGCCACCGGCTAACCCAGTGTTGGGTCTGTACGCGTGGGGCTCGGCGTGCAAGCCCAGTCTGGGACACTTACGTGGGTGCTGGATGTAAAACCGGTGTGTGGTTTACATGCAGGTGAACTATCAAAAGTTTAGTTTTTTGTTCGTATTCAGCGCTTTCGTCATGAGTGGGGTTGTTTCCATCACCATTGCTGTGTTCCTCCCTCCATGGCTGGTGGCTGCAGGGCTGACAGAGCCATCGCAGCCTGTGCTGTCCTGCAGGGACCAGTTAACCTGGCAGCTGAGGACAGAGCGAGTCCCTTGCAAGCCACTGCTTTCCCTTGATTTGCCACAAGCATCCAGAAGGCTCCCCTTGGGCTCGTGTCTGCTTTCCCAGCCCACCCTGGGGGGTTTCCAGGAGCACGCTTACAGATGCTGGGGTGGGGGGGTAGATGTGCGGCGGGGGCTGCAAGCTCCCTCCTGCCTACACCATTCCCCTGAGACCACTGAGAGCCTTGAAATATGCAGAAGCAGCAAAATCAAAGGCCAAAGGGGCAGGGCAATCCCTGTGTAACTGTACATTTGCTTTAATTGGTTTAGTAATTGCTCCGAAGCAATTTGTGGATTTGTGTCATGACACTACGGGCTCTTCTCTTGATGTCCCTCCAGCATAGAGAATTGGGGAGGGGGGGTTCGTTGGAATGGGATTATGAGAAGGAGGCTGGTGCTAGCATGGTCCATGCTGAGAACGGGCTTGTGTCGCTTGTGGAAGGTGAGATTTGTTTTGCTGTGGTTGAACTGACCTGGCCACCTCTGACGAGCTTCCCCGGAGCTGAGGGGGGCTCCAGCCTGGGGCTCCCCAGCCCTGGGCTGCCCTGTGTCCCCTGGAGGCACTCATGTCTGTGGGAAAATAAGAAGCACAAAGTGTGTTGAGCAGAGAGGGGAGGAAAAAGAGCAAACTTCTAATTTCATGTTTTTCCTTCTTCCCCATCAGGACTCCAGACTCACCAACTCAGATTTGACCCTGGGGCCACCTTGGACACGGGAGGACACCTGGGAGACCCTCAACCTCCAGCCTGATGAGAGCGACCAGACTTCGCTCTCTGCCACCGAGATGCCGTCGGCCGAGGAGGAGGAGGGCAGCCTTTCTATTGAGGAGGAAGGCTTTGAGCTGTTGAACTCCACCTATAATAAAATCACCGGCCCTGGCAGGCCAGGGCTCAGGGGCGGCAGCCCACAGGTCGCTGGTAGCTCTGGTGAGTCGTAGTCATGGTTTCCTCCCTTTCTCCTGGGCACCTTCGTGATGCCGGGGTACCTGATGGTGCTTCTATCTGCCCAGGACCTTCCACTAAAATGCTCAGAGCAGCAAAGAAGGAGCGTGCCTCCGAGCCCTGGGAGGAGAACATCACCACGGAGAAGCTGACAGGTGACGCTGGCACCCGGCGGCGGCTCTTGCCCAGCAAACCCGACGATGCCATCGTGGACCTGGACACACCTGCCACCTTCGCCAAGGTGTCCCCATCAGCACGTCAGACAGCTGCCCCCAAAGGACACGTGCCCAAAGGTCCTCTGGGGACAGGGTCAGCAGCCAGTGTCCCAGTGCATCCTCCAGTAGCAGCCAGCCCTCCTGTCCCAGGGCTTGGGAACGGCGCTGACCACCCCAGGCACCCTGTCTCACCGGTGGCACACGGGCAGAAGGGTCATGTGAAGCCAGGACCACCGGGGTTACCGGGACCCCCGGGGCTGCCGGTGAGTGGTGGATGGGATGGGTGGTGGTGGGATGGGTGGTGATGGGATGGGTGGTGGTGGGATGGGTGGTGATGGGATGGGTGGTGGTGGGATGGGTGGTGATGGCTGGTGGAGGGATGGGATGGATGGTGGTACATCTTTCCCTCCAGAGCTGGTGGTGGGTGCAGGCTGCTGCCGTCCCAGCACCTTGCCATGGGAAACTGGGCAGGGAAACCTCCTCCATGTGGACAGCATGGGGCTGTGCACCAGCCTGGCACTTGCAAGAAGGTTTTTTGATGTCCCTGAAGAAACTTCACTGGTAACTAGAGAGGAGAAGACAATTCCCTTATCCCCCCTGCCCTAGAGATGAGCTCAAGTCATTTAACCATGTTGTTGGTTTTCATTTCACTCTGGTCCTGCCCAGAGGCAGGGTGGGGGGCTCTGAGTGAGGCCAAGCCATCTCCTCCAGCCCCTGTCCCTGCAGCAAAGCCCAGGTGTCAGCCCACAGCCCCTGCTGCCATCACCGTCCTTTGCTTCTCTGCCACTGCGACACCCCAAAATTTGTGGTGGTTCAAAGCAGAGCATTGAATTTGTCTTGAGATAAGTTTTGATTATTTTTCAGATTATTCATCCATTGTAGTGGATGAAAAAAGGGAAATTAAAAAAAATGGTAAACTTAGAATAGGTAAATGCTTAATCTAGTCATCAGTCTTGACTGGGAAGTAGCTGAAAAATGTTTTTACATATTTTCCCATGTTTACTTCTCCTGGAAAAATGATTTCCCGGGTTTGGTTCAGTTTTCTTAGCGATTCCTCTAGAAAACTGTGTTTCATTTACTCCCCTGCTGGGAGTGACCAGGGGCACCTTCTCCTCCCCCCTGGGCAGACACCCCCATGAAAGCTGTCTGCGGTGCCCTGAGCCTGGGGCTGCCCTGGGGCTTCACCTGGATGCTGCAGGGCATGTCCCCACACTCGGCTGTTTTTACGGCTGTGTTCAAGGGACCTGGCACTAAATTTGTCACAGATGAGCCAGGCTTTGTAGGATACCGGTTAAATTTAGGACTGCTAGCTTCTCCCTCGAGCCATCTCCTTTCTGCTGCAGCTATCGCTTGCAAAAATAGAAGAAAATAGGAAAAAGAACAGATGCTGAAGGATGAAAAAAATCCCAGGAGAAGAGGAAACATCACAGTGTTTCACAGCCCTGCTGTCAGCCAGCAGGAGGGGACCCAGCTGGGAGGGAATTGCTTTTGCCTCCTGTAGAAAGCACTGAGATGGGTTTTCTCTTGGTTATGAGCATCCTGGGTGGAAGCATCTTGGCGTTAGGAGTTTGGGTTTGAGAAGTTGGCACAAGCGGGTGTAGGCTTGAAGCCCTGCAGCAGCATGTGCTGTGCATGGTTAGAGCTATTCCTCCAGCTAAAATTGTGTGCTGAGCCTGGTAACCTGCCCCGATGGTTTGTTATCGCTTCCCAGGGCAGGCGGGCTCTGCCCTTGCTGCTGCTCCACAAAGGTCCTCCTTCCTCTTGGGTCTCCATCCCATCGAGCCCCTTCAGCCATCCTGAGCCAGGGGGGCTCTGGGCACGTGGAGACTGTGTTGGGGCTTCTGCCCAGCCCGGCCACCCTGACTGCACACCCACATGCCTTGCTGGTGCTGTGCCATGAGCTCGTGGTGATGCCAGCGAAGGTGGGATGGGATGGAATAGAGTTGAGTTGAGTTTTGGGTGTTTCGATGTATCTCGTGGAAGGGAAACCAAAGACTTGGTACCCTTGCCTTGGAAAACTTCATTAAATTGAATTTTGTGGCTTTTGTTTGGGCGGAGGACTTTGCCTTGCCTCTGGGTTTGGTGGTGCTGTGTGCTGGGCTGTGTCCACCCCCTGACAGTGTCACCTCGGGCAGCCGTGCCTGGGTGCAGGGCAGGGTGGGTGTCTGGAGGTGGTGTTTCCTGTTATTCTTAGAGGAAAGTTTTGGATATAATGGGGTTTTAGCATCAACCTTTTTGTTTGTGGGGCTTTTCTCCTCCTTTTTCACCAGCTGTGTCGATCAGAGGGGCACAGACCTCCAGCCCTGCCCCACCCCATGATGGGGCTTCTCCCTCAGTGCGGGATGGTGCACGTCTGGTTTTCCCCCTCTGTGCCTTTACAAAGCCACTTTGAATAGCTGCTCCAGTCAGGAGGTGTGGGTGGAGGCTTATTTGTCATCCTGACAAGTCCTGATCATGCCCTGACACTGTTCAGGGCATTTCTGGGCTGCAGACCCAGCAGACCACACGCCCTCAGTTCCCATCCCAGTCACCATCCACCATAAAGGCACTGGAGATCAGCGGGGAAAAAACCAACATGTGAGAGGTGGAAAGTGTTTCTTTCTTTAAAAGCAGATGATTTTTTATGATCTTGCTAATCCTCCTTGCAGGGATTTCAGTGTGTTGCCAGCATTCAGAAGCTCCTTGGCTTTTGCAGTGTGTTGTGGGGGGTTCCCAGCTCTCGGTGCATCCCTGCAGGCTTTTCTTTTTCTTTTCTGGTTCCTGTTACTCGACCTTAGCACTGACTGTTCCGGAGCAGAGATGTGGCTTCTGTTCGTAGACTTCAATTGAATCCTGCTGGAGGCATCTGGTGTTAGGGATGGCGTGAACTCAGGCGACAAGCAAATGCAAAACCTTCTCTGTGCTTCCCTGCCGGGGCCGTCCCAGCACCCAGGGCTCAGCGTCGGGTCATGCCACAGGAGGAAGGATGGATGGACCTGTGTGCGGTTTGCAGGGTGAAGCACCGGCTCCCTTTCTCAGTGAGATCTCCTGGATTGATTTTCATTTTTCTCTCCTGAGAAAGAGCCCTTGGGTTTGTTGTTCCTGCTGCTTTGAACTGTTTTGTTTGATTTGCACAAAATGGCATCACCTTGGGAGGACCTGAGCTGCTTGAGGGAGAGAAATTCATACTGTCGAATTTCGGGGGGTGCCGTTGTGGCCATGGCTCAGCCTGTCCCTCCGCCATGCCCCGGGACTGCGCCCCTTGGCTTTGCAGCACCCGTGCTGGGGGTGGCTGTGGCCAGCGCCTGGGAGGAGCAGGAGGAAGAACGGCTCTTGGGCCATCTCGGAGGGGGCTCTGGTGCTGTGAAATGTCCTTGGTGGAGCACCCCGACCCGCCGGTGACCGTGCTGGAGGCAGGGTGCGTTGGGCTGGCATGTCTGAGCTGTGGACCTGGGGCAGAGGGTGTTCACATGGGAGAATCTAGAGGCTGCACCCAGAAGAGGCGAGTGGACCCCGTGGATTTTGTGAGGAGGATGAGGGGGAGGCAGGACTTACTGAAGGAGCTAATCTTCATCTGCTCCCAAGGTGGAGAGGATGAGCCTGTCCCCAGGCACCTTGCAACAGGCGTGTGGTGCTCACACCAGAGTCCCAGTGACTCCAAACTGGTACCTTCCTGCAGAACTGGTCCCTCAGCAGCATGCTTAGGTCCTTAGATGTGCTGGGGGGATAAATAGCGCTGCTGGGTGCTGGGAGGGGTCCCTGCCCATGCTGGTGTGTGTTTTAATGTCGGGTGGGCAGGAATTGCTTTATTTTATTTCCTTCAGCAGCACCCAAGGTCTGAAAATGGGAGCAGAGCTGCCAGCATCGCTGCCGCTGCCTGTGCCCTTGGCACGGATGGTGCCAGACACAAACCCAGCTCGGGGGACACGGCCCCCAGCCCCCAGCAAGGGGACACTGGGCCATGGAGCCCTGTGGGCTTCAGATCTGGGCACTTTAGGGGATGAAAGTCCCCTTGGTGAAGCATCCCAAAGCTTTTTCTGGACGTGGAGATTGGGTTTTTACCCATCCCATCGGCACACGGCAGCAAGGTTGGGGCTGCCTCGGTGGTCATGGGGATGCGGCCGTGTCCATGCTGGGGTGGGGTAATTCCATGTCGATTCCCAGGCTTTCTACTGGGCTCGGATGAGGCCGTTTGCAAGCTCAGAACAAAAGCAGCGGCTGTGATTGAAGCTGCTGGAGCCGCAGCTCTGCAGCAGACACCCAGGCAGTGCTGCAGCCCAGGCTCTGCAGACATCTTCCAGGCAGATTTCTTTCATCGCGAAAAGCCGAGATCTCCCGTCTGACTTTGTTTCTGTGCAGGCAGATGCTTTGGGAAGCCCTGGAGTGGGGTCAGCACTTGGCCAAAATGTGCACTTGAGTCTAGAGATGGGCTAGATCAGATCTCACCCAAGTGAGGAGCCACAGATGTTTCCATCCTTATCCAAACTACTGTTGGAGTGTGTGGCTGTGATCCAGCTTCTTGGGATTTTTTTTTTTTCCTAACATGCTGCCTTTCCTCACCAAGTGTCAGGAAATGTGCTCCCACTCCCCGGCCTTATGTTCTGGGGCATTTGTGGGATGGATGCTGCAGGATCGCGCCACTTGGCTGGCTGCGCAGAGGTGCTTTGTGAAGCCTGGGGAGAGAGCAGCATCAAATGGGGGTGCACCTTCCAGCCCACCGCCCCTTGGGGTGTTTCTTTGAGACTTGGTGCTGCTGGTTCACTCTGAATCAGCTGCTTCAGTTCCTGCTTCCCTGGGGTGTCCCTGGCCACAGCACTGGTCACCCAGCCACCGCGGGCTCTCCCCTGGTTGGGGGTGTCCCCTGTCACGGTGACACAGCTCACAGCTCTCCTCCTTTGCCTTTCAGGGCTGTCCAGGGAGACGGGGACTGGTGGGACCCAAAGGAGACAAGGTGAGTATCCAGGGAAATGTGGATGGTGTGGGATGGGGCAAATACCACAGAGGGTTTGGGTTGGTTTGGATGGTTTTCATCACGAGGACAGTGTGAGCTTCTGCTGCTGCGGTCTGGTGGCTCTTTATGTGTGTTTGGAAGAGGAAAGAACTATTTTTCCTGGGTATTTTAAGCCCAGACTGTCTGGACAAGCTGCTGTCTTTCCTCTGAGCCACTCAGCAGAACAGGGAGATGCAGCAGCTTCAGCTCATGTCACCCGGAGGAGGGATGCTGGCGTGTCCCAAAGTCCAGCCCTGTGCTACATCCACCAAATCATTCTGGAGCGACATCTCTCAGGATGGGTCAGACCTTTCCTACTCCAGGCACCGGGTGCGTGGCAGCCTGCATGGCTCTGCTCAGTCTGCTGCGGCACCCAGCAGAGCCCTGGAGATGCTCTGGATTGATGGCGCTGCCTCAGTTTCCCTGTCAGTAGAACAGCAAATGTGCTCCTCACCACCTTGGCACAGCAGGTTCCATCTTTCCCAGGCTCTAGAGGGGGAAACTCATTGCCCCACAAATCACGCCGCTTCTGTGTGCGTTGGCTTCAATACCTGGGGCGTTTGGATGGCTCTGGGCATGGACACGTGCGTATGCAGCTCATTCCTTTTCCTTTCCCAGTTGCCAGCGTTATTTAGATCTCAAGAGCCGGTTTGAGCCCAGGAATTATTGGTGTGCCCAGACCCAGACTTTGCTCAGATGCTGACATGAATCAGCCCGTGTCCAGCCTGTGGTGAGTGTTAAACCCCCGGCTGGGTTTAAGGAGCTGCTCTTGTCTTCTAGGGGTACCCGGGAGCCATGGGGCGGACAGGCCCCCCGGGGGACCCGGGCCCTGTGGGCATCCCCGGTGTCCCCACCGTCATCCTCTGGAGGAACTCCCGGGAGGACTGGCAGAGCTTCACGGTGAGTGGTAGCTGTGGTGGCGGGTGCTTGGGGACCTCTGCTCACACCCCCCGTGTGGGCACCCCTCTGCCCTGCTGGGATGGGAGCCAGGGGTATGGGTCGTGATGGTTTATGGTTCCTAATCCATGGGGTTTTTATATTTTACACTCTGGACTGGGGTTTGTTTCACCCCTTCCCTCTTCTCCCAGCCCACGGGGAGACGCTGTGCTGGGGGGGGGGCAGAGGAGGGATGCCAAGGAGAGAGGTGCTGCTCGCTGGGGGCATCTCCGCAGGCAATGTCCTTGCATGGACGGGGATCGGGGTGCCCCATTTCCCACTGTGCTCACAGACCTATCCCACCTTCCCCTGGAACTGACTGGGAGATAACGGTGCACACACCGGTGACCCCTCTGCAGGACAGGACCTGTGAGGAGGCAGGAGTGCTTCAGCTGATGCGTGACTGGCTGTAAAATGCCCGAGAGCTTTGGTTTTGTTTGCTTTCTGCTTTACTTGGGCATCCCTGACACATACAGATGCAAAATCAGCACCCACCCCCACTGTCCCGTGATGGGTGAGGAATCATCGCTGATGTAGTTAATGGGAACAGCAGGAATCTGCTCCTAAAGCCAGCGTCACAGGGGAGGCAAGGAAAAGCAGCTCTCAGTCCTGTCTCTTGTAGGAGTGACTGTGGGCAGCCCCAGCCTCCTCGGCCAGGTTCTGCCTCCTGGTGGTGCTGCCACTGCTGTGATTAAGCTTAATTTCAAACTCTCCCTCAAGCCTGGCGGGAGCTGGGCAGGGCAATAGCTGAAGGCGTTGGGTTTCTAAGGGGTTTCTTTCCTGATCTGGGGCTGGAGCTCCCTCGTGCAGGGATGCAGGGATGGAGGGATGCAGGGATGCTCTCTGCACTGTGACTCTGTGGTGTCCCTCTGACAGGACTGCGGTGTGTCCGGACAGCATCGGCTGCTCAGAGTGGATGCTGGGCAGGGTGGTGTGTGAGGCAAGAGAAATGGACCAGCAAGAGGCCCATTAAACTGGGGGAGACTGAGATGAGATGTGAGGAAGAAATGTTTTCCTGTGCGGGGGGTGAGGCAGTGGCCCAGGTTGCCCAGAGAAGCTGTGGATGCCCCATCTCTGGAGGGGTTCAAGGCCAGGCTGGATGAGGCTTTGGGCAACCTGGGCTAGTGGGAAGTGTCCCTGCCCATGGCAAGGGTGGTGGCACTGGATGGGCTTTAAGGTCCCTTCCAACCCAAACCATCTGAGATTCTGTGATAAACCAGGATAGGGGAGGGTGAGCTGGAAGCATTGTCTGGAAGAAGCCCGCAGTGCCAGAGAGCATCTCCATTTCTGCACCAGGGCCATCACCTTCTCCCAGGGCATTTGGAGCAGACATCGGCATAATCTATTCCTATTGTCCGAGCATGGTTACAGCACTTCGCTGGGCTGTTGTCCCTCCTTGCTCTGCACACTCAACCAGAATTGCATTTTTTTTCTGCCAGCATTTTTAAAGGGACCTCAGGCTTTGTTCTTCTTTGGGCAGAAACATTCATCCATCACTGCTGGTGGATGTTGCTGTAGACCATGCTTTCTTTGGTGCCTGGGCGTTGGGAATGCTGGAGGGAGCAGACAGTCTCGTCTGTGTTTGGGCAGCTGACGCTGGAGGGCTGCTGGGGCCCTGGCCGCTGGCTCCCAGGGGTTTGTGTGCTGGCACATGGCCCGGTGCTTTTGGCAAAGTGCCGATCTCGAGGGGAAGGCAGTGTCTGGTGAGGAGGACATGGGGCACCCCAACGCCTCACTGGGCTATTGTGTCCGTGGCCGTCTGACCCCAATGGTGCTGGCGGCGGCGTTTTGCTCGGCAGCAGGAAATGAGAGTGCAAAGCCGTGGGCTGGGTTTTGCTAATCTCTGTTGAGATAAC
>WKFP01014754.1:592591-609949 GCA_011057875.1 Pterocles orientalis | reverse complement strand
AACTTATAACAATACCATCTCCTACTGACAACACTAAAACTTAAAATGACATGACAACCACTAGTAATGTAACGATATCATAACTACAACAACCACTATCCAAAAACCTAAAATCACTTATTAATGCTAAACACTTGCAATCCCTTATCAATACTAAAAAAAATGTAATCACTTATCAGTATTAAAAAACTTGTTAAAATGTTACCCTTATGTGCCAGGAATATAGTCAGAGACAGAGAGAGAGATATCCTTGAAGAGAAAAGGAAAAGGAAAAAGAAAAAAGAGAGAAGAGAAAGGTCCTCCTATGGCGGGCATGAGCTTTCGCACTGTTCATTCACCTTTTATAGACAGGAGTTTTCAGGCTTGCACATCTTGCTCAACACCTGAGGGCTAGCTGAGCATGTGACAACATAAATATGGATAGTATGCAAATATGACTCTAGGTCAATCATCTTGCTCCATAAATAGTGAACAACCCAAGGCTCATTGAACTCTGCTGCACGGCAGTGGGCTGCATACCCTCTTGAGTAGGGATGTCTCTTAAGGTTACTCCTTGAGGTTGAGAGATTTCTTGCTGCAACAGATTCTCAGTAAGTAATTTACAGAATGCTAAGCTGTGAAATATTAGCTAAGTGATGTAAAGGAGCAATTGTGCATATATAATCCTTGAGACATAAACCATTGACCAAGTCTGAGACTAGGTCAATCCAGCCACACCTAAGCTCCTCTGTGAGAAGGAGTTTAGAGAGCAAGGGGGTCCTTTCTGAACCTCATGACACAACAGGAGGGTTTTGTCTGACCATGTCCTCTATGTAGGAAATAATCAAGTGTACCTTGCCACCGAATCCTGTTAAATCACTGTTGCATTAGCCTTTGAACTTTGTTAACTCACTGTTTTTGCATCAATAAAACACATTGCTGCTTCTATCTTGCAAGTGAAGTGCATAACTCTGACTCTACTGGGACTTGTGCAAAGCCTTTGACACAGTCGTAGAATCATAGAATCATAGAATGGTTGGGTTGGAAGGGACCTTAAAGATCATCCAACCCCCCTGCCATGGGCAGGGACACCCTCTACTAGACCAGATCGCTCAAAGCCTCATCCAGCCTGGCCTTGAACACCTCCAGGGATGGGGCATCCACAATCTCCCTGGGCAACCTGTTCCAGTGTCTCACCACCCTCATAGTGAAAAATTTCTTCTTAATGTCTAGTCTAAATTTACCCTCTTTTAGCTTATACCCGTTACCCCTTGTTCTCTCACTACACTACCTGATAAAGAGTGCCTCCCCATCTCTCCTATAGGCCCCCTTCAGGTACTGGAAGGTTGCTATTAAGTCTCCTCAGAGCCTTCTCTTCTCCAGGCTGAACAACCACAACTCTTTCAGCCTGTCCTCATAGGGGAGGTGCTCTAGCCCTTTGATTAATTTTGTGGCTCTCCTCTGGACTCTTTCCAACAGGTCCATGTCTTTTTTTTTGTTGGGGGCCCCACATCTGAACACAGTACTCCAGGTGGGGTCTCACAAGAGCAGAGTAGAGGGGAAGAATCACCTCCCTTGACCTGCTGCTAATGCTTCTTTTGATGCAGCCCAGCACACGGTTGGCTTTCTGGGCTGCAAGCGCACACTGCCGGCTCGTGTTGAGCTTCTCATCCACCAATACCCCCAAGTCCTTCTCCTCAGAGCTGCTCTCTATCCATTCTCTGCCCAGCCTGCATTTGTGCTTGGGAATGCCTCGACCCACGTGCAGGACCTTGCACTTGGCCTTGTTAAATTTCATGAGGTTTGCATTGGCCCACCTCTCCAGCCTGTCAAGGTCCCTCTGGATGGCATCCCTTCCCTCCAGCGTGTCCACCACACCTCACAACTTGGTGTCATCAGCAAACTTGCTGAGGGTGCACTCCATCCCACTGTCCATGTCTCCAACAAAGATGTTAAACAACACTGGTCCCAGTACTGACCCCTGTGGAACACCACTTGTCGCTGGTCTCCACTTGGACATTGAGCCACTGACTGCCACTCTTTGAGTGAGGCCATCTAGCCAATTCCTTATCCAGTGAGTGGTCCTTCCATCAAATCCATGTCCCTTCAACTTAGAGACAAGGATGTCATGTGGGACTGTGTCAAAAGCTTTGCACAAGTCCAGGTAGATAATGTCTGTTGCCCTTCCTCTATCCACCAGCGCCGTGGCTCTGTCATAGAAGGCCACCAAATTCATCAGGCATGATTTTCCTTTGGTAAAGCCATGTTGATTGTTGTCAATAACCTGCTTGTTTTCCAATCTAGGAGGATTTGCTCCATGATCTTGCCAGGCACAGAGGTGAGACTGACTGGCCTGTAGTTTCCCAGGTCTTCTTTATTTCCAAAAATGGGTGTTTTGTTTCCCCTTTTCCAGTCTGCGGGAACTTCACCAGAGTGCCATGACTTCTCAAATATGATGGATAGTGGGTTGGCAACTTCATCTGCCAGTTCCTTCAGGACCCATGGATGTATCTCATCAGGTCCCATGGACTTGTGCACCTTCAGGTTCTTTAAATGGTCTCGAACCTCATCTTCTCCTACAGCTGGCAGTTCTTCCTTCTCCCAGTCACTGACTTTGCCTTCTGCAACTTGGGCAGTGTGGATTGAGCTCTTGCCAGTGAAGACTGAGGTGAAGAACTCGTTAAGTACCTCAGCCTTCTCTACATCGTGGGTCATTAGGTCTCCTGCTTTCTTCCGTAGGGGGCCCACAGTTTCCCTAGTCCTCCTTTTATCGCTGACATACCTGTAGAAGTTCTTCCTGTTACCCTTAATGTCCTTCACCATATTTAATTCTGTTAGGGCTTTAGCTTTCCTAACCTGATCTCTGGCTCCGCGGACAATGTCTCTGTATTGTTCCCAGGCTACTTGTCCTTGCTTCCACTCTCTGTAGGCTTCCTTTTTTTGTTTGAGTTTGCTCAGGACTTCCTTGTTCATCCATGCAGGCCTCCTGGCATTTTTGCCTGCCTTCCTATTTGTTGGGATGCATTGCCCCTGAGCCTGAAGGAAGTGATCCTTGAATATTAGCCAGCTTTCTTGGGCCCCTCTTGAGTTCCACATGGCATCCTTGTCTCTAAGTTGGAGGGACACGGATTTGACGGAAGGACCACTCTGGATAATGAACTGGCTAGATGGTCTCAGTCAAAGAGTTGTGATCAACGGCTCAATGTCCAAGTGGAGACCGATGACAAGCGATGTTCACCCGGGGTCAGTACTGGGACCAGTGTTGTTTAACATCTTTGTCAGAGACATGGACAGTGGGATGGAGTGCACCCTCAGCAAGTTTGCCCATGGCAGGGGGGTTGGAACTCAATGATCTTTAAGGTCCTTTCCAACCTTAACCATTCTATGATTCTATGATTCTATAAGTATCTAAAACCACATTATATTCAGCAGGGATCCAGTCAGTATATGTACAGGGATCTAGAAAACTGTAGAAGATAAAATCTGCTGTGAACAGAGTGAATCCTCCTGTGGGGCTTCTGTTCAGCTGCCTGTATAAAAGCATCTGTAATATGTGACATAGGGCAAAATGAAGACAAGGCAGGGTACCCAGGAACATCTCATATTGGCCTAGATGGCTGACTGTGAGCAAGTAAATCAGTCCTAAGATTCCCACCTATGTAGTCATTAAACATAAACATTGGAGGGATCCTGACTGTTCCTTTCATAGGAATCTCAGACAGAGACCCCAGTTTCCTCTCAGTTGTGATCAAGGGAAATGGGTAGAATTGCTTGAATGTTATTTTTCTTTGTTTCATTGTTGCTTTCACATGCTGCCTTGTTTTACTTCATTCTTTGTTGTGGTATGGAATTTTAATTTCACTGTCAGTAACAGAAGGGAACGAGACCCTCAAGAAAAATGCATGTGGCATAATGCCCAGAGTGTATATACTGTGTTTCTGGACAGACTTACAAATATCCAGGAAAGAGGAAAAAAAAAAAGATAATTTTATTCACATTCAATTATGTCTGAACATTTTTCTTTGGATGTGAGGGGGACTAAATGTTTTATATTGTAGTAAAATAATCTACTCTAATTTCAGATTCTTAGAGCAGAATTTCACAAACTGTGTTGCATGCCTTCCTTTGTCTACTACCAAGTGAATTTTACAAACTTAGACATCTATTTTGTTTAGCATAGTGATCAGATTTTGATATTATGAACAGAAGTAATAAACCCACTTGTTCTTATTCCGCCCCTCACCATCTGGTAGCTTTTATGCCTCATGCAGAGGAGCATGACCCACAGTTTTTGGAAACATAACCATAAATGCATGTGTCTCTCTTTGATTAGAGTCTATTTTGATTTTATTGATGGCAGCTTGTTTATTGACTGTATAGATGAAATCTTATTTTTCAAGAGATGTTTACCATTGAAGTTGGTGTTGCCTGATTGTATGACCTTCAGCTGCAGAAATCCATCTGATGTATTGGTCCTAAATTAAGCAGATTAAATAAGATGATCATGTAAATGAAGACAATGAAATATCTAACGAAGGATGATTTTTAATAATTTGCTATATTCTTATTTTTTTATAAGCCTTTACATGACAAATGCACTGTTCAGCTCACCATTTTATAAGCCAAAATGTGACAACAAAGCTTTTGTAAATGCACGTTTTAACTAACACAGTTCCTTTGGTTTTTATGGTACAATGCATATAAAATTATTTTATGTGCATAAAATCCTAATTTTTATGTGCTCAAATGTTTGTAATAGTGGCTCAATCTTATGTTCATGGATGTTTAAGCTGACAAAGATGAGATTTCTCTCCAACATTGCTGCAGTATTTCTTGTTTTATACAAGAAATCTACATCTAAGGCTAAAAATCTCTGTCAAAATATTGATATGGCCCTATCAGTTTATTTTCATTATCTATATAGTGTTAATATTTTTGAAGAATGAGTAAAATGGTTATTAAACATGTCCATCTGCCATAGCCTGTGACCTGTTATTCAAAAACACTAAAAAGATTTGATATGAAGTTTACTAATGTTGCCCTATTTTATTTTTCCTTATATTCCTTTCTTCAACTCCTTTTTTTCTCCTGCATTCCATTTTCACATTTTCTTAGACATTAAAGTTTTTCTGTTCAGATCAAAGGTATGTCAAATTTTTCACTAGATGCTTAGAGAAAATATGTAAATAATATAAGATGGTTGTTATGATCCTTCATCATGTATATTCTTTCAGCTCCTGTCTTAACATCTAGGAACTTTCTGGGGCAGAGGATCATCTGGATCACTGTGATAATAGCTAACAAATCTTTATTTGCCCAGCATCTTTTTGAACCCACTCTTTTCTTCCTTAATATCTTGTGACAACGTGACAATGTTATGGTTAAGTACTTTGGTTTTTACTAATAATTTGCTTTAGACCACTGTCTAATAAATTTCCATATTAGAATCGTAGAATATTATAGGAAAAAGTGAGTAACCACTTCTTATATACTTTCTTCAAACCATTTGTGACTATACAGGCTTCCATCTTAACTTTGGTGGGTAGTTTCTTTTCGAGCTGGGAAATACACTCTATTCAGTGTCATTTCATACAGAAGTCATTCCATACTTCTGATCATCCTTTTCATTCTTCTCAGTACCTTACTAAATCTGCTAGATTTTCCTGAGATGGCTGATTAGTACATGTTATTCAGCATGGACTATATGCATAGACATGCATTTATATGACAATGTTTTTTGTTTGTTTGTTTGTTTAATTTTATTCTATACTCCTTCACTCTTCATTTCTGACATTATATTTGCCCATTTAAAATTGCTCTAAGATGCGCTTTGAGAACAGTAATCACTAATTCAAAGACTATCATTGTGTCTTCACAGGGTGATATTTTCATGTGTGCTTTACAAAGAATTTATGAGCACTGAATTATCTCTGTCATTTTTTGTCACAATGCAATGAACTCTCTGCAACAAAGTCACCTTTCTTTTTTATGTTCTTGGAAAAATGTTTGTCATCTGTAAAATCTGGCAGCTCATTATTCACTCCCTTATGGAAATACAGTGAACATCATAAGTCACTGCACAGATCCTTCTGGGACTCCAAGGGTAAGCTCATTCCAGGGTGGAATAAAACAATTCATTCTTGCACTTCATTTTTGCTTTCTTTCTTTTTGTGTCTTCATTTACTTCAATAACTATGTATAATGATCCATGGAATAATTTTTCTTGTTTTTTTCCCTTATAGTTTAGTGCCTTTAGGAGCCTTTAGGAGCCTTCTTGAAGATTTATGTTTTTGTTGTTTTCTATCGTCTTTCCATTTCCGCTTTCATTTCCATTTTATATTTGTGTCTTTCTGTCTCACTTTCTTGCTGGTCTTTATTTTACTTTTCATCCCAGTTTGTATCCTTTCTAAATATTTTCTGTCTTTCTTTCATTTTTTGCCTCTTTCCTGTTGTTTCTTTTTTTAAAAAAAAGTCCTTAATTTTAAATCTTATAACTTATAACCTATTCTTTTACTTTCTGCATGATCTACTACTATTTTATTATTTCCCTAGGAAATCCTTTTATTTTCCTCCTTCTGGAATCAATACATATGCAAATCATATAATTATAAAATATCTCAAGTCAGAAAGGACCCGTAAGGATCCTTGAGTCCAACTCCCTGCTCCACTGAAGACTACCCAGAAGGATACTCTGAGAGACAGTATCAAAAACTTAGCTAAAATCCCAAACCAGCACATCTGCTGGCTTCCCTTGGTCAACTAGATGGGTGACCTGCCATAAAAGGAAATTGAGTTAGTTAGGCAGGTGTCTTGGGTAAAGCAGAGACAGACTGCTTAAAGTTAACTCTGGTAACTTTATTTTTTTCTTGCTCTTCATAAATAGCTAGCAAGAGGCTACGTTTTGGATTTCTGCTCAGGAGAAGCTGATAAGAACGATGTTTTGTGCTGCTGCCAAGGACGACAGACTAGGGAAGAAGGACAACTGGTTGCTAGCCTAGGATTTGCTCTTAGGTTAAGACTGAAACTCAGAATAGCCAATAATCTATTCCATAACATGCACGTCATGCCTAGTATGTAGGTGAAGACCCTTCCGGAGAATCAGCCTTCGCCTTTCGGTTTCGGTCCTCTCTTCTGACTCTGGATCGCTCTCTCTCAAGACCTTCCCTTCCTCCCCCTTCCCCCTCTTGCACCCTGGTTGGCTCTCGGTCTGGGACGCTCAGGCTGTTATCTCTGTTCCATGAGTTTCGGGACCCTCCCTCTCTGGGATTGTTAGCTAGGGCCAGACACGGACACTCGGACTGTTATCTCCGTTCCGTGAGTGCCTCGGAGAGCGATGCACCACCCGTCTGGGGGAATCATGAGTATAGTTCTGGGAACATTAGCCGGGAACAGGCTGAGCCTTTGGTCATTGGGTTGGGGGAGGGGGGGGCAGTATCACTGTGTGTCACTCATTTGTATATTTGTATATAGTATTATTTTCAATATTATGGTAGTTTAGTTATTAAATTGTCCTTATCTCAACCCATGAGTTTGTTTTTTTTTTTTCCCCTTTACCCCAAAAACGGGGATACACATTTAGCAAAAGCCACTTGGCTAGTCAACACTAAAGGATCTGCCAATCTGGCTGGTCCTGCCCAGTCAGAACCTTTACATACTACCCCTTTAACTCTCTACCCTACACTCGGATGGGGGAGGGAATTGTGTGAGCCCATGTGTGTGGTTTGGCCCCCAGCCAAGGGCTAACCCATCACAGCAGGACTTTCTCCCCATGAACTCATGCTAGCTATGGCCAATGACTGCATTGCCTCTCAAGTGTTTTTCAATAACTCCTGCAATAACCTTCTCCATAATTTTATCAGGTGCTGAAGTGAGACTGAAAAACCAGTAATTACCAACATATTCCTTCTTACTCTTCTTGGAAATTAGAACATTTTCCATCTTCCAGTCAACTTGGAACTCTCCAGACTCCCAACACCACTGAAAAATAATGGAGCGTGGTCTCGAGATAACATCAGCTAGCTCTTTCAGTACCCTGCAATGAATCCATCGGGCTCCATATATTTATGCACATCCAGCTACAGCAGCAAGTCTCGAACAAGTTCAGCTGGGAGTTTATGTCCCCTCAGTCATGGTCTTCCAACAGAGGGTTCCAATGCTCCCAAGGCCCACTGTCAATGTTGAAGACAGAGGCAAAGAAGGCATTAAAGGTCTCTGCTATGTCTGCATCCCTGTTTGTGAGGTGACCAACCTCATCAAGCAAGAAAACAATATTATCTCTGAACTTCCTTTTGCTGTTAACATACTTTAAAAAGCTCTTTTTGTTGTCCTTCACAGTGCTGACCAGCTTGAACTCTAGTCAAGAGTTTCTCCCTGCAGTGGTCAACATCTCTGTAGTCCTCCTGTGCCTCCTGTCCTTGCTTCTGATGTCTATACACTTTATTTTTCCACCTAAGTCCTAGAAGATCTCCACTCAGCTAAGAGAGCCTTGTTAGAATTAGTTTTTTTTCCCAAGACTACATTAGATTGGGGCACGTGGTCCACTGTATTACTCCACTTTGCACTTCTAATATAGTAATGAGAAAAAAAAAACCTAACACAGCGTTTCAAGGAATCATAGAATCATAGAATCATGGAATGGTTTGGGTTGGAAAGAACCTTAAAGATCATCAAGTTCCAACCCCACTGCCATGGGCAGGGACACCCTCCACTAGACCAGATTGCTCAATGTTGTTCTGTCAATTTTATTGCAGACGTGATGATACTAGCAAAAGAAATGCATACACTGATAGTAAGCCTGATTGAAGTATTATAAATTTATATATCTTCTTCTAGAGAGCTTTTTTCCACAAACACTTGGATTTTTGTTTTTTCTTCAATTTTCTAGCTTTGTCACAAGCCAGCTACACAATAAGGAAAAAATTTTAAATGTTTCCAGTCTATAATATCCCTTATAGAATGATCTTACCTGTTAAGAAACTTTTGAAAAGGACTGTACTACACTTCTCTATATTTTAGAAACCTTGAATGATAATTCTCCTTAAATTCTAATTGAGGAGAACACAAAAACATCCTTCAAAGTAAAAGAGGATCCTAATCAAAAATGTTGAAATGGATAAACTGTGCTGTGCAGTGCTAGAATGATGATGACTGTTCGGTGTGGTTGTGATTAGCAGTATGAGCTAATGAAGTGTGCACCATTATGACATTTATCACACCTCTCTCTGAAATAAATAGCAGTCTTTGTTGTAAAAGAAAATGGAGAATATGGTGGTTGGGTTTTTTTATTCAGATGCTATATTCAGAAATCTTATTTCAGATACAAAGCATGGGTTTCAGTTCTCCCCTGAGCTAAATGTCTGTATCTGAAACAATCCTCCTCTGATTTACGGGAGAAGTAGAAACACTTCTAGAGGACAATTCACCTCCCAGGTCCTGGGATGAGATGAATCAGCAGCTAAAAAACCCTTGTTTCTTTCCATTGACTGTAAAGGGAATGAAGAGCGATTAATTAACCAGTATGCCTAGATTCTGTGGATGTTTCCATTTGGTCAGTTGAACCATAACCATGGTTATCACAGTTTTGGGGAGCAATTATTCAACTGGAAAAAAAAAAAAAAAAAAAAACAGACACCACCCTCTCCCCCTTCCCCAGAAATCACCCAATCCACTCTTACATTCTGGTCCAATCTTGCTCTCTGGCACAATGTTTTCTCAGCTGAAGCTTGCTGGAGAAACACCAATTTTTTATTGTTAATGCACATATTAATATATTTTATAAATTAAGTTAAATAAAGCCAAGTCTGCTAATGCTTTGCCGTGTTAGAATATTACAAGTTACAGTCAAGTTGCATTGGTGACTTTAACATTGAATGTTCACAGAGACCATTTTATTTCAGGGATAAATCACACTCTTCAGTAGAGCATGGTGCTCATTCACAGATAACAGCACACAATTCTACTGGACTTGTCTGAAACTGTATTTCAGAGGAAGCAGCTGCTCTGAACCTGTTGTGTGATATCTTTTAGTATAGTAATAGAGATGTTCACAGGTGAAGCACTATTTTGTTCTAGGGCTATTTCAAAAACTAATACATTTTTGTCACAAGAATTAATTTCTTAGTTATGTGTTTTCATGAAGATTCTTATAGAATGTCACTTTTTGCCTCTACTTATGAAGGTAGAAAGTAAGATACTATTTCAGTTCTGTGATGTAAACTATATGCACCACATTCAGGCTACCAAAGTTGATTTTTTTCAAGCAACAACATGGAAACCTCCAATTTGTATAGCAATGGAAGAAACAATGTGAAATAATTAAAATTTTCCTAAATAACAACTTAAAAAAATATCTCAAAAAATCTATTGGAAGATTAGGTTATAATAGTAAGCAAAGGAGACATGCCAGAAGAAGAAAAATATTCTTTATCCTTCCGTTGTCTTACCCAGGAACTTTTTTTGAGATTCTGATGCTAGCTCTCAAACCTGACATCCCAGTCTGGTGTGATCACAGATATTAAATCTGCTTCTTTGAAAAGAAGTAGCATTCAATTATAAACACAGAGTACAGAAAAACAAAAATCTGTACACACTAACTAGCTAATAACCTCTTTTACAAGTGCAAAGTATAGACAATTACTTCATTGTAAATAACAGACAAAGTCTAAGATACAAATGTGTCACTTTGGAAAGAATGCTACTACAATGCTCAAAACCTGACTGTTTATTTGTACTTTAAATGATGATGAGTAATATTATTGTTGACTTTCCACCAACACCATTTTGTTTGTCCTGTTGTTGATAAAGAAAAACACTTCTATTTCTGACTTAGTAACAAGTCACTAATGCTACTAAATGATACCTGACATCCAGAAGAAACTAAGGAAAAACTTACCATTTTATAGCAATGAAATATCTTTTGAAAAAAATGCCAACAACATTTTAGAATTTCATTAATTTATGTTACTCTTTACTGTGATCAATTATGATTTTGTATATGCACTAAATCTCACAGCATCGTCTTTTGAATTTGATATGATTTAAAAGGCATTGTGAATCAACCTGTAACCTTTCTTGCCTACTTCTGTGCTGTCTAATTTCACTTTAATTTTCAGAATTTATATAAAATTCAGTCTAAGGCAAAATTATTAGGAAGTGTTTGTGTTAAAAGAGTTTGGGAATCTTGTTTTTGCTCAGATCAGAATGCTCAACTGAAAAATACTATCAGATAGTACATGAGGCAGTATCTGGTTCAGTATAGCAACAACCAGGTAAATTTTTATGAGGTCTGCTTTATCTAGTTGTCCTTTCTAGTTTTATGATCATGGGTCTCTATTCTTCAGTGTTTTAATGGAATCTGTGCAGTACCTAAACTTGCTTAGCTTTCTTCATAGTGTTGTATGTGGTAGAAATGCAGGCAACACTATTTCAAACTTAAAATTTATGACTATTCACAATAATATTTTAAAGCATGCAGACTCCCAATGACTACAAAGTTCAGTTGTTACAGCCGTAGCTTTGTGGGTGTACAGGTGTAAAATGAAAGAAATGAGTATAGTTGAAGGGAATCCAGTGCTGTAGCTACACTATCTGAATAAATTACACAATCTGAAAGACCAAACAAATGTGTGCACATGTTGAATAAGATTTGTTTCATCATTTCAGGTGTTTACACCAAATGTATTTCAATTAACTGTTCATCCTACACTCCCTTTAAAATCAACAGAAAGTATCAGTAAAGCACTTTTTTGGTCACAAGAAATGTACCAAATGCAGGTTTCTTCTCAATGTTGAGAGAAGGGCTCCTAGGGGAGGATAGGATCTACAGTTGTAACTCAGGTGTCCGGATATTAGGCTGGGTGAATTGCACCAAGTTATTTACAAAGCACAGCTATTCTGGCAAGTGTTGTAATCTTTTTCATGTATTCTGAACCAACCAGTATACTCTGCACCGTGTATTGATTAGAATGAGCACACCGCTATAATGGCATATTACTACACCAGCACATGCTATGTGTGTTTTAAATTTAGGCTAAGGGTTTCTTATAATACACACAACCAGAGACAGATATGAATGGAAATATAAAACAAAATAAATATTTTGTTTACTTTGAAAATATACAAGAATCTTTCTTAAAATGAAACATGAAATGGGAACTATAGATTTCTAGTGCATATTGTGGGTCCACAATAAATCAATATTATCCCATGCTAAAAAGTTTTTAGGTCTTTGAAACATAATTCAACACTAGTTAAATGTTAAAAATAGAGGTGTTTCAATAGGGAAAAATAGGTTTAACTTTATTGTATGTTCTGGTACTTGCTTATAAATTGTACAGCACGCAGAAAATGTTCTAGATTTGCTTCTTTTTCCACATATATTACAAACTCTCAGAAGACCACCGATCCTTAAAGTGTAGCAAGTTTAAGTAATTTCTGATAGATATTCCAAGAAAGAACATATGCAGAAGGATGTGATATTTTCTGTAGTTGAAAGGGGAAAGAGGAAATCTGAATGAAACTAGATGTCTCTTAGGTGTTTTCTGGAGAGAGCTGCTAGAGATCTGCAAAATTTATGTGTGACAGGCAAAGCAGGAAAGGAGTAATTTTTTCGACTTGACTTTATTCTCTCAGCAGGGGACAATGAAACCCAGAGGTTCAAGAACAGAAAGGTTTAGTGAATTTTAGGGACAGATACTGCGGGTCTGGCCTGACAAGAAGAGCTTCCAGATCACTAATTTCCAGGTTGCTGATTTCTGCCGGTGAGACACAGTAAAGATTTCAGTGACTAAAGCTGAAGAGGCTCATATCAATTGAAAGAATTGCCAAATATTAATGGTCACATCTTTATGAATTTATCCTTTATGCCAACATATAATTCTTGTATTTGACATACTGTCCCAAAGCATCCCTAGGCACACGTTATTCTACTTGTAAGATGCAGGCTTCTTATACCATTCTAGCACATGTTTAAAATCTCCCTTTCCAAACTGCTACTCAATGTACTGATGCTTATTTTAAAGAAAAATGCAGAGAAAACAGTAAACTGTTTCCTTCACTGACTGCTTTGATAACCAGGAAAACGTCACTGACACTTAGAGTGTCATCCTTTGTCTATTAGCACTCAGTGAAATAGTAGGGACAGTTCACATTTCCATGCTGTGTGCCTGTACTGACATAACTTGTATCCTGTTAACACACAATGTAGATAGCAGGAGACATTTGTGTAAGGACATCTTAAATTAAAGACATGAAAAGTTTGTTCATGGTCATCACACTTAATGACTATTTGCCTATGCTCCGTGCTCTGCAAAATTTGAGCCTACACTATGACAGTGACTTGTAGTTTTTCTGCAAGCTCTTGTTTACTGAAATTAGAGGGAAAATTAATAGAGTTTTTCATTCATTCATATTTTTTTCTATATTGACCAAAGCTGTACATTTCTTCTTTTCTTATCACGGAACCATTTTTACAAGGACAGTTCTATTATTTTAAAAGACATAATAAATATCACACATCAGACAGAAAGAACAATTCTGTTCATAAAACACAGAGATATTTTTAAACAATATCTATACCTTTGGCGTAGTCTGATGTATGTTGTTACACTGACTGTGTCTAGACTAAATTACAACATAGCGTATCACAGTGAACCTTAAGAAACTGGTCCCCCAGTAACGCTGGATGAAAGACACTGGAGTATCCCAAGGCTCTCTTTATCCCACATGTGTGACAACTTTATTCACAGAAGCCAGGAGGCAGGAAAGGTTAGTGTGCATTTAAACCTTACTCTCAGGTAGTACAAGGATACTGCAAATATCCTTGAAAATACTCCTGGTTCTTATAAATGACATGTCATCTGGTGTCTGCCACACTCTGTGGACAATCCAAGAGAGACGAGTAAATCCTCATAAAAAGGGTAACACTAAATGCAAAGATGAGTCTTCAGATTTGGCTCTGTGTTCTAAAAGCAAGGTGAATAAGGTGAGCTGCTGCTCTTGAAATCAAAATGTAATTGTCTATTTCTTTCAAAAGCTCTTGGTGTCTTAGATTCTGTGTTCTAAATAAGAGTTTAAAATCTATATCTAGTGATCTGAAAGGTCAAGGTTCTAATGTTTACATATCAGGCTTTTAAAATAAAGTTTGACAACCAGTCCCTAATAAAAAAATGCTAAGATGTGAATTTCATTGCACTCTCTAATGGCATAAGGTGCATATTAACATTGTAAGAAGGCAAGACAAGTCAAGCTTTATTGTGTGGCGGGTTGGCCCTTGGCTAGGGGCCAAACCACCCACACCCACTCACACTGTCCCTGCCCCCACCCAATCATAGGGGAGAGAATTAAAGAGGTAAATGGCAAAGAGGACTCGTGGGTTGAGATAAGGACAATTTAATTACTAAACTACAATAATATTGGAAATAATACTATATGCACAGTATATACAGCGATATACAACGATACACAGTGATACTGCCCCTCCCCACCTGATGACCAGAGACCCAGCCCACTCCCAGCCAATGACCCCGGAGGAGGGAGGGAATAGGTGATACACAATGATACTGCCCCCCCCTCCAAAAAGCTCAGCCTGTTGCCAGCTAATGATCCCCAGAAACCGCACTCACAATTCCCACAAAAAAGGGGGGGAAGGGGGGGGGGGTGGTGCGCCACTCCCGGAGGCACTCACGGAACAGAGATAACAGCCCAAGTGTCCCAGGCCAAGAGCTGACCGAAGCAGGGGAAAAAAAACAACTAAGGATCCCCCTGGAGAGGGAGGATCCCGAAACTCACAGAACGGAGATAACGAGCGTCCCGGGCCAAGAGCCAATGGCATCTGTGGGGCCGAAAAGGCCTTGGGAGAGTGGATGCAGGTACCTGAAGTGAGATGATCCAGAGTCCAAGGGAAGTAAAAGAGAGTGATCTCCCGGAAGGGTCCTCACCTATATACTGGGTATGACGTGTATGGGATGGAATACTAATTGGTCAGTCTGGTTTCCGTCTGAACCTAAGAGCAAATCCCAGGCTAGCAGCTGGACTGTGTCTCTTTGCTTGTCTGCTGACCTTGGCAGCAGAACAAAACATCGGTTATCAGCTTCTCCTGAGCAGGAATCCAAAACATAGCTTCTTCCTAGCTATTTATAAAAAGAAGGAAAAAAAAATTAACTCTCTCTCTCTTTAACCCACGACATACTGTGTTGGGAGGAGTTCCTTTTTTAGCTCGAACTGTATATTTGCTTTTGGTATTTTGTTTGTAAACACAACTCAAGCATAAAAGAACATCTGCTTCTTCAGTGCATATGCAATGCTTCATCCTTTTTCCTAGAGAGTGCCAGGAGTGAGTGTACTGAGATCCCAAACTATCACTGCAAGTTCCAAGTGGACAAAAAGAAGCATGTTGTGTCTGCCTGCCTTCCTGCTTTCATTTCACTGATGCAGAAAACTAGTTGCAAACCATTAGGAACTAGGGGAAAGGCAGGAGTGACTTCCTTGAGCACTGTTTTCATTATATTGGAGTCTTATTAAGACCTGCAAAAAGATACTAATGCATCCCAATGCATGTGAGTACAGGACTGTGACCTAAAGAGACATAAAACAAATTATAATCCTGTGATTCTGTGGCTGATGTCCACAGGTAGAAAGTATTTTGTGGACTAAAACTTATGACCTCAAAGTTTGGGACCAACTAGCACTGTTGTCCTTCTAGTTAGAAACTACAGAGAGTTCCCCAAGCCTTCAAATAGCACATGCCTGAATCTCAGTGCAGCCTTGAACTGCAAGCTGCATGAGGAAAGGTTACTTATGTTTCGTTTTATTTAGAGCCAAGTGCAACTTTTGGGCCTCGACAAAGAAGTAGTAAATTCTCAGCATTTGATTTGTTTTTCAAAGACTTATTTTTCAAAAGTTTCAAAGGTATTGTAGATGATACTTCATCTGGCACTTCTGTATTTATCTTTTAACATTACTAAGATGCATATTTTTTTATGCATCCATGTGCGGTGGACCCAATCCAAAAAGTAAGCATATAAGTTCACATGAGACTAGGGATACTGAGAAAATAAAAGATATGTGGTGTATAGGTTTAGTGGAAGTTGTTCTCCAGTGGATTCATTTCATTCTCTCCCATCACCATTCAGTACCAACAAATAATGCTTAAGCAGAGTGCAAATTATGTGGGACAAACATAGTATTTCATTTTTATAAGACCAGAGAGCTCAACCCTAACTTCAGAGACAGTAAAATTTCTATATTTTGATGTATGCATACAGCACAGGAAAGACATGGACCTGTTGTAACAGGTCCAGAGGAGAATACAATCAGAGGGCTGGAGCACCTCCCCTATGAGGACAGGCTGAAAGAGTTGGGTTTGTTCAGCCTGGAGAAGAGAAGGCTCCGAGGAGACTTAATAGCAGCCTCCCAGTACCTGAAGGAGGCCCGCAGGAGAGATGGGGAGGGACTCTTTGTCAGGCAGCGTAGTGATAGGATGAGGGGTAACAGTTTTAAGTTGAAAGAGGGTAAATTTAGACTAGATATAAGGAAAACATTTTTTATTGTGAGGGTGGTGAGGCACTGGAACAGGTTGCCCAGGGAAGCTGTGGATTCCCCATCCCTAGAGGTGTTCAAGGCCAGGCTGGATGAGGCTTCGAGCAACCTGGTCTAGTGGGAGGTGTCCCTGCCCATGGCAGAGGAGTTGGAACTAGATGATCTTTAAGGTTCTTTCCAACCCAAAACTATGATTCTATGATTCTATGATTCTATGATTCTATGATTCTATGATTCTATGGTGGGTTGGCCTTGGCTGGCTGTGACGTCACCCAGCTGCTCTCTCACTCCCCCTCCTCAACAAAATAGAGGGAGAAAATAAGAAAAAGTCGTGGTCCTACAGACAAGGAGATTACTTCTAGTTACTGCCACAGGCAAAAAATACTTGACTTTGGGAAAATTTATTTAATTTATTGACAAGTAAAATAGATTTAGATAGCTAGAAAAAAAAAAACCAAAACCAAAACTTCCTTCTTCCCAGCCTCCTTCCTTCTTCCCAGACTCAGCTTCACTCTTCATTCCCCTCTCCTCAGTGTCCTTGCCCCTGAACAGCACAGGGGGTGTGAGGAAAGTGGAGTTACGGTCAGTCCATAAAAATTGCTCTCTGCCACTTCTTCCTACTTACGCTTTTCCCCTCTCTAGCACAAGTCCCTCTCCACAGGCTGCAGGTGTCCTTCAGGTAAAACCAGGTAAAAGGTCCTCTCTACACACTGCAGTTCTTCAAGAACTATTGCAATGTGTGTCCTCTCCATGGGGTACAGTCCTTTCTGTGTTTGAGTGTGTTCAGGAGCTCTTTGTTCCTTGTTCATCCATGCAGGTCTTCTGGTATTTTTGCCTGACTTC
>WKFP01014754.1:576226-588098 GCA_011057875.1 Pterocles orientalis | reverse complement strand
TCTCTGCCACTTCTTCCTACTTACGCTTTTCCCCTCTCTAGCACAAGTCCCTCTCCACAGGCTGCAGGTGTCCTTCAGGTAAAACCAGGTAAAAGGTCCTCTCTACACACTGCAGTTCTTCAAGAACTATTGCAATGTGTGTCCTCTCCATGGGGTACAGTCCTTTCTGTGTTTGAGTGTGTTCAGGAGCTCTTTGTTCCTTGTTCATCCATGCAGGTCTTCTGGTATTTTTGCCTGACTTCCTCTTTGTTGGGCTGCATCACTCCTGAGCTTGGAGGAGGTGATCTTTGAATATTAACCAACTTTCCTGGGCCCTACTTCTCTCCATGGCTTTATCTCACAGTACTCTACCAAGCAGATCCCTGAAGTGGCCAAAGTCTGCTCTTCTGAAGTCCAGGGGAGTGAGTGTGCTATGCTCTCTGCTCACCTCCCTAAGGATTTTGAACTCCACCATTTCATGGTCACTGCAGCCAAGGCTTTCCTTGAGCTTCACATACCCCACCCACCCTTCCGTGGTGGTGAGAACAAGGTCCAGCATGGCACCTCTCCTTGTTGGCTCCTCTATCGTTTGCAGAAGTTATCAACGCATTCCAGGAACCTCCTGTCTTTCTTATGCCCTGCTGTGTTGTCCCTCCACAGATATCAGGGTGGTTGAAGTCTCCCATGAGGATCAGGGCTTGTGAATGTGAGGGTGCACCTATCTGCCTATGGAGGGCCTCATCCACTCAGTCTTCCTGCTTGGGTGGCCTGTAGCAGACCCCCACTATAATGTCCCCCCTCTTTTTAACCTTGACCCATTATCTCTCAGTTGGGTCCTCCATGCACTCCAGCTGGTAATAGAGATTAGGATTCGAATATGGAGTTTACTAAGGACAAGAGGAAAAGAAACAGTTTATCGGGGACCAGATATCTTATCCACAGGGGTCAGTACTGGGAGCAGTGTTGTTTAACATCTTTGTTGGAGACATGGACAGTGGGATGGAGTGCACCCTCAGCAAGTTTGCTGATGACACCAAGCTGTGTGGTGTGGTGGACACGCTGGAGGGAAGGGATGCCATCCAGAGGGACCTTGACAGGCTGGAGAGGTAGGCCAATGCAAACCTCATGAAATATAACAAGGCCAAGTACAAGGTCCTGCACGTGGGTCGAGGTCAAGAAGGACTTGAGGGTATTGGTGGATGAGAAGCTGAACATGAGCCGGCAGTGTGCACTTGCAGACCAGAAAGCCAACCGTGTCCTGGGCTGCATCAAGAGAAGCATTAGCAGCAGGTCAAGGGAGGTGATTCTTCCCCTCTACTCTGCTCTCGTGAGACCCCACCTGGAGTACTGTGTTCAGATGTGGGGACCCCAACATAAAAAAGACATGGACCTGCTGGAGAGAGTCCAGAGGAGAGCCACAAAATTAATCGGGGGGCTAGAGCACCTCCCCTATGAGAACAGGCTGAAAGAGTTGTGGTTGTTCAGCCTGGAGAAGAGAAGGCTCTGAGGAGGCCTTATATCAGCCTTCCAGTACCTGAAGGGGGCCTACAGGAGAGATGGGGAGGCACTCTTTATCAGGGAGTGTAGTGAGAGGACAAGGGGTAACAGGTATAAGCTAAAAGAGGGTAAATTTAGACTAGACATTAAGAAGAAATTTTTTATTGTGAGGGTGGTGAGACACTGGAACAGGTTGCCCAGGGAGATTGTGGATTCCCCATCCCTGGAGGTGTTCAAGGCCAGGCTGGATGAGGCTTTGAGCGATCTGGTCTAGTAGAGGGTGTCCCTGCCCATGGCAAGGGGGTTGGAATTTGATGATCTTTAAGGTCCTTTCCAACCCAAACCATTCTATGGTTCTATGATTATTTGATTTACCCAACCAAACAACATACTTTGCTACAGTACTGTTTCTGTATTGTTTTAAACTAGTTAAATTTCACTTTTGCTTGAAAATGTTACTGTGCTGAAATAAAAGAATCCTGAGTCAAAAAATCAAATGAAGATGGAAAAAAACAGGTTAATAACCCAATTCTGACTAGTGGAATTTTACTGCAGGACTTATTTTGTGTTGTATGTAAAAGTGATTTTGAGGTTTTGAGTTTCTAATTTTGGGCTTATGATAGACTCATCTTGACCCTTGTATTGGACTTTTTCCCATTCAGAATTTCATTGTTCATGTTAACACTTTTAAACTGGATTTTTTAAAACTGCCAGTTTTGAAATCTTACTTATATTTACTGCTATAGTTCTTATATTGAAATAATTTTTTTCTTCTGTAGCATATAGGTCAGTTCTGATGTGACTTGCTATAACATATTCATACAAACAAACACTTTTCTATCAACTGTGATTCAGACACTGATGTGGGAGGAAGACATACAGCAATCGCATTCAGCAGCTGTTATTAATTTGGACCCAATGAAACCTCATGGTTCCATAATGTTCTTCATTAAGAAGGCACCAAAATGCTCTTCAAAGAAAACTAGCATCATTCAACCCCATTTTACTGATACTGAGAAATATATGAAGAGATTAGACAGAATTGGTTGTGCACACATGCACACCCATTTACATGTGCAGCTCAGATTTGCTTACATACTCATTTCCTTTGGCAAATAAGATTATTTCTTTTCAGTTTTGAGTTCGTGATGCTCTTTTTTTGGCGTTGGAAGTGACCTATTTTGGTGGTAGATGTGTGTGTTTAGGCATATCATGCACACTATATATCTCTATGTGCTAATACTCGGGAATATAATGCATAATTATGGTAAGCCTTCTTTTTCCCTTTTTTTTTCTCTTTCTGTTTATTTATTTACAGTTTCTATTCAACTTCTCACCATAAGATTGGATGCAATGGATGGAGCAGAAGAATATATTAAAAAAATAACATATTCATATGTATGTGAATATGTTATACATATACATAAACGTATTATGAAATGTGACTCTATTATTTCTGAGATGCTCTCACATTTCTTCTGATTCTCTCTTGTGTTTTCTTACTTCTAGCTATGTCTTTCCTTAGATCACTCATCTTCTTCAAAATAAGATTATTTTTCTAGATCATAGGTATGCCATGAGACTGAACTAGATAATAAAGCACTTGAGTGTTCATTAAATGTCGCACATGGGGGACATTTATTAGGATTATGGAGGTGATAAATAACGTACTTGACCTTCAGCATCTTGTGAGCCAAAACTTGAATAAACTTTGAAGAAAACGGAGTACTAATGTATTCACATCTATTGTTGGTGTTGGCATCCTTAGGTGACCCAAACTTTAAGTGCATTGGCACTTCCATTATATTTCCAAATTTCATTTTCTGTTTCAAATACCAGGCTTTAAAGTCTGTTATTAACTCCTTCTGTTTATGCTTAATCAAACCAGGACAATACTTTCTGTGGTATAATTCTCACTAAATATCCAGCTCTCTGAAAGTACTCTCTTGGTAGTGCTAAACCCTTAGAATATAATGCCTTCTGGCTTCTGAATTTGAAGAACATGAATAATCAAACAGCTGCCTCTTGCTGAAATGAAAGGCCTGCAACAATATATGTTGTAATGTCACATTGTGCTGCTGCTCTCGTGCTGTGAAGTTACCCACTGCTATATGCTTATCACCAACTCTATGAGAATGAGAAAAAATACAACTGATCTTTTTGTTTAAAACCGAAGTCAAAAAGTTACTTATTTGTATTCTAAAGATTCATTTAAGTCTGAGGATTTTGAGATGCATTTACAATTAATTTGTCTTAAATGTTATTATTGTACAGAAGAAAAAAAACACATTGAAAAAAAGTGTGATTTTTGAAACTACAGTACTACTCTTACCTGGTCACATTGCATAAAACAGTAAAAATGAAAAAAATTCTAAGACTGGCATGAATAGAAATAATCTTAATTAGCAGTTCTGCAAATTACTTTCTAGATCTATTGATGAGAAAATGATGAATATTTAAAGTGATAAGTACATTTACAAAATTTTATCCACATTGTACAATTTTTTCTGCTTTTGAATAAACACAATTTTCAACCAATGTTAGCACTGAATGAAAGAAAAAAAAAGGAAAAATCAAGGGTTTGAGTGGCTTTTGAGAAGGAGATTTAGCTTTAAACTGCTTACACATTTTTTTCTATAAACGTCTTTTATCTTTCAAAAAACCCCACCTAGATTAGTGCTAGAGATCTGAGATGATGACTTTAGAGAGAGTATATGGTTATTAAATCATGCTGCAGTACCCACATAGATATATTCAGTACATAAACATCAAAGTACATATATATTCCCACACACAAGAATAGCTAATAAAAACATTTTAAAGCATCTTGTAGAAGGGATTGTTCTGCTAAGTAAAAGTGATAGACAACAGAGAAGAAGTTCAGAAGGAAATACATCCAAAATGCAGTGAAAATGAGCCTAAAATTTGATAAAAACCAAGCAAAAAATAAAATAAGCAAAACAAAAACTTGGTGGGTCTCATTTAAAGTACAAGATGCTGAAATCAGTATCACCATAAGATTGCTTATCTTATACATCTTATAGCTAAATAAGTTGTTCTTAAAATAAGAGGTGATAGGACAACTATTTTAAATTCTGAGATTTTAAAAGTTGTTTCTACTTCAACCTGAATTTGCTGTTATTCTCCTCATAATACTTTGAATGACAATCAAACAAAAAGTTTTAACAAAACTAAATCAGGTTTTTATTGCATGATTGTTAAAATATTTTTAAAGGCGTTTAGAATATTTAAGAAAATAGTTTAACAGTTCCACAACTTTTCTGATTTTTCTAGAAGTATTATATTCATTCAAACAGCCTTTGCACTCAAAAAGGTTTGCCTCAAATGTTTTGTTTTGTTTAATTAAGGTTCTGCCTATCTATAGTTAATATAGCTTTTTTGTTATGTTCTGGACAAAATCCTCCTTTATTGAAAGCAAGAGTATCCATTTTACGTAAACATTTTAAAAGAAAATCTGTTTATATAAATTATACACATTTGAACCCCCCAATCACTTCCTTTGAAGTTCATATTTTTTCTCCTGATTTTTGCCTTGCAAGCTGCCAAAATTTACAGATAATTGCACATTGTAAAAGGATATTTAGAACCTAAAGTAGGTTATCTTTATGTGCAGTGTCCCCAGAGCTACATCTTGTCTTCAGACCATCATAGGTCAGTTCAGCAACAGACAAGCTGAATTCTTAAGTACAATTTCTAGTTTATTCGTAACAGCTATCATTGACACATAAACCCACCTGAAATAAACATATTACTTTTTCAAGACTAGGAAGCACCATCTTGCATTAAATCACAAAACAACCCAAATGTTTTCTGCCTTTACATGTATTCAATCTTAAGGCTGCTTCTCATCTTTTAAATGTATTTTTCCCTAATAAAATTACTGTACATTTCCAGCCTCAGATATTGGCAGTTAGCCAAATGGCTATTTTGTGTCATGGTGCCTCATTCATTGGCCTTAAATCCATAAAAAAACTATAAATGGAACAGCATTTAAAACACTTCACTTACCAGAGGTGAATTTTGAGCGTCCCTCTGAGAAGGAACAGTAAATTTGATTCATTAAGTTAATTATGTACTTGTGTAAAGCATTTTCCAAAATGATTTCTAAAATCTACGCAAGGTCATAACAAGGCTTTTCATTTAGTCATTGTTTTTGAGTTTAAAAGGCTCCAAAGCTTTAAAAAACCCCTCTCTGTGTCTTGTAAGCATCCAGATATTCACACATGCTTTGTTCACCTTTTCCATTTCCATAATAACCACAAGCATTCTTTTCACCCGTGCAGTATACATAAAACAATTCCATCCAGCGCATATTCTGTTTTAGGAGTAAAAAGCCTGAATAAATTTCATAAGTTCAAAAGCAAATTATGACTATATCTCTTGAAAACTTACCTTTGTATAGCAGTTGATCTGCTTCAGCTCCCACCTCAAGAAAAAATTAGATTTCAACAACACCGTGACAAAAACTTCAGCAGCTTTCTCACCTCACACATATATTTGCAAGCTTATTTTCTTTCTACCAGTATAGTAAGTGCACATACAATGACCATAAGGCAGAATTTAGTGATATATAAGGACTATTATTTGCTGTGTCCTTGCAGCATTTTTGCAGGAATATTGCATATTCAGTAATCCCATCATACCTTGACAGGATGGGATGCAGCTTTATTAATAATTAAAGTCGAAAAGCAGGTGTAAAATAAGGACTTAACATAAGGAAGGTAAAACTTTTTAGCTTCAATAGTCTCAAGAGTCCAGTAAAGGGAGGAACAGCTGGAGTATCTGACAAGACACTGGATATTGCTACACATAGAGTACTTCTGGGTGGCTTGGCCTGAAACTGTTGCGTTATTCTTTAATAGCGTAAACTATACTGTTTGGTGACACAAAAGACAAAACCTCTTGCTTTTACTTTTGTCTTTATAGTTTGTGTCTTACAAAATATGTTTCCACTCTCAGGAAAAAAAAAGAGTGCAGGGAACATTCTTTGCATGCAGACAGATTGATTACATATAAACTTCAGCCTAGTGTCAGCCTGGGAAGTTTTTCTTAATCCAGAAGCTTCTTAAATACCCTCTATTAAACACAATGAAAAAATATCAGCAACAGAAAATAGAAAGTGATGCAAATTTTGAAGAAAACTGCAGACCATTTATCCTTGTAGGGTGAATGGGGGCTTTACAACTCATTGGTTCAAGGTCTATTCAAAGGCTTAGAAGCAATATATCATAACCTAAAAACTTAATAGAAAAAGCCGAAAGTGCACAGAAGTAACTTTTAGAGAAAAACGAGTCTACATGAACTCAAGCAAAATGCTTATTGGAAAGCATGTCTAGGCTATAGGGGGTGAGACATTGACCTTGGAGAGAACCCACTTATAGTACCATGTAGAAATCACTAATGGAGTCGAAGAAGAGATTACTGTGTTTTCAGAATGGAAGCAATGGCACTAACTCCCAAGATACAACGATGTTCCTAAATGAAAAAGAAACAGAAACAGAAAGGAACAGAAACACTTGGTGCTATCTGTCACTGAAACAATAGAAGAGACAACCTGTACAACTAATCATTAACTCTGTCTAGGAACAGCTAGTCATTTCCACACTGCCTACAGTTAAGCTTCGCATCTCCTCTGGCCCCAGTTTGGTGCTGTGCCCCTAAAATTGTGTGTGCATATGGAGAAGGTAGTTACTGATGAAGCATCTGGAATCATGTTATGTGTTGCAGCCAACCAGACTGGTGCTTTCATGGTATGACACTGGGCTGTTTCTTTCAGGTTTGAAGCAATATTCATTCATAGTATGGTTTTCGTATGACTTTTTCACAGGAAAACAGAAAATTGTTTTAAAATAATTTTATAATAATTCTATTTAAACTGAGATAACAGACATCACTAATATGCCCTGTCCACTATATCCTCTATGCCTTGCCACCTTCAATCTTTTTGCCAAAGAAATAAATTCATCAACTTCTATAGTGCAAATTTTCTCCTCTATGCAAGTTTCCACTTCCTTTATCTTGAATTTGATTCTTAGCACCTGGACCTGGTGCAGCTGTAACAATGGCTTTAAAATAATTCTGAAATAGTTTTTGGAAAGTGCAATGCTGTTGCTGACTGAATCAATGCAAAATCACTGATCAGTGGTTAAATGAATACACTTGCGACTTTTCTCTCTAGACAGTGAAAAAGTGCATGTTACAGTAAACAAGCCTGCACTGTACCCTATAGGCTTGTCACTAGCACCATTTGCTGAGACTTTTTTTTTACCCCAGGGTTGGGAAGAGGTGGATTAAAGATAGCTGTGGCTAAATCCATTCATATAATACTGTAGGAGGGTTTCTAGCCCACCTGTAGCCTCTACAAAGGCAGTGGATAGTATATGAGATGTTGAACAATGTCAGAACTCTTCAAACTGTTCTGCAACTATGTATGGGGAAAACTCATTTTCTACCTCCAGTTATATAAGTATTGGTTTATGAAAGCTTATGCAATTTGTGACAAGCAATAGCGCCATTTTTAGGATATAAATGAGATTCCCATATAAGCTGGTGTCAAGCTGACATGGCATTCTGTTCTGCCACACATCTGGGATAGTAATGATTCTCTCCAGCAATCTTTTGTTAGATACTTTATGATGAAACTATGGTCAAATAGCAAAAATAACAGTGTGACTGTGCCCATGAAAACAAACTTCTCTCAGGTATATCTCTGGACCCATTATCACTCAAAGCAGCTGTTTGCCGCTGCACTTAGTCACAGGTCAGGATCTCTAATGAACTCTGTGTGTCATTTTCATAGAAGCTCAGAAACATTTTTCAGCATGTAGGTTGGCATAAAATGCAAGTTTCCAACCACAGAGCCACTTCATAAGAAAATGGATATGTAGAATCATCATTGCTCTCTACAGCTGCCTAAGGAGGGGAAATGGAGAGGGAGGTGCTGAGTTCTTCTCCCCGGTTTCCAGCAGCAGCAGTCATAGGAATGGCTCAGAGATGCATTGAGGGAGGTTGAGGCTTGCCACTAGGAAACATTTCATCACTTAGAGGGTGGTCAAAGGCAGGAATAGGCTTCCTAGAGAGATGATCAATGCCCCAAGCTTGTCAGTGTTTGGACAACAGCCTTACGCTTTAACTTTTGGGCAGCCCCAAATTGGTCAGGCAGTTGGACTAGATGATTGATAAAGGTCCCTTCCAACCTAAATACTCTGTTCTGTTCTGTTCTGTTCTGTTCTAGTCCAGTCCATTTTTTTGATAATCTAATCCACCCTACAAATGATCAAGTCAAAGCAATTGGGTGGGCAGCTTCAAGTCAGAAGCAAGCTAGAGGTAGAAGTGGAGTTATTAAACAAGAATTGTAAATGAGAAATAACTACATCGTATCATATTATGAGACTTCAGCATAAAAGAAAACAAGTGTAACAATAAGGTGTGTCAGAAAAACAGCTAAATAAATGCAGCTAAATAACAGCTCAGTTAAATAAGGGAAGAGGGAACTTTCATATATAACCCACGTGAATAGATAGATTTTTATGAGGTAAGTAGTGATGAATAAGCTTTTAGAAGTAAGAAATGTGTATATTAGTCCAGAAGAGATGCATGAAAGTACAACTGTGTCACTTTATTGCAGATAAAGGGTCACATATAGGAGCAGACTTTGTCCCTGTACCAAATAAGATGAACTATGAATATGAAATGAATAGAGGATATCTGTGGGAAAGAAGAAATGACAATTAATTGCTATTATATGAGGGTTTTTTTCTGATGAAAGATGGTTCCATTTGCACTCTCAGAAAAACTGACACCATTGTGTCTATCAAAATTTGCCTCACATGTATGTACAAGATCAAATCTTCTTTATAAAGTCATTTCCTGCCTTTCCTTTTGTCCTTTTTCTTTTCCTGATCACAATTTTTCTTCAAATCCCATCCCTTTCTTCTGATCTACAGCAACACGGATTCAGGGATAATTTCCTCTTTATTTTCATTTTTTAATATCTTCTGTCCCATCTATGACAGCTCTTTCAAGCCCATTATCTTGAATAATCGATTCCTGTGCCCTCTGTCAGAAGGGTTGAATTTCCATCTGCTCGGTGATAATTTCACCTTGAAGAACTGCTCTCTTGATAACAAGATGGCCTCTTTCCTTTAAAAATGTTAAAGGGGTAAGTGGTACAAAAAAACAGGAGGAACTAAGACCAAGGAGTGTGTGAGGTTGAGGTTTTCTCCAGTTAAATTTAAAAATGTTTAGTTTCTATCTTGTTACTGGCTGTCCTTGTAGAATTTAGATAATCCACTCAGCTGATCAGCAACTGCTAACCCTGTTAAAAGCAACCGACTTCTCATGTTTTAAGGCACTCTCTCTTTTTGTGTAGTTATATAGGTTCAGAAACTGAGAACAAAAAAAATAATTTATTTCATTATAACAACTATAACAAGTATTGTATCTTCTTATGTCAAATGATAGTGTCAAGAAATGGTCTTTTGTCAAAAATATTAGTAAATGAATGTCAGAACAGCTGTAAGTTTGTTGTAATTTTTTACTTGAAGATGAAAGGTCACTCAACCGGTCAGCCTTAATTAGCTCTGGAACCAGGTGTCATGTAACAGTGAAATAGGTACTTTCGTCATCCAGAAAAAAAAATTTTCCATTCTTCTTTTTCTTGGTAACTCAAATGCAGACCAAAAGAGCTCCCAAAGAAAGCCTGTCTAAATAGCTAATGGCTGCAGTGTGCTCAACCACACTGTTGCTGGATATTTGATATTTGAATACCACTACAAGCCCACAGAACTTGCAATAATTTGTTTATAAGATTTATCGTGAGTCAGAATGAGGAGGACTTACTGTTCCGGTAGTCAGTGTAAAAATATGAAGGTGATTTCCATTGGTTTTTCCCCTCAGTTCTGCATCATGCAATTTGAACAGATTGTGTTGGAGAACAGAAATGGAGGCAACAGAAAGTAAATCTGTATAAATAGGTTAAATATTAGCTAAAGTTGTGGCACCTCTGTAAATTCTTAAGAAAGATCTAGTTTAGTTTCAAATGTGTTGAGTCCCATGGATAAGTTAGGTATTACTGGCTTACTTGTACTAGTCACATAAAAATATAAATACTCTGCTTAGCCATATAAATCAGGATTTTTTTCTTTAGTAAGAAGATACTCTGTATTCCTCAAAGATAAAATTACAGATCAATGTGAAAAATGTGTTGTGTGTGCAAACAAATATCTCAAGTTAAAGATATTTGAGTTTGCATATACGCTCTTTTTTCACCCATCAACAGAATTCCTGTTCAATGTATGTCAGTATGCAATACCACAAAGATAAAACCCAGTATGTTTCTGTTCCCTTGCATCTGGGTTTTCTGGTAATGACACTGTATTTTGGAGCAGTTGTGAAATTTTAATATTAATTGTATCTTGCAAGATATTAATGTAGCTTTTGTAGATAAAGAGTCATTATGCTGCTTGTTATTATGTGCATGTTAATGTTTTCTATCAAGTTAGAGTTGCATAAACAATAGAGAAAGGTCACTCTAAGGGTTATATCAGCTTTACTATGACAGCATTTAAGCTGCAGTGCAACATCCCATGATATCTTGAGACACTGTAAAATATATTGTCATATTTTCATCTACTAATTGCTCCTTCAGGTGACCTGATTGTAGAGAAAGTACCTTAGCCTTCATTACATATCCAGACAGTTATGTTTTTGTATGCACACTGCAAAGAACTATAAACATGGAATGATAAAACAAAAACCAAAACACAAGAGCACAGGTTGGCACTAGTAACCTTGGGACTAGAAATAATTCACAAGTGCTCAGTTAAAGAAATGCAGATGTGGGACCTTGGCAAAACCGGATTCAGCAGTATTTAAAAAAAAGTGCAAAGAACTAGTTTCTGATGTACAGGAAAAATAGTAGTAAATTAAGATGTAACATGGCTTTGCTATAATATTAAAGAAATAGTACACATAAACATTTGTGCATAATTATTTTAACTGTTGTTACTGACAACAAATATTTAGCTTTCTCTATAAAGTATGTTTTCTTTTTGTCTGTAAGAATATTTTTAGTATAAAACTATGAGATCTGAGTTTCTTAACCACTATGCAAGTTAGGATGCAGCAAAAATTAAAGGAGAGGGTATATGGAAATCATTAACTGAGATTAACTGCGTGCAGTAGTGCACGCAGTATGAGCAACAAACAAGAGGTATTCAAGGACAGAAAAGCCAGCAACAAATGCCCAGAGCCTGGAAAAAGTTCACAGGCTGGCCTGAGGGTAGCTGGAAAGCAGCACACAGGAGATTCAGCCTCCTTGGAAGCCCAACTTAAGTGCTTCTATACAAATGCACGTAGTATGGGGAACAAACAA
>WKFP01014754.1:561024-576206 GCA_011057875.1 Pterocles orientalis | reverse complement strand
TTTTTTTTCTTTTTTTTTTCCCCACCATTTTAGTGGCTGCAGACTTTAGATGTCCCTTGGATGCAGCCCTCAGGATTCTTGGTTTGTTTCACAAACACTGGCTGAAATGAAAGTAGTTTGATACCCTCTTATTCATGAACAAATGATTTATTTTCTGTTTCAACCTTAGCTCACTGTTAGAAATAAAATTTCATATTGTTTCAGTCATTTTTTGCTTTCTATTTATCTGATGTATTTGATTTACTTCAGTCTGCAAGCTACAGAACACTCTCATTTCATAGTGAGTCGCTCTTCCTTTTTCTGCCTGTGACCTCTGTTACTTCTAGAAGAGGAGTTTTACTAATCAGCAGTGAATATGTGCCCTTTCAGAAGAAGGACTTTGTCCCTCCTATCCCCTCAATTGCAATCAGTCGGCTGGTTTTACTCGTTAACTTCAAACAGTAAATGACACTGACTTCAAAGACGTTTATTCAAAGGGTTTAGTTTTCATACCGACATAGAGAGATACAGCAAGTGCATATCTAATTGGTTGGAGTGGAAAGAAGTACCTTATGTGTAAGTAACATACTTCCCTTCCTTTAACACTACTTCTCCACTTTTCTGTGAAGCACAGACAAGAGCTCATCTCTTTTGGTAAACTGCTGTGAGACAATGTCATGTATTTTTTAGGTTTTGTTAAGTATATAACAAGATTTAGAATATTAAGATGATCTTTTAATAATTTATTACACAGCTGCTTCAACAGTTTCTTACTCAAATGTCCCATTATGAGGAATCCATGAATGTACGTGAGTATGTTCCTCTACAGGACTCCGAAAAGTGACATGGGGACTGCATGTGCACGATGCATCCTACAAAGATCAAGCAAAGAATGCATGCTGAAAATGCCAATTATCAACAGCTGTAAAGCCGTAAAGCCTCTTCACCTTCCAGCTAATAGGAAATATGATCCAAACTGGCAGAATGAAGAGAAGGGACCTTAAGGTACATGCAAAACAATCTAGCATTGCTTAGGGAAAAAGACCTCAGAATTGTCTGCTTTTCTGTGTATCATCATTGTTTAGTCCTGCCCAAACTATGTTAGTTCTCAAACTGCAGATGTGTGAAAACTACCTGCTTTCCAAGAGAGCTATTGGAAGTATGTAATACACAGTACTGCTGTCCAATATTATGTTTGGATCAGTAGCAGTTCCCAAGTGTTTGTGGTGGTGGCAGAGGAGGATTTTTTTTTTTTAATTTATGACTCCAGTTCCTCGATTACAACTCCAGTTGCATTTACTTCACACTGCTTTGCAAATCACACTTTCAGGTGTCTCTGGGCAGCTGAACTGTCTTGTTCTGATGCCCCCAAACCTGTATCTTCATGGAGAGTTAATATTTGCTTAACAAAAGTACTTATAAAAAAAATATAACTTTTAGAAAACACTTAATTTGTTTCTGAACTGCATACTTAAAAAATATCTCCATGCAGCCTGATTCTTCTAAACCCCTGTTATTATGGTTTATTGTTGTTTCAGTTTTGGAAGAATAACTAGCCATTAATGTGAACTGTCTGATTTTTGCTTCATACATCTTTCATAATAGAGCATGTAATAAGGTTATAGAAATGTCCTTGTAAAATCGGATTGCTGCGAAAGAATTTCTAGCTATACTAGAACTAATTGTGTTTTAGACGCAGACAGTTTAGCTGTTGGCTTATTTTAAGTTATATTGTGTTGATCAATCATATGTCTTTTTTCCTTTTTTTTTTTTTAAGTTATGAGTATTGTTCCCACAAAAATAATCCACGCACATCAACAGACAAACAAGTATGAAGCCAGGTCATATTAGTAACATCTCTGTATTATACATACAAGGTGAGTTGAAAACTAATATCTAGACATAAAAAATAATTTTCTCTGGAATAAAATCAAGATTTTGAATAACATTAACTAATCCGGTCATAATAACATAAATAGCCTTTTCACTACAAATAACAAACTTCTAGTATTTTTGGATTTTTGAAGGTACGGGTGGTAACAAGTGCTCCAACATTTTAGAAAATCTACAAATCTTTGGTATCATATAACTCAGTAATGTAATATGCATAAACTGCTCCTTTCCTTTTTCTTCAGGGCAACTTTCCACAGAATCTGCCTCATTGAAAGACAGAACAAAGCTGATGTAGCCACACCTAGACACTTGTCCTAATCTCTGGAGTGGGAATATGTCAAGGTAAAACAATAGCAATGGAGGGATCAGCCAGTGTGTTCCAGTTTGTGTTAGGAGCTTCTAAAACAGCCAAAAATTTGTGAAGCCAACAGGTGTCATTTTTGGGCACTGTCCACCTGGGTGCATATCCTGTACTGCATTTTCTAACTGGCAAGGCAGAGATTCTGGCTCAGCGTGATTATTGCTCTGAGTATTGATGTATTGACTCTGAGTTGCAGAGCTGGCCTAGTCATTGCTGCCAAGACACTAATACTTCTTGTGAGTAGGAAATTCAGCCAGATTCTTCAACATCAAAGTCAAAGAGATCATTATTGCTTTTGTCCATTCGAAAAGTGAGTCCCAGACAGAAGAATTGCTGTTCTGACAGTGTAAAAAAAACCCATATATATAATTAAAAAAAAAACCAAAAGAATAGAAAAATATACATTCTTATAAACATCAGCAATAAATATAGATATGTAGATGTGAATGCTGGAAAAAAAAAGAAGATGAACAAGATCAGGCCAGTAATTTTTAAGAAACTGCGATATTTAGATATGGAAATATGAATACAGCTTAATCCAATCTGGTGGGTCATAGCAGAATCCAGAACTTTAAAAATAAGATCCTCATACAGACTTTTGTCAGAGGATCTTTGAAAATATACTACTTATTGCCAGCCAAACGCATCTTATGACATTTTCCAAGCAAACTGATTCTCAGCAACCTCTGGTGAAGGTTGTAATGTAATTACAGCCTGTAATTAGACCTCTTACACCGCAGCTAACAAATATGTCAGTGGTTTCACTGCTGTGTCAAAGTCCAATACTCTCTGACCAGGCTCCTTCAGATACTCTACACAGTGAGATTTTAATATTTTAATACCAAATTTATTTCTTTGAAGATATTGGACATTACATGAGATTTTGAATTAGCAGAGTATGCAGAAATGTACTGAAGTCACAATACATGCACAATAGAGCAATTGCAATATACAGTTGTATCACATTACAAAGATAGTTCCTATCATCAGTCCCTATACGCTCATTGTCACATGCTGGGCACCCTCAGTCACCAGGAAGGAGTTGTGGGTTGAAGCCAGCTAAAGCCCATTGCTGTTTTCAAAAGTTTATTCTGTTGCCTCTCTCTGTCATCTCTGAGCATTCTTCCATTGCGGGGTTTTGGCTATTGGTCACACCATAATACTGCTTTCATGACTGCTGAAAGAGACTTCTGTTGATAAATCAGCATAATTTTGCGAGTATATGTTGCTGTTTAGAATCTGTAGCAGTTTTGTTACGTCAGTAAAAAATAATGATGTTCCTCATTTATACTGCAGCTCTTGGACAAAATAGAGAAAGAAAGGAAAAATAACTGAACAAGTCTTACTCCTGAGCCCAGCATTGGCAAATCAACTGGGAGTCATTTAGTTACCAGGAAATACGGGATAGGCAGACAAATACATCCAGCAGTACTTGTGCTGTCAGGGAAGCTTCCAATGACTATTTATAAAACACACCTAAATCACAGAAAAACAAAAATTAAGAAACTGGGTACAAATTAAGTGTGGGATTTTATGTAACTAAGTAAAAGGTGGATAATGCCAAAGGTGTGCCAAATCCATGAGCCAAGTCACCTTACAAGATATGTTACTCCCAGCATAATTTTCTTGATGTCACAAAGTTTTACACAGCAAATTCTCATTTTGTATGCATAGGTTAAGAAGAAAGCTGCCACCACAAGTGGCATATCTATAGACCTATGATGGTGTACAATTGCAGGTATGTTTTGGTATGCTGTGAGATATCAGGGAGCATGCCTGAATCCTGGCAGCCATAACAGACCTGGCACATTGGCACAACTGCCCAGTGAAGTGTTTGATGCTAGAAGTCAGACAAAAAGAAATGGCCTCCATCCCACATGGTACAGATAGGAACGACTTTCTGGTTTGATTAACAAAAGTAACTCCTGTAGGTACCCTCCTGATTAACATTAAAAGGCCAAACAACAATTTTTTTATCTAGAGTGAGTTTTGCATTAACAAAACTTTGCTCAAAACCTATAGAAAAATTTAAAAAATATTTAAGTCTGTATTTATTATTTCATCTTATTGCTTCACTTTGGCTTGCTTTCAGCTTTCAGTTCCTATTGCTATTATGATGGGAAATAGAAGACCACGAGGAAGCTTATTTTTATTTGTTTTCAAATATTCCTTCGAAAGTCTAATCAAATACATACTGGATAAATATTCTTTAGAATCATAGAATTACAGAATCATTAAGGTTGGAAAAGACCTCAAGGATCATCAAGTCCAACCGTCAACCCATACCACCTAATTCACTAAACCATGGCCCTAAGCAACATATCTACACGTTTCTTGAACACCTCCAGGGATGGTGACTCCACCACTTCCCTGGGCAGCCTGTTCCAATGTCTGATCACTCTTTCAGTGAATAAATTTTTTCTAATATCTAGCCTAAACCTCCCCTGGCGCAACGCGAGGCCGCCTCCTCTTGTCTTGTCACTTGTTACTTTAGAGAAGAGGCCAGTACCCACCTCACTACAACCTCCTTTCATGAAGGTACCTTAACTTTCCACAGTTTCTCTGACCTTAGCTGAGTTGTTTTGTTTATAAATAAGAATTATAAGGGTCAGGACAGTAATTCCTAGAGAGCTTAGCATGCTTCCAGATCACAGGTTGTAGGTGCCGTGCAGAGAAGTTTTGTTATGTTCTCCACCTTTGTTTTTTGTAAAAGCATAAAACATGTTTATAAGTTTGCTTATAGTACAAAAGTGCATCTAACACATTTATTTCTGGTAGAAAAAAGACAAATATTTAACAAAACATCTTTGGGGTTTTTGATATTTTCTAATGTTTATTAGTATAAGCAGTGTTGCAGTATAATGTATTGTTTAATTATTAAAAAAAACTAGATTGTTTGGTTGGGTTTTTTTTGCGTCTCTGAAAGTTAGAGCTAATCAAATTTCTGTTCTGTGCAAGGAGAAATATTCAGTTGGGGTTGATATTTTATTTTATGTTTTATTTCCCGATTTCTTTACCATAAGTAAATGGAGTGTAGGTTTTCTTTGAAAATTCTTTGTTGATTCATCAGTTTGTATCAAGACTGCTTGGTAATATTTTACAGGATATGATAATTTCTTTCTTTTGCTTATATTTAATGTATCATGCAAGCAGCAAGATCAAACCAATACCAACACAGAGGGTCAGGAAGAATTTTTCTACAAGAAACTTGTTTATATGCATCATGAAATTTCTTTTCCTAATATGAATTTTAAACACAGGCAGAAGGAAAAATATCTTCAAAATATTATAAAAATTACATAGCCTGAAAAATGTGCAGTCAAATTGACTGTCTCAGTACAGAAAGATGTTAACTGCAAAAAGCATTAAATAGACTCTTTTTTATAAAGAATGACAGATTATATTACATTTCTTAATATTCTTGTTTTATCTTAAAGCTGTAGCTAGTTGTTGCCCTTTAGTTGTATGTTAACACGGTCTCACAGGGTAATGGTAACAGATCTAGTAGTGGACCATATTTGGGTATCTGCTGCTTTGTTCCCAGTATGTCTACATTCATCGAAAGGAGCAGGCAGCTCAGCTGGACCCTGTAGAGGAATTGCCCCTTCCTTGAAGGAGCTACCATGGCTTCTGCACAGAGACAGAGAGGCAAGCTGGGGCAGGCAGGGGTGGCAACAGACAAGCAGGGCTTGGGGCTAAGGGAACCGCCTAGGGGCTGAGCAAAGACACGTGTCTGTGGGAGCCAATGAGGTGAGAGAAATAACCTGTCTCCAATGGACACAAGAGCTGTCCACAACGTGTTTTTCATTGTTGTTATTATTATTTTCTCTTTTGCTTGACCTAATTACCTAGAGATTTTTCTATGTAGAGAGCTGCATTTCTCATTCTTACCCCAATAAAACCTAGCTTTCCTTATTTTAAACCCCTTATGGTGTTCTGTAGGCAGACACCCTGGCACAGTCACATGACAGCTCTGGACATCTCAGGATCTTGTCACAACCCCAAGCTACCAGTTGTAAATCTAAAGGGAAAAACAACTTGCTTGTTACTGCAGTCTGGAGGACTATGGTATGATAAGCACTGCTCCTGATGGGTTTTATTCCCTCCACAGTGATCTGTAATTCTCTTCATGGATTTCTATTATATATATATTTTCTGCATTAAGTCTAACTATGTCACTGTTAGTCCTATGTGTCACCTATTTGCCGCTTCATTCTATTGTTGACAACAGTGACAAAAGAAGATATAATTTGTCTTAGCACACCGAACTGGTTTGATTTGGTTTGGGTTTGGTTTTTTTTTTTATAAATAAAAAAGGTATGTGATAAATTTTTTATGTTTATGCATGACATCATAGATTTCACCTTTCTAAAACACATCAAACATTTTCTGTTCACTTCTGAAATACAGTTGTAAGCTGTTCTGGATATTTTCACATACTTTATCTGTAGTTGCAATGGAAATGCCCATTTTGGCAGGTGAATGCCTTTGTTCTAATTAAAGAAATATTTGGATGTATTCAAACAAGGAAAGCAATGTTTAACTGTTGATTGCTGTGTTTTAACTTTTACTTACAGTGTTGCCAGGGACACTTACACTCTGCTCTAATAAAAATTTTGTACTCTTTGAAATCCCATAGTCAAGGAGGAAGGGCAAATAAAAGATAATTTCCTAAATTATGGTGAAATGTTCCACTGCTTGAACTCCAGGTCAAGGAAGGTATACAGGATGTGAAAGAAAGACTTTTATTCTTGGACAAAAGATAATCTAGAGATTTCTGTGCTTGTTATTTCATTGTCCAATTTACAGTTAAAGAGAAAGATATGACTAAAAAAAAAAACAACCCACCTAAATTCCAAGAGAAAGACCCCCCAAAAACTCTCAAGAATTTGCGAAATGTAGAGTTTAATTAGCCAGACAATAAGCCATCTGAAATGCTCAGAAAAGAAAAGGAATTTTTAAAAGCATTTATAGAGAATTTTAATGAGGTTTTGTTTTATTGTTTTAGAACTTTGTTCTGTTGCCTCATTAAATTTCAACATTTTCTAGCTAATGGTTTGGAGTTTTTTTTTAGGTAAAGCTGACTCTGAGTTCTCTAACAACTTTTGGACACTGTTCCAGAGGACATTTTGTTTTGCTTTATTTTGGTTTTCCTCCAAAAGGTACTCATCTATTTCTAGTATTTCTATGACTTAGAGGTTTAAGAAACCACTGTGAAGCTGCCCAACCATTGTCACAAACTGCCAGTATAGAGAGAGCTATGTCTCTCAACAAGAGTTAGTCTGAGCTTCTTTGGGAGGCTAAAGTTAATGGCAAAACAGTCTGACCTTAAGATCATTTGTGCTTGATGTGACTCATCAAACTCTTTCTGCCTTCTCATTTTTGTTTGTGTACTAGTTTTAGCAACGAGAATGTTTTAGTTGTCCTGAAAAAATACTTGTGTGAGCATTCGTTTGGAAAATAAGCATATTAATAATTTCTGTATTTCTCTAATGTAGTTTCATTAATGCCTAAAATTATATAGCACCACATTTCTTTACATTAAATGGGAAATTGCCTTTCCCATTAACAAAAAGTTATTTATGGCTTGCTTGTTCTGGACTGGAAGATTCAGTCTATGATAGAGACCAAGCTTGAATATTTGCACTAAATTAATATAAAAGTACGTATATGACAAACACTGGGAAGTGGAATATGCACCATTAACTGTTATTGCAAATAGGTAAAAAAATACGAAAATATATTTCATTTATCTGGCATGAGAAAAGGGAATTTTCATCCTCATTTAATATCTTAGAGCATTGTGGGAAAAAGACACCATGAGAAAATAAAATTTTTATGATCATGTATTAAATGAAGTTGTGGTAATAATGGTTTCACATCAGGTTGCTGTCATGGTTTACAGCAATAGATGAAAAAATAAAAATAAATTTTATTCATATGAATAATGTTATAATGGAATACAGCATTTTGTTACAGTTATGGAGAATTACTTTGGAAAAAATATGGATATTTTTGTGGGTCTTACATAATATATAGTCTAGCTGCAGATAGACTCCTGAAAAGATAATTTGTCCTTATTCTCTACAACATTATTTCCAGGTTTTATCGAAGTTTTGGTGAGTAACTAGCCTTTGTTAATCAGTTGTTATAAATTCAATGGAGATTAAGATTGTTTCAGTGGCAGTTACACTAATGATGGAATGTTTTGTCACAAGTAGTAGGATTTGGGGTTTTTTTTGCTTGGAGAGTGCATCTTTTGTTACAGAACCTTTTGATTAATCCTCACGCACTTGCCATACTCACTTCCCCCTCTCTCTCTTTTAATCAGAAATGAGTGAAGCTAACCCAGGACATTAGATGCCTAGAAGAAACAAAAAGCAATATTTTTGTAATTTAACTGGAGAAATATACATTTCTGGTGGTAATACCACCTGTTATTAATGATTCCTGAAAAACAAATTTTCCTTCTTTGTACTTTCGCTAGTCTTTAGAAATGTAATAATTTTTAGTGCCAGGAATCAGTCCTAAGTTGAACTGCTACCGTGTGGACTTTGTCTTTTAAGTCCTTATTAAAATAATGCAGCCTTACATTATGGGAAATAAATGGTTTGTACATTTGTAAACAATCTTTGAACTTTTTCACTGCAAATTTCAACAAGAGCAAAATTTGTGGCTTGATGACAGATTATCATCACGTGTCAAGGTAGCATGATGTCATTTTTACTATTCTTCAGGAAGTCTGCCCTCATTTAACAAATATATGAAACTATAAATAAAACCTCAACTTTCAAATCTGCAGGAGAAAATTCATTAAATATTAGAAACTTCATCAGCACTGTTCCAGTATAGAGCTGAAGATGATAAATGAGACTTTGCATGAAGTGTGCTTATCTGGCAATCAGAAGATCACCAGAACTCTTACTGGTACTGAAATGCAGCACATTTTTGCTTTCTTTTTCTTGGTATTATTCTTTTGTTGCCCTGGCGTACAAGTGAGAAAGTCAAGTGGATGCAGAGTAAGATCTTACTACTGGAACACTGAACAACACATGACTGAATGTGACAGAAGTTGTGGAAATGGTTAATTGCTGAAGTAGGTGTTGGGTGGGAAGAAGAGAAGAGGGATTATGGGTAAGTAATGACTGATTGTTGCTGATCATGGATTAAGAATTATTCTTCCCTAAATTACTTTTTATTTTCTTCAGTTAGATAGTTACAATTGTTTCAAAAACGGCCATGACATCATGTATTCAGCTTCTGTATTTTATTTTTGCTGTCATGCTCATCACATGTATGAGTAAACGGAAATTCTACCACTTACAGGTTAGACTTCAAAAGATCTTTAAACATTAATTTTGTTAACCATGGAAGAATTTACTGCCCTTCATGTTAACTTCATTAACATTAACAAATGTCTCTAAGGTGACCCTGGCATCAGAAAATTGAATTAGGTGATGGTCAGCCTCCCTCAGCTACACTTCAACTATTGTTACTTTTTACCTGACATGTTGCTAATTTCGGGACTTTCACTTCTCATATCTTAAGGTGTTGAGGGGTTGCCATGACACTTCAACATATCTGAAATTAACTGAGCATCTTAATGTGGTGACTACATATGGTTTGGTTGTCACACAGAGAAAGACAGAGATGATAAATTCTGCTGCCAATTTTGTGTACTTTCTCCTTGGCTTTCAACAGGTTGTAATTTATTTAATTGTCTATGAGAACGTAATGTGACAAGATATTTTCTAGGTTAGTATAGCCATTGTAAATATTTGTCAGTCTGAACTGGTAGTTGACTGCACCATCTTGTAAAAACTAGAATAAAATGTAACATTTTCATAACACTGTAAAAAACACCTTTGATAATTCAGAATTTTCTTCTGGGTCAACAAAGAAGTAATGCAAAATCAGCACCACAAAGAATCTGAAATCAGAACACCATGACAGAACCACAGAAATGTTTGATATGTTCTTCAGTGGTCTTTTGGCAAATTTTTCTCTCTTCCCTGAGGGGTTCTGTGGTTATCCTGAAAGAAGATTCAGAAGGGCTGAAGTGCCGAGAGCCACAGTCTTCTGACTCTGAAACAATGAAGGAGTGTTTCTTGGATGTTGATCCCTTTACTTTGGCAATGGCTAAGCTTTATTTTTTTTGGGACTGACCTCGTCCCATGGAGCTCCTACCGCTGTCACAGAAATATGAAAAGATGGTGTGAAGTCCCAGGGTTGCAATGGTATATATGGCACTGGCCAAGGCCGTGTAGTGCCTTACCTCATTTCCTTTAAAGAGAAGAAGAGGATGTGCAGGAGGAAGGGAGACAGAGACATTCTTGAATGTTACCTCATCATCAAATAAGAAATGGACATTCCTCAAGGCCCACATCTAATAGATACTCAACCTAACCACAGTATTTCTAGTCTAGCGTTCAACTGTTGCGTATTGGAAAACTTAGGCCAAACTCTACTGAACCCAATGCCCACTTAAAGGGTTCTCAAGAATTAAGTAATCATTAACATTAATTAGATTAGAATTAAATGAGCTTTAAGTAATATTGTTTTGCAAGTGTTTTGGGGTTGGTTTTTTTTTGACATTCCATATATTTTTCATCCTTTAATTCTTAAACTATTATGCAGCAATAGGGTCTCTTTTTCCCCTGCTCATAGCTAATTATGTTCCAATTTAAACTACAGAAACACTTCAAATCTGGGATACAATTTAATTCTTTTCATAAGAATTTTGTATATTTTTAATCCAAAAATGCATTTAGAATAAATAAATTGAAGTAATTTGTATGAATAATTATAACATTAAAATTATATCTATTCTAGGTGTTAAATTCCATACCCTTGACTTTTTATTATGATAATAATACTAATGATTTTGTAACATTGGGCTAAGAATTCTGATTTAAAGATTAACATTTGCTAGGGAGTTCCTCATACTCATATCCAATCGCAGTATTTCATTGCAATATCACAGAAACTGTGGGTAAAATTACTAAATAAGGTTGATTGCTATTTAAGAGTCCAGAAAAACTTCTTAACCCAGTATTTTAAAATACATCAACAGATGCATTTGGTATCGACTGTTGTCTTAACAAGCTAATGAAATGCAAAATAATCATCTTTCATTCATGTCTTAGCTTCCTACCTGATACCAAGAATTGTTTTACTAGAAGAGGAAAGCAAGAGTTATTTACATCTGCCATACAAAACCACAAAATTCTGTCTATTCAAGGTGAGATGGTGGGAAATGAAAAGACCAGGAACCTCATATGAGTATACAAGAAAGTTTAAAAAGGTAAGAATTGTTTTAATATTGTCTGTATAACAGGTAAGCAATCAGATTCAGGTGAGACCTTTAATAACATATTTTAGCTTGATATTTTAAACAGGCAATTTGTACATTCCTTAGAAAGGAGAGTGTGAAGAGTTTGATTTTATTAAAAAGACTAACACCTTCACAATAAAAATCTTCCCATTAAATGAAATGCTGATCCCCACGTTAGCTCCTTCGTATGAAAAAAAGGTCTTTGCTTGCTGTGTTCGGAAACTTTCATTCCTGTCAGAATAACTAATGTAGACTTGGCCCCTTTATTAGGGTCTTTTTTTAATTCATAAGACAAATCTCAAAAGGCATATCTAACCCCACCTTTTTAACAAATGCATAGCTTTCGGATATGATATCTCTGCAATTAACTTGTTATTCATTCCTGTGCTATTTAACAATAGCACTTATATGCAATCTATCATTGGCAAAACTGCAGATGATAACTCTGTGAGAACAGGACATCATTAGTCTTTTTGCTGTGAGGATGAAAGAAAAGGGGAGAGATGTAATTAATTATATCAGACACTATATACTCTTCACAGCAGCTATAATAGATTAGCTGGTCTGGTGCCACATTAATGAACATCCAGGATGAAGGTAGATGGTGTTGATGACAGCAGTGAAAAAAGGTAGCTTTAGGTTATTTTGCACACACTATCTATTCGACCTCATTTTTGTTACTGAAAGCATCTGTTAGAATCATAGAATCATTAAGGTTGGAAAAGACCTCAAGGAAGGCTTTGCAGAGGGATCTGGACAGGCTGTACTGATGGGCTGAGGCCAATTGTATGAGGTTCAATAAAGCCAAGTGCCAGGTCCTGCACTTTGGTCATAACAACCCCCTGCAACGCTACAGGCTCAGGGCAGAGCGGCTGATAAACTGCAGAGGGCTCTAGTGGTGCTGGTCGACAACTGGCTGAACATGAGTCAGCAGTGTGCCCAGGTGGCCAGGAAGGCCAATGGCATCCTGGCCTGTATCAGAAACAGTGTGGCCAGCAGGACTAGGGAAGTGATTGTGCCCCTGTACTCAGCACTGGTGAGACCGCACCTTGAATCCTGTGTTCAGTTTTGGGCCCCTCACCACAAGAAAGACATTGCGGTGCTGGAGCAGGTCCAGAGAAGGGCAACAAAGTTGGTGAAGGGTCTGGAGCATGGGTCTGACGGAGCAGCTGAGGGAGCTGGGGTTGTTTAGTGTAGAGAGGAGGAGGCTGAGAGGAGACCTTATCACTCTCTACAACTACCTGAAAGGAGATTGTAGGGAGGTGGGTGCTGGCCTCTTCTCTAAGGTAACAAGTAATTGGACAAGAGGAAACTGTCTCAAGTTGGGCCAGGGGAGGTTTAGGCTGGATATTAGAAAAAATTTCTTCACTGAAGGAGTGATCAGGCATTGGAACAGGCTGCCCAGGGAAGTGGTGTAGTCACCATCCCTGGAGGTGTTCAAGAAACATGTAGATGTGGTGCTTAGGGCCATGGTTTAGTGAATTAGGTGGTGTGGGCTGACGGTCGGACTTGAGGATCACCACTGGTGACCGGCCACCACCTGGACTTAACTCCATTCACCACGACTCTCTGGGCTCTGCCATCCAGAGAGTTTTTTATCCAGCAAAGGATTTTCCTGTCTAAAGCCATGAGCCACTAACTTTTCTAGGAGAATGCTGTGGGACATGGTGTCAAAGGCCTTGCTCAAGTCCAAGTAGATGACATCCATGGCCTTTCCCTCATACACAAGGCAGGCCAACTGGTCATAGAAGGAGATCAGGTTGGTCAAGCATGACCTTCCTTTCATGAACCCATGCTGGCTGGGCTTGATCCCCTGGTTGTCCTGTACATGCTGTGTGAGCGCACTCCAGATGAGCTGTTCCATAATCTTCCCCAGCACCGAAGTCAGGCTGACAGGCCTGTGGTTCCCCGGGTCCTCCTTACAGCCCTTCTTGTAGATGGGTGTCACACTGGCAAGTTTCCAGTCTTCTGGGACCTCCCCTGTTAGCCAGGAATGTTGATTTAATGTTGGAGAGTGGCTTGGCAAGCTCCCCTGCCAGATCCCTCCATACTCTTGGGTGGATCCCATCTGGCCCCATAGACTTGTGTGTGTCCAGGTGGGGTAGCAGGTCATTAACTGCTTCCTCCTGTATTATGGGAAGGTTATTCTGCTTTTTGTCCCTGCCTGCTAGCTCAGGGAGTTGAATACCCTGAGGATAACCAGTCTGACTATTGAAGACTGAGGCAAAGAAGGCATTAAGCACCTCAGCCTTTTCCTTCTCCTTGGTGATAATGTTCCCTCCTGCATCCAACAAGAGATGGAGATTCTCCAAAGCTCTCCTTTTGTTGTTAATGTATTTGTAAAAATATTTTTTATTATCTTTTACCACTGCAGCCAGTTAAGTTCCAGTTCAGTTTTTGCCTAATTTTTTCCTAATTTTAACTTTGCGTGACCTGGCAAGATCCCTGTACTCTTTTTGGGTTTCCTGAGTCTTCTTCCAGAGGTGGTAGACTCTCCTTTTTTCCCTGAGTCTCAGGAAAAGCTCTCTGTTTAGCCAGGCTGGTCGTCTTCTCTGCCACTTTGTCTTTCTACATATAGGGACGGCCTATTCCTGTGCTTTTAAAAGCATCCTCTTGAGGAATGTCTGTCCTTCCTGGGCCCCCTTGCCCTTCAGGACAGTCTCCCAAGGGACTCTCCCAACCAGTGTCCTAAACAGCCTAAAGTCTGCAATGTATGCCATATACTCATACATGAAAAAATGCATGTTATTTTGAGAATTTATAGTGCCCTTTATTTCAGAATTTTTTTCAGTAAATGTGATTATGTGGTTTTTTTAATGCAAAGATTCTCTTTTGAACCTTGGAGTTCCTCCTTCACTCCTTAAATAGAAATCAACGAAGCAGTCAGTCATTAAAAAGTACGTATTTTGGGTGCTAGAGACAAATCATTTAGCTATGTAATCTCAGTTTTATTGCTGTCTTATTTTTTACAAATAATTATGCATCAGTAGGAAGGCTTGGGTATGGTGGGTGTTCTAAAATTACTGGAAAATATTGGAAGGAAGGAAATGTTGTAATATTGTTGTGGTTTAATGCACTCGGTTAGCAGCAAACAGCACACAGCCGCTTGCTCACCTTGCCCCCACTCTGGGGGATGGAGGAGAAAATTAAAGGGGTAAAGGGAGAAGACTGAGAGAAGAACAATTTAATAACTTGTTGGGGGTTAAGCAGAGGAGAGCTAATTTTTTTTTCTTTCTTCCTTCTCTTCATATATAGTTAGCAAGAAGCTATGTTTTGGATTCCTGCTCGGGAGAAAACTGATAAGAAAGAACGTTTAGTTATTGCTAGGATATTCTCAAGGACAAATACATTCAGCCTCTCTCCTCTCCACAGACAGAGCGGGGGGCGGGGGGGAAACAGTCCGGCTTCTAGATTGGGATTTGCTTTTAGGTCAAGATTGAGAAGCATTATTCCATCCCATGCACATCATACCCAGTATATAGTTGAGGACCCTTCCAGGAGATCGCTCTCTTTCACTTCCCTTGGGCTCCGGATCATCTCGCTTCAGGTACCTGCATCCGTTAGCTCTCAGCCTGGGGCGCTTGGGCTGTTATCTCCGTTCCGTGAGTGCCTCCA
>WKFP01014754.1:541306-561004 GCA_011057875.1 Pterocles orientalis | reverse complement strand
GTGTATCACCCATTCCCTCCCTCCTCCGGGGTCATTGGCTGGGAGTGGGCTGGGCCTTTGGTCATCAGGTGGGGAGGGGCAGTATCACTGTGTATCATATTGCATATTTGTATATAGTATTATTTCCAATATTATTGTAGTTTAGTTATTAAATTGTCCTTATCTTAACCCACAAGTCCTCTTTGCCATTTACCTCTTTAATTCTCTCCCCTATCATTGGGTGGGGGCAGGGACTGTGTGAGTGGGTGTGTGTGGGTTGGTCCCTAGCCAAGGGCCAACCCACCACATAACTAAACTGCAATAAAATTGAAAATAACAATTATAATTATGATAGTAATAATAATATATACATATGTACGAGTGTTACACAGCGAAACTGCTTAACACCCAGTGACCAAGGCTCAGCCCATTCCTAGTTAATGATCTTGGAGTAGGGAGTGTCCCGAAACCACAACCCCAGAAAAGAGATAAGAGCCTGAGTGTCAGAGAGGCTGAGAGCTGACCAAGAGAACAAGATGACCCTGAGAGAGAGAGAAGTTGAGTAGTCCTTGACTGTCCTGGCAGCAGCTATAAACATCAGTATGTTATCAGCCTTCTCCTCAGCAAAAACCCAATACATATCCTCATACTAGTTACTATGGAGAAAATGAACTCTCTCCCAGATAAAACCAGGACAAATATCAATGATAATTATTATTAATAGTTTTTTAGAAGATATAAAAAACTGGATCATGGAAAAATGTGCACTTATATATGAAGTTATCCCTTCAGTACTGATAAAAAATTCTCAATAAAATTTTCAAATTACAAATTTCTTTTGCTCTTATTTATCTCATGCATACACATATACACTCATACATGTTAAAGCAAATAATAATTAAAAACACATCTGTACTTTTAGCTTGGCTTACCTCTCAACATGTTATGTAGGCCTGAAATGCTGCTTGTCCCCTAAGGACTTGTACTGAATTCTTTTAGTGCTTTACAATAGTTGTCAACGTTGGTAGGATGTTAAATGTTGTGCATTTTGCCTTTCCTGAATGACAGAACAAAGATGGAAGACAGAAATCTATTAAAATATTTGGAGCAGGGTTGATTTGTCTTCTTAATTTAATATTTCAAAAGTAAACACAATTCCTAGCAAAAAAGAATATTCTAAGGTGGGGTCAAGGATGTTAAAAAGTTCATGAATTTCAAGGAACCATTTTGAAAAATGCTGCAGACCTCTGGATTGGTTATGTAAATTGATATTGAGCCCGATTTACTTGACTTAAGTTTTCAGAACTACTTGTGAGTTTCAGTGAGAGTTACAGCTGTTTGATTGAACCTCAATCAAACAAAACAACTCAAGTTTTTTTTAAACTCAAGTTTTTTGGAGGACATGAAAAAAAGCACAATATGAAAGATCTTTCTCTTCTGAAACAGGAAAAAACAAAACAAGTGTCTATGATTTTTTTTTCTAGATTCTTTTCTTTGACAGAAAATTTTAGGACGCAAGTCCACTGAAGTTCCCAGTAAAAATAGTTTCACTGCAAAATTTAAAGTGAGATTGATCCAAACTGTCATTGCATTTCCTTGTCTTTGACTGAATAGGCAGCCCACGTATTTCAAACTGAGAAGCTTTGCTCATAGCCATCATTACTTGGTCAACTTTTTAAATGTTGTGGGTTTTGGGGACAAATTTGTCTGTACTCACTAGTAAATTGATATTATGTACCAAGACACACAACACTTATATTAAAGTATAACTTAAGTTTTCTGAAACAATGTGTTTAAATTCAGAAGAAAACATAGTTAATGAGAATGTAAAAACACAGCTATAAGGCAGACCAAAGGTTCACTATCCCTGTGTTCCATCTCCGATAATAGTGTCTCTGTATTAAATTGCTCTGGATAGATCCTTCCCCCACGACCACAATCCCCAGCTCCTCAAGCAATTCAATCATATATCGAGTCCACAAAACTTTTTAGAGCAATAATTAGGTTGGGGCACAATTCTGAAAATCATATTCTTGCTTTAATAGAGTCACTAAATTTGACTTAACAATAATGAAAATCTAAGATTATAGATAATATTGTATCACTTATTTTGGATAATATTCATATCATATAACCTTTTAGTAAAATAAATATATCTGCTCATTATCCTTATAGAAATATGATTATAACAAAAAAAGTGGAATAACATCCACAGACTGTTAATTCTGGAAATTCCACTGCAGAACACATCATTGAAGTGCCATAAATACACAAATTAACCTCCAACTGACTGGCATGATCAATAAAAATGTCTTACTGATACAGTGCATAAACCTTAACCTAGTGCCTAGAAAAAGGCCAAAAATCCACTAGAAGAGATGTTTGTCTACTATGAAATTGATCTATATCTTTTCTTAATTACCCTCAGTATCAGTATATTCACAAAATGATTTGAGAGGGGGAGAAAGATCTGCTGAGTAAAAAATGTGCTTTGTAAGTAAGCAGTCCTTAAGGGCTATGTCATTTTAGGAAGCTTCTCATCCACAATTTAGGCTTTTGGAGGCAGGATAAAGAGCAAAACCTGCTCATGTCGGGGAGGAGTGCTGATAAGGCACTGTCCATCAAACATAATATTCACTGACAGACAGGTGCACGCATCTGCTGTCTCTCTATTTTCCCCTCCACTTTGCATGTCCTAAAATGTTGTTGCAAAGCACAGCATTCACATCAGCACTGGGACATAACCCAACTTTAGCTGACTACTATTCAAAGAAATTTTAAACTTTTATGTAAATCATGTAAACATGAACACTTGAGGTTGGCAGGTATGTACACATCAAGCACATGAAATTTTACTCTTCAGAGAACCAATCAGTCAATGGATGCATTAGGTATGAAAAAAAGTCTTTTGGATGTTAGGTTTATATGTGACCCAATTATTCCTCCTCTTTCTCTGTAGGCCAGTTTGAGAGATTCCGCACCAAAGTTAACCTGGTGTAACACTCTCCAAGTAACACCTTTAAGTTCACGCCTGCATGCTTTCATGCAGCACTTTAGGGTGTATTTAAACCATAGTATATGATTCCAGTTTTTAAGTTCAGTGTGCATTTATGCTTGATATTTCAGTTTTCCTCTGTTTTGGCAATCTCCCAAACTTGTCATCAAGAAAATTAACTTCTCATCACTAATCTTAAATCAGTAACACAAAAATATTAAGCAAGATGTGTCTCAAAACAGACACTTGAAAACTTCCCATAGATTTTTTCTTTTAATCTGATATTGTTTCAACACAAATTGCAGTTGTTTCCGGTTCCTCAATTTCGATAGTGTTTTATGCATTTTACATTCCTGTGCCAATCCCCATATTCACAGCCTTCACTTATGACTTCCCATGAAGCGCCACATCAAATGTTTGACTAATACTACTTCATTCTTGTCTAGGAAATAAACTAACTTTTACAATCTAGCATGAACTTTTTTTTTTGAAACTCACATAGAATTTTATGGGATTTTCCCCCCTTACCTCTGTCTATGTCATTCTTCCTTTCAAAATTAACTTCAGAGTATCTCGTAATATTTCAGCTGGACTAACAGACCTGCACTTAGGTGACTCCCATATTCACCCACCCTTCTCTGCTCATACCTTTTTTCAAGACTCATGTGAGTTCTCAGAGGTCTTACTTTTTTAATAGTCTCCAATTATATTCTCCTGACGTGGTGTCATCTTCAGCTTGACAGTTTAATACAGTTAATTGTTACTGACCTGTTATGTCATGTGGCACTTCTTCCAGAAGAGATATTATCTGATTACTTCTTCCACAACGGAACCATACTCTCTGTTTTGAGGCTGTTATAATATAGCAGCTGCCATATCCATTGCTGTTCTCCAATTCACGTTGGCAGTCTTGTCATGTCCGTTTTAAAGCATTTTGCTAGGCCTTAAACATCTTAGATTTTCTCTATAGCTTGCTAAAGTATTTAATTTATATTCCTCAATCAATATTTTTCCATTATTTATGGGTACCCTTCTTAAGTGATATCTTAATTAGTGTAGCTATTCATTTAGTCAGATTTTCAGTCTCTTCTTCCACTTCTTCTCTGCAGCTTTGGATAGATTTTAATAGATTTTTAATTGAAATAAATCCTAGGCCTCTTTTACTTCAGCTCCTCAAATTCTCTAGTTCACTTAGCTTTACACTGAAAACACAGAAGGAGAAAGAGAGAATATATAACATTTCAGTTAATATATGTTTGGGAAGTACTTAGAATCTCATCTGTTTATTTTGAAGAATAGTTATATACCAAGCTGGCAGTAGGACAGAATAACTACAACATGATGCAGTATACTACTCGTTTGTGGTACAGTGCATATAGTGTGTAAGTACTTCTGGACTTAGAATCATAGGATGGTTTGGGTTGGAAGGGACCTTAAAGATCATCGAGTTCCACCCCCCTGCCATGGGCAGGGACACCTCTCACTAGCCCAGGTTGCTCAAAGCCTCATCCAGCCTGGCCTTGAACGCCTCCAAGGAAAATATTGCACTTAGATTTTAATTTCTCTTTTAGGTGCTTCTTGCTGTCTCGTCCTACTACAGTGGACAGTCGAGAGAGATTTTTTGTGATTCCCTGAAAAGGAGCACTGGCTATGTGGAGTCAGACAACGATTCAAGGAACAATACAACACAATTTTGTTTACTTCAGTAACTGCAAAGACATCATGAATCAACTTCTCCGAGTCAAGCACCAAATCACACTTATCAATTTTCACTAGACATCTCTTTATCAATTAAGCAAGCACCAAATAATGTTCAACCATTATTTGAGGGCAACATCGGACAGAAGACAGTAAGAAAGAATTGGAATGTAAGAAAGAGGGGCAGAAAGAGAGAGAAATACAAACACGGAGACATAGACAGCATCACCAATCCCTCATTCTAGCAGGTGTCTTCTCTTCGGGCAGAAGTCTTTGTTTCAGGCAGAAGCTTTTGTGTGGTGGTGACGGGCTGACAAAAGAGTAGGTGGTTGGCTCACCTTTTATAGGGTTCTAAGACCACACCTGGGGAGGGGGGAGCCTGCCTCCAGGTCACCTTCGGGGCTGACCTTTGGAGGGGCAGCAACAGCCCTGCATCCAGGTTGACTTTGGGGGATGGGGCAGCTGGTTCTCCACCTGGGGGACAAACTTCAGCCCTCAGCAACTTCAAAAGTTGTGCCTGTCACACAAAATGTTAACAACTTGCTAATGTTCATTCACAAAAGAACTTTTCTTCGAACATGCTCTGCTCATCCGCAGACATGGTGGTGCCTCTTCTTTAGAAATGTTCTGTCTGAGTGCTCTGCCCATCCTTTGAGACATAAATATGGATAAACAACATCATCTAGGAGGGGACAGGTAGGAGTCCAGTCCGAGATATATGCATTACTGGAATTAGACATCTCATACTGCTTGACCTTCTATCGTTACTTGTGTCTCATTGATCATGAGAAAATGCTCATTTTTATTTGGTTAAATTCTGTAAGAAAACAGAATGTGTATAACATTGCTGACAAATGGAATATAAACCTCCTGAAACATAAGTCAGTGATATCAAGTTTCTTGTTTCATTAAATGAAAAGTATATTGCTGACATAAAAATAACAGTAACCAAAAAAAAAACCCCTCCACTTTGTCTACTGACAAAACGCAGTCTTCACAGTTTGCCACAGTAAACATCTGGAGGTTTGTTTATCTAGATGTGACCTGTTGCATGAAGCTTTATCAGATCTTTGCTTGCTTTCAAGCAGTACTTGACATAAAACCTGTCAGATATGAAAGGATATATTTTTTTGTCATGTGAGTGATAGCTTTGGAAGAGTTTCACATCAAAAACACCACCTGTTCACGAAGACATAATTCAGACTTCTTGCAAATGTATAAATCCACTGATGTAAGATGTTATCTTGTGACTGTCATATCACTCACATTTTAAATGTCAAACCTGTCAAGTTTCTTGATTGAAGTACTCTTAACATAAGATACCTGTTTTTTAATGTTATTCAGTTGAGATAAAGCCATGCCAGTGAATAGCTAGATTTTTAAAGCGTCACTTAGAAAAAATCGTAACAGGTACATCTTGTACTATGGTTTGCATGTATTGTCTCTGCTTGTTTATAGTCGTATCTTTCAGATGAGTCACTTGCATTGGTACAATGTTTTTAAAGTCTGAGTACATGTTGTGGAAAGACACAACACTGATTTTTCAACTATCTACAGAACAGTCTTGAATTGAGGACATTTAGTCAAGATACAGAAGAGCACATTGCATGCGAATTTGTTCTTGCATTCTACCAACTTTTTTCCATTACAACACAATTCAGATATGAATACAAAGAAACTTGAAAGTGTAAGTATGGGAGTCCGCCTTCACTTTTTGACTTTCTGAAGGAGGATATTATGTGTTCCCTGCTATGCTGCAGTCAGCCAAAAAAAAAAAAATAATAAGCAGTAAGCACAAAGGAAGGTGAAAATAACTGAAGTACTATAGAGGTCACATAAGCCATGGTAGGTAGAGACAAGTGTTATGGAAGAGCTTAGGAAATTCTGAGGGAAATTTAAGGCATAAAGTCATCAGAGGAAATGTACGGATTCAAGGCAGCTGTGATGTGTTCAAGAGAGGTATTAAATAAAAGGTAAGCAGTGGATGCAGCAATGGAGAACTGAGGTTCACATTAATGTTTATTAACTCTTCCGCTTATCAGATAATTTGCTGTATATTTTTATTGTGATAAAATTCATCAAATAACAGTAAAAACATAATTTTAGCCAATGTCTGCTTTGCCCTTTCTCTGTGCTGAGGAATGCTGTAAGCAGGTGCAGGCTCCAGCAGTTCCAGGGCTGGGGTTTCCTCCTGCTCAGGGACTCACAGTCTCTGCCCAGGCTGGGGGACACAGCTGCCACTTTACTGTTTACAGGTTCAACCAGCAGCAAAGTTGAGCACACGTCCCAAAGACACATACACAGACACACACGTACGCTCACAAACACATGGGTCTGTTTGCACGTACTGCTACAGACAAGGCCTTCCACAGCACCCGGGTGCAGTGCTCACATTAACACAAGTGCAGACAGTCAACTAGGTTTGACTAAGTCTCTGAGACAACTGGTGAGACTAAGTCTCTTAGTTGGTTGGTTAGGATTGAAGGTCACTAGTGCAAGTGTGCACACACGCACTCCCCACTCTTCAGAGTCACAAGCACATGCACATTTGTGGATCCCCCAAGTGCTGGTACTACCCCTCTGTCCATCTGGTACCTGTGCTTGGATCCTGGGACCCTCTAACTGCCCCACAGGTCCCTGACTCACATGCAGATCCCTCCTGGTGCTCACCAACAAAGAGATGGTTCTCTCACAGCCACCCCAAGCTCATGGGTCCTCCCAAATACTGGCACAGCCCTGCTGTCTGGCCTGGTGCCCCTGCCCAGATTTAGGGGAGGCACAGACACTTGGCCCCCATCCCAGCACCAAGGCACCTGACACTCAGTCCCTCACTCACCTGGTCCCCCAATGGTTGATTTTCAGGACCCACACCAGGTTCACCCAGTGGCTGAGGCCGAGTCCCCCACCCATTCTGGCTGGTGCCACTGAGGCCCCTCAGGCTCCAGCTGCTGACACCAGCAGCCCGGGGCACCTGCAGCCCCATCTAACTGTGTTGTCTGGCCCCAAATCCACTCACACCACCTCATACCCACCACACTTACACCCACGTGGGATAACAAATGGGGTTGCACAGGGAGCCATACCATAGGATTTAGGGAGAAGACAGGCACAGGGCTGGGTCAGAGAAGCCTGCTGACTAGCCACAGCCTGCACGCAGCTGGACTCTCGTATACACAGCCCTGCCTCTTACCTCTTTGCTCCTCTCCATCCTCTTCCCCCACACAGAGCCTCCTAAATTTTGCATAGTCCCACTGACATTCTCCCAGACTGTGCCAAATCCTTGTGTTCTCGTTTCCCCCTTCTCATGTGTTATGAAGCCCAGGCTCTCTGAAGCTGTGCTTGGAGATTCATAATGACTCATCAGTTGGTGACTGAAGACTTTCTGTCCTGGGCACTGTCTCTGCTATCCTTTGTCTCTTGGCTTTTTGACTGTGTGTCTTGTTTATTGCTTCCCCCTTTACTTATTATCCCCTTTGGACTGAAGAAATCCTTGATAGGATCACCTCTGTGAGGCAGATGCTCTCATCTTCCACGTATGCTTACAATTTTCCCCTCTAGTTTATTTTCTTTCCCGCCTGATGAAAACTAAGACATATTCTTTAAAGTCTGGCTCAGGAAAAAAAAATATATTTGACAATAACAATAATAATAATGGCAATAACAACAACAACAGGAAATTAAAGAAAAAATTAATTCAGAACAACTTCTCGAGGAGCCACTAGTGAACTCCTGTAGCTCACAAAGTTGCTGACAGCTTTGCCGTTGATTTTATTAGTGTTATAACTTCAAACAATGTCTTTCACATGGGGTGTTAATTACATGGTTCCGGGCTTGAGGAAAACAGAAGAAAAGAAGTAATACAAACAGCTATGCCTTGATGGGCTGACAAGTTATTTCAGCCTACTTCAAATCTTCATATTCCTTCTCTCCTCACGCCTTTGCGATATTCAAAGTATTCACATATTTTCACAGTATATTGCATTTGTAATTGCTAACTTGGTTTTATTTGTGGAGCATTTAAACAGAAGTTTTCCATTCCATATGTCTTGTGGGTTTCTTACAGTAATATCCAATCAGAAAATTAATTGAAATTTTGACTACTGTGTAAGAATGACTTCTTTTTTCTTTTTTTTTCCTTCCCTTTTTCTTTTATTTTTTTTCCTACATGGAGTGACCTAGAAAGTAAATTAGAGATTGTCCTTCTGCAGCTTGTGTGACTCAGGAGCTACAGTGTGTCTAAAACATGAGGCTACTGTCTGTCAGTGCTCTTTTATATTGAAGGAAGGTTGGAAGGGTAGATACCACGGTGTCTTACACTTCCACTGGGCAAAATGATGTCAGTGGTATCACTTTCACACCAAGTAAAGATAATGCTCTTAGGGCACAGGAAATGTGTGAGAAAATGGGGTTGGTATCAAAGGAAAACCTTGTTAGTAAGGTGAGTAGTGTAACATGCCCAAAGGATTCCCTGCTGCATTTAGATAGTTAGAGATAATAATAAATGGTGCTGCTCTCTTTGGATTTCACCCCACAAAGTCTTCTTTTATCTTAGTTTCCATTTCTGGCTGAGGCTGTAATTTATGCTTTTTTCATTGTTGGACTGGGGCTTACTTTCCCACTGCATTACATCTTTTGTGTTCAGTGAAAATGCAATGCATAGTATGAAGAAATTAGAAGAGACTCAGATCTCGATTCCTGTGGTGCAATTTACTTGGGGACAGCCTTACTCAGAAATAGATAAAAGAAGTGGGTCTTTTTTCTAAATGCATAATTAATCAGCAGTTTCTATTGCCAGAAGGTACCACTGAGGCAAAGAAGTCAGAAGGATTTAAAGATAATTAAACTTTTTTTGAAAGTAATATTTTACACAGTTTTTTAAGAAATATTAAACTGTTCTTTAAAGCATAAGCCAGACATTTGACTGGTCAAAGGAGAAACTCCTTATGAGTGTAAATTACTTCTTACCTGCATGTAAAGGGGCTTTCTAACCTTGATACAGTTCATATCATATTGATTACTATTGAAACAGGACTCTGCTTTTAAAATATGGCTTTAGACAGACATCTAGTCAAATAACATAACATTTTGCAGGTTCTTGAGAAAGCCTTTCAGAAAATGCATTTAACAATTAAATCAATAGAGGCTGAATGTAAGCAATTTGTAAATTTAAAAGGATTTTATAATAAAATATACCATCCTTTTATGTTTCAGTTACCTGTGACATTACTAAAGTTCCAGTGATTTTATTTAAATTCTAGCTTAAGCTTTTAAAATTACAGCCATAAAGAGAAATTAGATTGCACAAAGGGATAATTCTGTCTTTGTTTTTATGAAAAGGCAAGTCACAGTGGAAAACTGTATTCAACACACTTCAGAAGTCCTCAAGTTTTTCATTGTTGAAGACCTTCTGAGGTGGAGTGAAGGACACATTTTCCTCTGATACCAGTTTTGTTGTGTTCTTATCCTGGCTAGCTAACTCGGTGAAAGTGGAAGGCAGATATATTTGTATACATGCAGTCCAAAGTGATTAAGGATGCTGTGGCTTCTGGCTTACTATTTTATTTAGTTTTGGTTGTCTGCAGTGCTGTGATCACTTCTCCTTTGCCTTCAATGGACAGAAGATATGCTGTTTGTACGACAGAAGAATAAGTGGGAATGAAGCTTGTGAAAGCATGAGGTCAACCGAAATGCATTTATTTTTTTTCTGTGAATTGCACAGTACAGTTAGCTCAACAATGATGATAAGACTGTTACTTTGAAATGCTCCTTCATTCAAAGCAATATAGGTACATAGAAAAAAGACAGAACTGTTTGAAAAAAACAGAGTTGCAACATTATTATTTTAAATATCATATGAAATAACATATGTTATATTAAAATTATATTGCATGAATACTGTATACCATATGTTATATGTTATTCATTATATAACATTATATTTATGTTGCATAATGTTGTATACTGTGTATTGTATCTTTTACATATATTTCTATCATTCATCTGTATTCACAAAATATAGGGACAGAAGAGATTATTCCAACTACATAAAAAGAACACTTCTCCAACATCTCAAAATCCAAATTACCTACATTATTTTTGCATTATCAAATGCTGTACACAAAAGAGGGTAAAAGATTTTGCAGACACTGTAAAATCAGAGAAAAAAGTAACAGTATCACACAGACACTGTCTATGGGAGGTTTGCAGCACAGTGAAAAGGAGGTTGGGAGATCTTGAATTCAAAGCTAAAGAAGAGTGTCTCTCAAGACTGTGTTGTCTCATCCTCCTGCACCCTAGTTGCAGAAAGCAGCACCATACAAAAATCCTAACATTAAGGTCCCAAGAAAGTGAATAGTGGGCTTAAAAAAAAAACAGTGTTTGAAAGATTTTATTTTAGAAAGGCAACACTAAAGTGACAAAAGAGGTGACAAGATATTTTTAAAAATACAAAAAAAACCTATGGCGTACTTTCACTGGATGCTTCCTCCCCTTCCCAGATTCTTCTGCTCCTAACATCTGTTCCCCTTTACCTGTGTTGCCAGTGTTTGGAGACAGCATAGGAAGGCTGCTGCTTATAATTTTAATACGGTGTCATTTTAATATGTTGTCATTTTATTCTGCTCAGAGCAGATCTAATTAGTGCCTAATTAAGAAACCATCCAAGGTCACTAATGTCAATAAAGCTGAACAAATGCTAGAAAGGATGGCAGTTTGGGGAATCAGTCTATCCAAGTGCTAAGCCTGGTACAAGTCTCTGAACTTGCTGTGTATCTTAAAGAAAGTGACAGTTTCATTTTAAATACATAGCTTCAGCCGTTTTCTGTTGTCTGTCTGCTTGTCTTTTAGATTAAAACAGTAGCAGAAAACCTGAAGAAATTAGAGAAGGTACCAATATCTCTTGACGAAAGTTAACTGTTTCCTTTCAAAGTAAACTATTTTATATTAGAACATACTTTAGCAATAAAGCTATCGGTAGAAGTTTCACATGGTGGGGATGATCCTTGACTTACTGGATTAGAAAGTGATAAAATGGTATTGGTTTCTTTGTCACTTTCATTAATTCAGACTGAAAATTTTCTGCCCCTGCCAGGAGCTGCAGGAAACAAGGAAAGCCTGCTATCTGAACTGTAAATTGATCCCTTTCAACAGGCAAGGAAAGACTGGGCTGGAGGTATAGGAAATGCATGTACCATTTTATTACTGATTATGAATATTTGCTTGCACTTGCTCTTGGATATGTACAAATTATGTAAAGTTTGACTGTTTATTCCCATGTATAATATTATCCTGAAAAAAAATATTGTACATAGGATGACTAGTACCTTAACTGTAAAAGTATTTAATTACACTTCTGGAGTTAAACTAGAAAAACTCGTATATTGTACTTCTTTCAGTTACTAAACAAATTTCCTGCTGGGAAAGAACACATGTAGATATCTTAATTCAGGGGCAGTTTCTGTACTCTGTTCTAAAGCGGTAGACTACAGCAGTCACATGGATAGAAATCAGTAAACCAGCTAGATATCTTCTAGCAGAGTGGTGACTGCCAAGCAGTTCAACATTTTTTAGATTTCTTTCCATCAAAATATATTTTCAAAGGGAATCCCTTTAGCTTGATAAGAGGCAGCCCCACTTAGGAAAATCTGGGTTTGATTGTTCTTATACTGAAACAAACAAGCAAACAAAAATTAAGATCACTTCCCTTTCACACAAAATCTGTGGACTTCATCGTCATCTCTGTTGGAAAATTTGGCTCTCGTATAAATAAATCATATTGAGCTTAATTTCCTTTGAATTTTAATCCTAGAGTCTCAAATTACTTTTCATATAGAGGGGATTTGAACATAATACAGTTTTTGAACAGAAGATATTTTACTGTTGAAGAAATATAAGCACTGGAATTTTGCATATGGCATGTCTTCATTTTTATTTTAAAAAACAGATTATTGTAACTTTTTTGAATAAGAGTTCATCAGGAACTTATAAGAAAAGATAAAAGCAATGGTGAATATAGATCCTTCTATGATTCTATGATTCTATGATTCTTTGGACCCTAAGCTTGAGGTTTTCAGTCAAAAAATGATTATGTTTTCTCTTTTAGAGGAAAATGACCCAAAAACATCAGACATGCCTACACTTTTACCTCAGGTCAAGTTGTGCTATAAAATATGACTACTTTTCAAAAATAAATGACGTATTTTTTTACGTATGTTATAGCAAATCACATATTTCTGTTTGGTTACTCAGTCATTATTTAGCACCTCTTCGGTCAGGTTTTCTTAACATCTGGCTTTTAGGTTGGGTGAGTTGTTTGTTCTTTTTTTCTCTCTTCTTCTGTTCTTATTTAGATTACTATCCTTTGGATCTAACAATATACACACAATAAATATTTTAACATAATTTTGTATCTATAATCTCTTATTAGGAAAATACAATAGTATGAACTACCTACAACTAGTCCTCACTCCTAGCTACAGTCAAGGTAAAGTGAAGGTCTAAGTAATGTTTTAAATTGTCCTACAGTCTGGGAAGCAATAGCTATAGATTTGCATGTTGTCCCTTTGAATTGAATAGCATAAAGATAAATTAAACTGGACAGACTGGTATGAAGGATCAATATGCTGGGTACAGGGACTGACATTCAGAGGGACCCCTACAAAGGGTAGAGGAATGAACCAACAAGAGCCTCAGAAGTCCAACAAAAGTGAATGCCAGGTTCTGCACTACAGATAGAACAGTGTCATGCATATAGGCAGGGCAATGACCTCACAGGCTGAAGCTTTGCTGAAGAGAAATTCAATGTCCTGAGGAACGACAAGTTCAACATGAGTCAACATTGTTCTCTTGTTACAATGAAAACTAACTGTGTGCCAAGCTGCACTAGCAAATGTATACCAGAAGGTCAAGGGAAGTGATTATTTCCCTCTAATTAGCACTTGTTAGACCATTTCTTGAATACTGTGTTCACTTTTGGGCCCTACATTACAAGGGGGGTTGGCAGACTGGAGAGATTGCAGGGGGTAGACAGTAAAGGAAACTGGACCACGTGACAGCTGCACAAAAATTGCAACCACGTGCCAGTGGTGTGATACTAGATGGAAAACAAGTAACAGAGATGTATTTCCTTTGAGATGACTCTTACACAGGAAGAGTGTGCAAGTGTGTTTTTCTTCTCATTACAGGAAACCATAATGATCAGTTCTGCCTATCCTGTCTTGAAGCAGCAGAACCCAGACATCTGCTGGGTTATGTTGCAACCTCATGTAGACAATCTAAAGACAATTTGGTTTATACTATAATTTGTGGGAAACTTAGAATTTTATGTACTTGGTTGTGTTAAGCAATCCCAAAACAATGGTTGTGAGATTTTCCCAAACTAGTTTCCTGTATTTATTCTACACACTTCAAGACAGAGTTTTCTGACATTATTGCTGTATGCAGCAATAAAATCTTTGGCATCCAACAAGATATAATTTCTTGATAGCACAACTTGCATTTCTCAAAAGTTTCTTAATATTTTTAGGATACTTTGTCTTGGTAGGGTTTTCCAGAAGTGAATTTCTGGTAGCCCCAGTGTATTGCAATATATTCTTGTTCAGTTACCTGATCATGGATACGTTCTAGTTTTGTGTTCATCAAATATTCATTCCACAGAGCAGTGGTTCACTAAAAGTGTATGTGTGTATGTGCACGTGTATGCATGCATGTATAATAGATTATGGCTTTGCAACTACTTTTCCATATGATTCTATGATTCTATATACGTTTCCCCATGGCAGTGTTACTGTTATGAGATCAAAATTATTGACATAAATTATTTTGATTCTATTCAGAATACAACAGTACAAAGAGACTGAGGGAAATGAGTGTGTTCAGTGTGTGGAAGAGAAGTGGAATCTAACTCTAGTTTTCATTTACTTAATGGTTGGTTCTAGAAAACACAGTGCCAGTATCTACTCAAAGGTGGTCAGAAACAGGACAGAGGGCAATGGACACAACTTGCAAAAAGGGAAAATTTGATTGGACGTAAGAAAAAAAGTTCTTCAAGGTTGGAGTAGCTGAGCACAGGAACAAGTTTCCCAGAGAGGGCAACAGTTGAACCTAAATTTGACTCTATAAATTTAGTAAAATATTACAATGAAGATTGGATATGGGGGTTCTAGATTTAATAGATGGAAAAATTTTCTGAAATATGAAAACAAAAGAAAACTTAATACACTGAAACTAACAAATACAGAACAAATATATGTTTGTTGTGTGAAAAATCAGATTACAGAATTCATTTCCATGGAAAGTGCTAAGTAAAGGCTTAAGAAGGATTTTTACTAAGGGTACAGTAAAAATCCTGTTAATATCAAACAGAAAATATCTGACTTTGTAACACAAAGGCTTGAGTCAAATTCTGTCAGTGATGAAATAAAACTTACCAAGGGAAGACCACCTTTTCTCTTTATTATTCCCCCTATGCACCACACTCCAAAATGATTTCAGTTAAAAGGAAAAGGAGTGAATAATGAATAAGGAAAGACAGCACATTCATTTCAGGGAAATATCAGCAGTGGGCTGCTAGTACTTCTAGAGAATGTTAGGAGTGTTTCTTGTGTTAAATCTTCCATCTCTGCTACTGAGCCACAAGCTTTGTTGCAAAATGAATGGCTGCCACATTATCTGATGGCCTTGAATTGTTCTCAGAGAAGACAAGGAATATTTAAAGTTCAACGAGTCACAATAGTTCAAGCATTACTTCAGCATGAACAGAGAAACGCTGAACTGTATCACTTCAGCCTGAAAAGTATGCGTGAGAGTTATTGCATTTTGTTAGCTGCACAATACTGGAGATTTCAAATGTTAAAAACATAGTACTAAAAAATGCTCTGAGAAGCATTCTTGTATGCATAGCCAAAGCTTTGAGATGTTCAGGCTCAAGATAAAACAACTTTAGTTGAGAGGTACTTTATGCTACAGTTTTAATTGAAATAAACAGATCAGTTGTATGAAACTACTCACATGGTTTTGGAGCAGAACTGCTACAAACGTTGCACAAAGAATGTTATTAATACAGTCTCCACATCTGCAGTGTGTGAAGAATCAAGTATATTACTAAAATACGTCTACCTTTTGCAGGCAGAGAAGCTGTTGTTCCAGATTTTCAAACAAGGAACTGAGTAAGAGAATAAATTCACTCAGGTATGTACATCACTAACTTCCTCCAGCTCAGTCTCAGAGGGTGCATAAATCTGTTGCAGAATGGAAGTGAATCTCAACCAAGGAGATAAAGGGACTTGACTTTGTAACAGAGGCAGAGCTACAGCATATTTCTTTTTCAGCCTAAATGTTATCAGAAGATTTTTTTTATCAGAAAATCATGCCTCTCCTTTTCAGGAGTTATACTTTGTGACACTTTTGTTCCAAAGACAAAAGGTCAAATTTTGAGGTGTAAATCAGCTGAGCTGATTTTAAAAAGTTTTTATAAAGCTGAACTCATCCAATTTTGTCCTTGTAATTTAAACTCTAACATGTTTTGCTTTCAGGTCAGAAGGAGACTATAACTGCTGATAAACATTGCTAATAAACAATTCAGTCCTTTTCGAGATGTTATAGGCAAAAACAGCACACTGTAGAAGACATAGCTAGCATGAAATATTTTGAGTTCTCCTTTCCTTCTAAGAAAATGACCCTTGTAATTTGACCAGAGAAAAAGAAACCCATACATCTTTTACCTATACATAACAAGATTTATATCTCCCTGCAATTTTGATACTTTTAAAAAGTAACTGTTTGTCTTTGCTGACACAGAAACAGCTTTTCTTCCATGCTCCTTAATTTTCCGATTGTTTTGTGGAGGGTTCATAGTAGTGAAATGATCTGTTCTTTGGAAACTCCAGTAAGAGTGACTCCCATACTGGTGATGTAGCAAAAGTATATTCAAGTTGTTCTGTAAGGTTTTCGTGTAATGAGATTTTGTTTCATATTATGTAAAAAAAACCTATGCCCCATATATATTTTTAAAAACTTAATGCTATTTATGGATTTAGCTAATCATGTTGCCAAATAATAGTTAATTTTTTCCTTGTGTCTGATAATACAGGCAAGATTTTTGAGTCAACAAAGACACTGAAGTGACAATGTTGCTTAACTCAGCAGCTAATTGTAATGGGTTTTTACCTTCCATGCAAAATTGTGTCATCCAAACGTCTTACTACGCTCGAAAATAAAACTCTGCTTTATCCTTTTCTAGCAGCCTTCTTACCTGCTAACATTTGTACTTCTTTTGAGTCCCTGCCTATGCTATGCAATTCATCCTAGGTACTGGCACCAGAACGTGACCAGCAGCTGACCACGGTAGAATGTGAAAACACAGGACTCATAAATGCTCGAAGAAACATTATGTATCATACACGTGTACCTGAAACTGGAAGAGGTCCAGCCTTCCGTTATTGTGTCTCCACACATGGATCCAGAGCTGAGTCTGGTGGTGTACTTTTCAGTTCTTCGTGCTGAAATTCTTTGCTTACTTTCCCAATTACACATCAGCTGTGTGAGACTGTTCATTTTCTTCCGGGGAGAATTGTGGAAGGTATGCTCCTAGCACACTGCACTAATGTGATAAATGTCCTTTTCATCTCTATATGAAAAACAGGAAGAGTCAGATACCTTTTTTAGCTACCAATTTATATGTTGACTGCTGCATCTACTCATTACTGAACCTGCTTTTTCAAAAGTTTATCTGAGGTAAATGGAACAAAAAATTCTGTATTTCAAGAAGTTAGTTTTAGGATTAAGAGAATTCATTAGAATTGTTCCTCAAATTTTAAGAAAAAGACAAATTCAGTACCCCTCAGTATATTTCTGATAATTATTTTCTTTGTTATCTGTACTCCAGCAAATATAAAGGACTTGGCACATACCTGGTATATGTATTTCTCTGTCTAATTAAGTATTTTAATTTTCTCTCATTTTCTTTATGTAAAAAGGTTTTTGAATGATGGCTTCAAAACTTTTGGGAATGTTAATATTTTCCTGAAAAACAAACAAACAAACAAACCCACTTCTTTTGGAGGTCTGTATCAACAGAGGTGTGTATTTTTATATGTACATCAATGTATACATATATTATTGGATACTTACCCTCAATGTTTTAGATATCACTGAGCTATTGACAAGCCCTGATCAGCTGCTGCCTTCCCCTTTAAGCAAATACATTTCTTATGCTTCTAAGTTTTTTGCAGTCAGCATACAAAAAAAATTGAAAAACACTGATATTGTTATGCCAGGTCGCCATTGGCTGAATTGCCACTGGCTTGAAAATCACGTTGTCTTTCCCCTCCACTTTTTCCTATCACTTGCTTTGCAGGTTTATCCGATAATATGCACACACAAAGCTCATTGACTAGTCAGCATGCAAAACCCTGCCCCTCCCAGCCCCTGTCGTAGCATGCTCCAATCAGCACTAATAAGCAAGAACAACCATTAGGGAAGCAGGTCCTGATGCAAACCTTAAAGTTATTATAGAAAAAGCTTTATGGGTGACCACTTGCTAAAGAAAAGAGTGGTCCAACAAGGAATGCTTGGAGCCCTGTTACATCTCTTCCTCACTGGCTGCTGGATAGAGCTTTCCTTTATCTTCCCCTACAAATTTTGTCTACTCATTTCTTTTTGTTTTGTTTTTATTTTCTTTCCCTGTGTCCCTTTCTCTTTTCCCCAATTTGTATTTTTATTTTTCCTCCAAAGTAACAATTACCACTACTGTCAATGTATGCCACCTTCTGTGGACATGATGAAGAAATATTTGTGCACATAAGCCTGTCTCAACATCTTCTGTGATTTTGGTTTTGTTAGGTTTCAACTGCATTTCTTGTGGTTTTTTTTTTTTATTTTTATTTTACGTGCGCATGTCTATTTACTGAAAAGAGACAATGGGTGGTTTAGCTGTGTGTTTCCTTGGCAAGGGATGTTGTGGATGCTGAAAGATTATATGGTTTAAGAGAAACTAGAAAAAGTAATGAACAAGAAATTAATTCACTGAGAAATCAGAGAATTGACTCAGAAGTCAGCTCAGGAAAAACCCGAAATGAAAATATTTGGAAGCTAATTGCCTAAGGAGAAGTAATATACAGTCTTAATCTTACATTCCTCCCTAGGTATCTTTTTATGACCCTCCTGGAGGCATGACTTGGGTTACATAAGCCTTAGAAAATACCCTGATGGCCATTATTATGCTCCTCTTCTGAATGTTTCTGTGCCTAGTGTTTTGAGTAGATAATAAAGAAACATTCCTTTTGTGGTTTCAGTCCTTCCATAGAAACTGACAGAATACGTAGTTTCATGTTCTGAACTATTTCATGGTATCACTTACTGTAACTGTAACTAAAAATTGGAGCAAAAGAGTCCTTGCTAGAGAAAAATTCACCTCATCCTAAAATGGAAAAATTTATGTAACCTATCTTATATGCCTCCAGAAGTGCCCCATTCTTTCTGTCAGTAATGAGATAATTTAACTTGAATTCAACTTAATTTTAGACATCTGAAGCCAGGAGAAATAATAATATCATACATATCTATGTAAGGGACTACTCCTGAGGTGTTGCAGAAACTGCAAATTGACCATTCAGGCCCAGACTGTTTTGTGGTGCCTCGAAACACTCCTGTTGTAGATAAGAAGATGGCCAGGAATGCACCAGAGGCCTTACTAACAATGGACTCAATTGTCGAGGCTCTGATAAGGCGGAGCCTCCGTGATGTTCAGCTGCAGATAAGAGGGCAAGGAATGTGCCGAAGGCCTTACTCCATGGACTGGCAAAATCCCTGCTAAGTAAGTAAGGTCATCAACGACCGGCACCAAACCCCTGCTGAGTCTAACAATGGACCCCATCTTGCTCTTACAACAAAGCAGCAAACACTTGCTGAGCAAGGCATTGCCTCTGTCTGTAAGAGGTGAACAAGCAAAGAGAAGTGTGCGTGCTCGCGCCCACCACCTGAGGACTCCCGAGATGCTGACAGACTGATCGAGCAACCCCCCCCCCCCC
>WKFP01014754.1:515499-540454 GCA_011057875.1 Pterocles orientalis | reverse complement strand
TGATATTGGTAATCATGCTATTCTTACTCCATTACTATGAGATTTTGTGTTATTAGTAGATGGTAAAATACTCATGGATTGTCTTTACCAAGTGATTTTTCCTTTTCCCTTGACCCTGATGTATACTCCACATTTTCCCTTTTCCCTAAACAATTATACCCTGCATTTCCCTTTTTTCCCCCTAAACAATTGTATGCATTAAAATTATAAGCCAATATGCAACTCTTTGGTGTCGTTTCACCTTAATTTGCCCCAAGGGAATGTATATATAGAACCTCCGCGAACCCCACTCATCCCACCCAGGGTGGTTCTATGAGCTGGGTCGCGACAATCTATTACCTTAGAAGAGCTACATTGCACACAGCTTTCCAAAACAGAAATATTTTATCACAGAGCCACAGCCTCACAGAAAGAGTGAGACTGGAAGTCACCTCTAGGATGGTCAAGTTCTGCTCAGAGCAGGGTCAGTTAGAGCAGGTTACCCAGGATCCTGTTCAGTTTTGTTTTTAATATCTCCAGGGACATACACTCCACTACCCCCATGGACAACCTGTTCCTGTGTTTGACCACCCTCATAGAAAAAGAACTTTTTCTTACTTTTAGCTGGAATTTCCTGCATTTCAGTTTTTGCCTATTGCCTCTCATCCTGTCTGGACAGTACTGAGAACAGTTTGTCTCTGTGTGAGATAATATAATGGATTGAATAAGTATTCCCATAATTCCACAGACCTGGACAGAGGTATCTGTTTATTTACTACATTATACAGAAAGTTACAGTTACTGTCATGTATAAAAACACAGACACATGAAATTATGCTTTTTAACAATTGGAAGGAACGAACAAAACAATCAATAATGATGCACTTCATACTTTAAAACACAAAATAATTTGACATCTTGTCAAGTTAAAAACTTTCTGCTGATAAGGACTTGATCTCAGAAAGCACATAAATGACATCATTTACAGAAGACTTACAGAGAATCTGTTCATATATTGATTTTCATTTATAAGTGATTGCAAGATCAAATCCAAAATTTGCAACAGACAATAGATAAAAAGTTTCTTTTGATTTATATATATATATATATATGTGTCCACCATAGGTTTGCCCTGTATCAATTTTGTTTTCAGAGTTAAAGAATTTGTGTATATTTATGGTTTATATATTTTTAAAAATGGATATTCATCCGTGCAAAATGAAAGAAGCAGAATTTAGACTCTAGTGTATTTCAACATAATGTTCTGTGACCTAGTAGACTGCCACTTCCAAAATCTTCAGCTAACATTTCGGTCTAAAAAAATAAATTAAAAGTATCACTAATCTTGAAAAAAAGGAAAAGGAATAGAGAAGGACATTCTCTGAAATCTCAAAGAAAGCTTTAGTGACGTGTCTCCTTAGTTCTCCTCTAACAAATGAATAAAAAATTATCTCTGTGTGCATGTGCATTAAATATTAGTGTGTTATTTCCACTATACAACAATGAAAGATTTAGTAGTAATCTTTGATCAATTTGTGGCATTTGCTTTGTCCTGACATTGAAAATTACAATTTTTCTTAATTAATAGAATGACATTTTATAAGAATGAATTATTCTAGTTGTGAAAACTCATTATTATCAAGTGAAGTAGCAGAGTAAGTTTGATAGTATTTTCACTCACAGTGTAAAAATTACTCCAAACAGTGAGTAACAAAGCATACAGTTGCCCCAGTTTAGCAGCTATCTAATTTGAATGCTTCTTTTAAAGGATATGACTCTTCTAGAGTCTGAAAAAAATTACTCTTCTAGATTATCTTGTAAAAAAGCAAATCAAATTAAAAAAAACCCTAGGTGACCTCTGAAGAAGAGGAAGAGAGAAAGAAATGGTATTTGAAGAAACTAGGTGTTAATACTAGAAGGAAAACTACAATAAAATTAGGTGTCTATGTATTTTTAAAAAGTCATACAAGTGAGTCAATGTAAAATATTTTTTATATTTAAAACCTTATTATGTTATAGTATAAAACACCTGAATGGAATAATGAATTTTATTCCTTTTTAGGGAGAATTTGCTAAGTATGCATAAAAGTCCAAAATCACCAAGATACAAGAGGTTAACGAGATCCTTAACAAAGGCATTTAAACATCTCTAAGCACCTACAACCCCCACCTTTAGCAAATTGTTTTTTTAATCTAGCAGTCCTTTCTTTTTCGATATCACCATGTGGCTTCCGCTCCAGGATTCTCCTTTGCTGTTAGAACAGTGACAGAGTGATAGATGGATGGCTTTCAAAATGCCACAAAAAATGGCTGAGGCTAGAAGGCACTTCTGAGATGGTCAAGTCCGACCCCTTACCTGGAGCAGGGTGAACCAGAAGAGCTTGTCCAGGACCACCTAGAGCCAGTTTCCCAAGGCCTTGTCCAGTCAGGTTTTGATTATCTCAAGGATGGAGACTCCACAACCTGTTCTAGTGCTTTACCATCCTCCTAGTGTTTTGGGTTTGTTTTTTTTTTAAAGTGTTTTCTTATGTTTAAATTTAATTTACTGATTCTCAGTTTTTCTTCATTGCTTCTCATCCTGTTACTGGGCACCACTGGCTCCTTTTTCTTTATTCCCCCCATCAAGCATTCATACAAATGGATAAAATCCCCTTGAGCCTTCCCTTCTACAGCCTGAACAGTCCCAGCTCTCTCAGACTCTCTCCTCTTATGTTCTGCTTTGTTGAATTATCTATTGATAACCTGATCCCAATGAGTGAAAGCTACAAGTGACTACTGTGTGAAAGGGTTTGATGCATATGTCAAGACACCTGCATTTTGGTTATTTAACATTGTTTAGTCTTGTTAAAAAGTATTTAGACTTCTTTTTTCAAGTAATGGTTTTAAACACTTCTTTTGATGAAGTTTCATACAGAGGAAATGTAACCAAAAATAGATGGTGAATTCAAACAACTATGTCTTAAAACAGTAAATAACTTTTGGTATGTAATTTTTTGCCTACTTTTAAGATACCTTAAATTTACTGATGTTGAAGTCTACACTTTGACATTTATGTTCTACATCCTAAAGAAGTGAGTATTGATCCAGCTTTTTCTATTAGTTTCTGGGTGGACTGTACCATAAGGGAAATTGTGAGTGATGAGCTGAGATCACCTTTTCGGTCTGTTGTTTCTGAGATGGCCTTTGCAAAGTAAATCCACGCTGGCAAGTAAAACCGAAAGAGGACATTTAAGCCCGTAGGTTGATCGTTGATGTCTTCCTGACTGATGAACCAGAGATCCCAACTTCTCACAAAGACATTGTCGCAAAATCAAGATTTTGCATTTGAAAAAGTCTCAATTTTGGGTTATTTCACTACCATGATTTTTTTTTCCTTATTCTTCTCTCTCTCTCCCCTCTCTCCTTCCTCTCCCTCCCCATTACTGAGAAAAAAATAATTAAGATTATTTATTATCTGGTACCCACTTTTTTTTTTTGTTGTGAATTAACTTTTCAATCTTGACACAATGTAGACACTAAGCTGGTTTTAATGGTTAATGATTTAATGGATTAATGGTCCTGCAGAGTTTATGGTAATTTTTCAAATGTATTGGAAGCTTTTGTTATCATAAGTCATGAGTTTTCATTGTTTACTGTGAAGGCTGCATGGGGATACACAATAAGCAGAGTTTCATTTCTTCCTTTCAGTTCCCCAACAGAGAAATGTTAGATGGGAAGGACACACAAAATCATATCTATTGCATTATTTCACAAGTTTCCAGAAAATCTGTTTTCTACCTGTATAACTAGTATGTAAAGCAGTTGTTAAAACCGTAAGGGAGACAGCTAATGCTGGTTTTGTATTTTAATGGATTGGCCATTCCATAAATATGCAGAGGTATGATACTTGCTCTGAGAACACTTGCTCAATAGTCCTCAGTAGCAAGTTCATTTTTTCAGCTCTTCTTGGCATAATAGGTACATGCTTCTGCTTGCATGGAGGCTTAATCATATTTTTTAATCTTACCAGCTAGATCACTGTAATTTGTTGATCATCAGTCAGTCTCGAAACAATCTTAAAAGGTTGTTCAGATATAAAAATTAAATAAGAACAGCTCAGAAAATATATCGTATAAGACACTAAAATACTGAACTTGTTATTCAGAACACCGCAGTATGACCTCTACTGATTGTAGAAACCATATACATGTTCCTGTATTTTATTAAAACCAAAATCACTGTTAATGCTTTAATAAATGTACCAAATGGTATTAAACACTTATAGGGTGATTTAATGTATAAAATTTTAATGGGAAATTCCTGACTGGAGTTTACCAATATACTGTTCAAGCAGTGAATATACTTTATTTGTGTATCTGGGGTGGTATGGAAGGTGAATTTGGTTGAGTGTAGTCAGCTGTGATTCGTACTGGGATGCACCTTGTTAAATATACAGTCTGGTAGCACTCTTTTTACGTTTCGCTTCGAGTTTGCGGCTTTTTCTTTTTTTTTTTACTTTTTTTGACTTCTAGTGGTGGGAAATCCCATTGTTTTCTAATATCAGACGCCTACCTTCTGAGGTTAAGCCAACCTAAGGTCTTTTCTGCATCAAGTGATTTGGATGGTTGTTGTCTGAAGGAATGTGTAGTGAGCAAGTTACTTGCCATTATGTGATTTGGCAAATCATTGCAGAATATTGTTCAACAGGAAATACCAATCTCTATGGAAAACTGAACTCTACATGCTGTAACATCATGTGATCCTCACTGGGTCTTGGGTTTTGGGCTGCAGCTAAATTTTGTACAAAGGCTGTAGGTTATTACCTTTTTCAGTATATTTTAAAATAAATATATATGTGTTCTCACATTTTTTTATACTTTAAATATTTAGATAGTTCTGCCTCTAATATAGAGAAAATGAATGAAGAAACTGTGGAAGGCATGTCAATAATGCATATCTTTAGTACATGTGAATTTCACTTACTCCTTTCGATTTATGTATGTTTTATATCCAGTACTTGAAATGACAAACTCTTCTTTATACTTTTAGCTGAAGTGTAATATCACAGCACAAGTTTCTTTTAAGAAGAATTTTTGGTAGGATATTTTAAGGAAATTGATTAATTTTATAAATGTAGTAATATCCTCAACTGTAGCCCAGAATGACTAGTTACAGAGTCATATTGGTTTAGCTTTTTTTCAGCTTTTTATAGAAGACTGAAGGTGTGGATTTTAAAAGCAATTTTTCTAGAAGGTTGTTTGTTCTTTTAATCCCAGATATGGCTTCAAAATTTTGTCTTTATATTCACAATTCTTGTAGTTAAGTTAAAAACTTAAAAAACCCAAACCTGAGTAGTTCAGTGCTTTAAAGATGTTGTTTTAAAATCCAGTTGTACAAACTTGTAAAAATTATAGAACATTTAAATACCAATTTTAACCATTTTCTACAAAGCTGATTTAATAAAATTAATTTTTTACAAGAATAAGGCTTTGACTTTCATAACAGTTATGTATTAATGCTGACCCACCAGCTGTTTGCCAAAATGAGAATTCTGCTCAATTTTTTAGTGAAGAAATAGCAGCTAAAATAGACAGGAGAGGAAAGAATATAATAAATTTTATCTAATCATGCCTGTAATAAGATCCTGATCCTGCAATGAGAATAATGTGAACTGATGCCTGACTCCACATGTCCTCATGTAAATGAAGGTTTCAGGCCCTGTAATTTTCAAAGTTAGACTATAATCCAATCCCAGCTTCATTTGTGCTCAGACTGTTCCTTCTCAGCGTTATGAGGTGTCTAAGATTTTGGAGGCTGAAAAAATTTGATTAGTAGCAGTAATAACCACATACAAGTGCTGCACATTAAAGTGCTGTGGTAAATTAAAATCTCTAAAGGTATTTTTATTCTCATTTTTTGGGGAGTCTTCTTACAGAGGCAGCAGTCAAATAGCATACAAGAGTGAAAAGGTCTCTGGGACAGGTACTGTTGCCTTGATTTTTTCATATAGAAATTATTGCGTTACAGCTCAAGTCTTTTAACTGGGACCCTGAGAAGCTAATAGAATATAAATAAATATAACTAGTGTGTCTAAGTTTTCATTCGTGGTTTTTTATATTTAAGCATTTTTTCAGTGATAAAAAACTGTTGTGGACTGGATTGTCATGGTTAGCTACAGTCCAGAATATTCTACCTACCAAGATCCCAGTCTTCCATAATGCACATTATTATTTTTAAACATTTTATATTTTCATAGAAGCTAGAAAAATAAGAACATGACTAAAAGTGATAACTGTGTATGATTTCAATGTTTGACAGTTTAAATTAATCCACATTTAAGTGTAGTCAAATAATGCTTTTTTTCACTCTTCAGACGGTTGTTTGTTTCTTGTTAACTAAAGAATAACTTCAGATATATTTTAATGCCTAATAAAGGTCCATTCAATCTTTGTTCCTCAATTCTGTTGGAAATGCTCTGTCAGACAGCCCACAGCCTACTTTTAAACTTGAGTGTATTTTGCAGATAGTCTAAAAGTTAATTCAGCATACAAATTCTTTGATAACAAAGATTTAGAAAATGCATCAGTATGTTCAGTCACAAAGTATGTGGGAACGTACTTATATGTGTATAAGTATAGTATACATGTATAACAAATTAAGGCTAAAGCCAGAGGAGGTGGTAGAAGAGAGGCAAATACTTGTTTAAAGTGTAACAGTCAGAACTGCGAGCTGACTTTTAAAGTATCTTTGAAGACATTTTCTGATTATTTTTACATTAATTTTATTCATGAAAATGAAGAGAACTTTTCAGCCTCTGGCAATTTTTCTGTATTGAAAAATGAGAAGTTTTAAAAGACCTGTTACAGTGTCTGTGTGTAGTTAATGATTAAAGTTACCACACTTTTTGAAATGATTTTATTAAATATTATTGGAGTTTCAATAGAATAATAACATCAGCTAGATAAAAACTCCAATGTTTTGCATTTATCTTGTGGTACACCACTGCCATTGACTAGTCAATGTTGTTTCTATATTTTAAATCACAAGTCAATAGCTCATATGTGTAAGAGAACGGCTGCAGAGTGGCAAGCAATGCCCTTAATTACATCCAGCCACAGATTTTGGTTTGACTAGCAATTTGGACAGATAGTTAACTGTCCAGTAGGAATAGCAAATTATTTGCCTAGCTGTTGCCAAGCCAGGCCTCTAATTTATTTTCCCTGAATGCCCCTTGTTAGTAAAGCATACAAGGTTTTACATTGCTTAGGACCTCAATAATTCTCAGTAGGATAAGTAAAATATGAACAGCAGTATCCCAAAAAAACATCCAGTCACTCATTCTAAGACACTAAAAGAACCAGTTACAAGGGTAAGGGAATACATTTTCGTTTTCCTGTGCAGTCACTGCATAGCTCCCTTGAGAGCAGATTAGGAACGCTTTGCCAACACCCTGGAAACCTGTTTGCTTGAATCACATCTAAATGCAAAGTTGTGATACTGTTCAGACACTGTGTAAAATCAGAGAACTCCAGATCTTGAAGGCTGCAGTCTGCAGTGTGATGGTAAGAGTGGGAATACAAAATCTGTAATTGTGAGGAGAACAGAACGGCCACCTCCAGCAATTTAGTGCTGGTTTTGTTCTTGAGTTGCCTTTCATGCTGTCATGTATTTCAGTTTTGAACATTTATTCCACTGATTCCTGGAGCTGTTTTCTGTACCCTTTCTGCATCAGTCCAGTATGAATTCTCAGAGTTTGCTGAACACATCCATAAAATGTGTCATACAATATGCAACCAGCGGCTGCTTTCTTGTGACAGAATTGTGGCTCCATTTGATATAATTCATCACACTGATCTGAGCTGATCGGACAGCCAATTTAGATGACCAGTGGAAAAATTGCAAAGTCAAGATATTTGAAAGCATCTCATTGCAGATTGCAGGCACACTTTACACTTTTTTACTGTGTTTTGAAGCTCACCACCCACTTCTGAAGGAGAATAGATCTCATTTAGTTTAACATATGTAAGCTGAAAAAAAAGTCTAAATTAGCTGACTTCTTAAACTAAAATAAGCAGGGCTTTCGTTTGAATGCTTAGCATGTTCCTTAGCAGTACTGTAGCCCAAGTGACTTTTCTCTTCCAAACAATACCCAGGAATTATTTGAAGGACAGCACAGGCCAGCAGCTGTTCTCAGTTGGCAGAGTAGGTGAGACTATGCTATTACGGAGGAAGCAAGCCTTACAGACATGGGCCATAATATAGCAGTTGAACTTAAGTTCAGAGAACAGTCCTGGCCCATTTTATTTAAAAGTATGAATGTAGACAAGTTGAGTAACAGTTAAGTGTTTTGCTCAGCACTTCACTAACTGCACTTCTACCCAGATTTGAAAGATTAAAAATATGACACTATCTTTGGAATACAGCTGTCAGGCTAAGTCTTCTGAAACATTATGACAGTGACTTTGCCTCCTGTGAATATCTTCCTTCCTATATAGTTACCAGCCTGTTGGTTTTGAAGCATTTTACTCTATCGCCTACCTTATTTTATTCATTTGTCTTAGAAATTGAATATAGTTTATTCATGTATGTGTAAAAATCGACATTTTTAAGTTATTTTTTCAGTGTAACTGTTTAGCGGTAAGTATCATAAAAATAACCTCATGTTCAGATTCTGATTTTACTTTGAAGTGAGACCTCTATCTCAATATTTTCTCTCTGACAACTTATTTTCTCTTTACAAACACATGACTTGAAGAATTTCAATGCCTGAATTCTGTCTAGTGAAAGTATGCTGGCTTACTTTGAGGATTAGCAATAATGCCTACTGATGGCTCTGAATCATAACCCACTTCATCTCTCAGGCAGGTTTCTCCGGTTTAGAGACATATGGACATATGTGGATACTTGCACTGCTGTTACACTAAAAAGCAAAATGACAGCAGTGCAGTACTCCATGCAGTCTGAACAATTCTACAAACCCAGTTTTTTATTCTCAGGTGACACCAGATGCATCTAATCCTCTTTTAGAAACCTGGATTTAATTGAGAATGAAGCAGAAGTTACTCCACTTGTTTGCATCAGTGCTCATCTGCATTCTAGAAATGAATGAAGTTCTTCAAGTGTTGTCTTCCTGTCCCTACCTCTAATCCAAATGCTGAATTAGTAGCAATTCATTGTCTATAAAACAAGTTGCCCCTGCTGCTAAAAAACTTCTACGCTCCCCCAAAACGATCATAGTCTAAAGACTGCAGAATGTTGCACCCTTGCTCAAAAGCTTTCAGCTGTAAATCTTGCTCTTAGAATCTGCTGGTACCAAGGTCTAATGCCTTTAACACTATACTTAAGGATATTCTAAGTTTCTAATTCTGGCAAAAAAACACATTGTTCATTCAAACTAAAGGGGCCCCTACATTACCAGATATCTACTTAGCATTTTGGTTGCAATTCAGTTCAAACAATGCACCATTTTTTATTGAACAGTTATTATGTGTTCTTTGATGAGAAAAGGTTGCTTCGTTCCTATGGTCTATTTAAAATTTCCTCAAAAAACCCGAACAAAACAAAACTCAAAAAGTGTGCGCTTTGGTATCAGTACTTGGTATCACTACCACAAAGTCAAAGGATTCAGCCATGAACAACTTGAAGAAAGAACAGCTGGGCAAAAGAAACATTATCTAACCACCAGCTGAAAACTTTGCAACCGCCAGGAGGATGTCAATCATAGATTTACAACCACACGAGGGCAAACTTCCAGTCATGATCCCAGGTTCTTCTTAGAGCCTTCTATGGTTTGGTATCCCTGACTTTTAGATAATAGCTAAAAGTTCCGAACCCACTATGGGAAATTTATCTCTGTGAGGAAGAAAATTTAACTTCTAGGAAACTCCAGTTAGTGCAGAATGACGGCATATGTCTCTTCAGAATTGTACACTGTCACAGACACTTCACCAGTCCTCTGCTTTCTGACAGTCTTTCTGTAGAATATATCATTAAATGTAAAGAATATGGACTTTTGTTCAAGCTATAACTTCCTAAAAATAAACAAAAATTTTATCTGAATTATGTTCTCATGCATAATGCACCTTAAGCCTTGAGCGCCTATTTGTCTTTAATTTACCCCTACATAACATGCAGCTGTTCATGTTTCATATGTTGCGGTGAGTTGAATTATTTTTAGATATTACTTGAAAGACATATAAAAGAGAACAGATATTATTGTTCATATATCTGTAAATGGAAAATTTCCCATACTGTATTTACAGCTTCTGAGTGTCTCATAAGGTTTATGGGGTTAGTTAGCAATTTCAAATTAACTAATTCTTGTGCAATGCATTTTTCTCCCTTATAGATTCCCTTCAAGGTGTATCCAGATTTTGCTTTCATTCTTCAGTGTTGTTATTCACACTACCTATTCTCTTGATTATTATTCAATTTTTTATGTGAACCATTTGCTTTGAGGAATGTCCAGGTTTTGACAGACATTTTTCTACCAGTCTTAAGGGAAATCTGACAGACAATTGGAGCATGAAAACAAGTACATTGGTGTTGCAGAGAGAAATTGTGTTGCACTAATCGTATACCCCCTGGGCATTTTAAAACTGTAGCTTTGAAATAGATGCAACAGATCTTGGTACCATGCTCCAGAAGAGAGAAAATAGCTCATAAACATGCATGTGTCTTGCATAGGCACACTAACCTCCTTTGTAATTCAATAGAAACCAGTTCTGATGCTAGTTTTTGTTGTTGGAAAGAGGCTATGGTTCTGTGTTCAGAAATGTAGTGGTGTTTTAAGCTGCTACCAGCCTCTTCCTCCTTGTCCATAAATGTTATTGCAACTGCTTGGCTGGAAGTTGGTAACACGGAGAACTGAGTCAACGGAACAAAACAGACCATGTGAGCACATCTAATCTGCTTCGGTACAAAGTCAATAAGTTTAATTTATAATTGTAAAATCGTTATGGAGACAACTAATTTTTTTATGTATTCTTTTTTATTTGGTATCAATCTTTCTTACACAGCAGCCTGGTGTGTGTATATATATATACAAACAGACAAAGGGCATGTCAGTACGATGTAATACTGTGTTCTAGAAATCTCCAAGTTTGCACTTGTTACGCTTATACAGTCATATAGCTCCTTACCAAAAAATCATTTCAGGCAGCTTTGCTTTTTAAGCTGTTCTCCATTGTACCCGATATAGCCATATCCTAAGGGAGTTTAAGACCAGTGAAGTACATATAAAAATGTTTCTTGTAGCAACAAGTTTGTGTATATATGTCACTGGGACAGTATAGATTTAATAAAAATAATTTTCTTATATGTTTTTACTAGTGAGAGAGATATTACAATATGAGCAAAAATTCTCAATGACCAGGCTTTCCATCCAAGAAAAAAAAAACCAATAGATTATCATTTTGCTTTTATTTCACGTTAGCATACAAAAAATGAAAATACACTGTTTTTTGTAGCAACTGACATCCTAAAACCAATACAAACCAATAAAGTTCTGATTTTGAAATTTCATATAAAATTTCAATATATTAACACTATTGCAGTAAAACTTCCAGATAAGTAATTATGTTGTTCCTTAACTGTATCCAATCAATGTGCTGCACAATCCTCACTGGAATTACAGTTCTGTTGCCCTTACCAGGCCTTCTTCTCTGAAGCTGATCTTGGAACTGCGCTTCAGCTGTATCGGCTCAATGTACTGGTGACCCACGGCTGCAAGATCAATACTCAGTTTTTACTAGTCCAGAGGACACCTGTGTGTGCCTAATCAGTCTGATGAAAAATCAAAACGTGCCAGCAGTTCTGCAGTTTTCACTAGCTATCTCAAGAAACGTTTAAGCAATTTTTTTTTAATTCTGTCACACAAGTGACAAGTGGTCTACAGATCATAAAATATCATACAGCTTGGTGAATCCTGAGTTTTTTTTCTTGTTTAATAAACAAAATATTATTTTTAGTAAGAATGAAAGATCTACTACGGGTTTTTTATATATATAGGAGTATAGCTTTCATGAGCATTTCATCTATATGATTTAAAGTGTGGGAGACAGAAGGCAACGAGAACTGTTTTGACCTATGAGATCTTGATACTGAATATATTTTAGATCTTGCTTAATATTTTTGTTTTCAATATTATGTTTATAAGAGCTTTGCTTGCTGTTTTGGCAACACCTGACACATTTGACAGCAAGATGTATCTTGTATTTTTCTCTGATGTAACAGGAACAGAAAGGATCACAGAGCAGGTTCTCATTATTAATGGATCAAATGGATTCTTTTTCCTTCAGGGATTGTTCTTTAACATCCAAATATTTGTCTGTTACCATCTTGTACTGGACTTTTATTTTATGTGCTGAACTGTTTGTGTTGTATTTTCGTGTAAATGAATACAACTAAAATGATATGCTACAGGGTATGGGAAAAAAATACCCCAGTCAAAGAAGTATTGACATCTGCCTCAGTTGGCAGCAGCTATCCATTTCAGAATCTGGGATGACTGCCAGGACTTCATTGGCCTTCATGTATTGATATTGACACTAGGCATGAGAACAAAAAACTTAACAATATATAGAATTGGATGATAAAAAGGCACTTGCCAGAGAGTCTCCCTAATTCATTGTTTTAAAAACACTCTGAACATTTAAATGAATGCCTGTAAGGCAAAATATTAGTCACAAGGACCTCAGAAAGCTCAGGGCTGTAAAATGAAATGCATCACCCAAGAAAAAAAATGCATAAAGTTCAGAATGCTTTTACACTCACAGCTTAAATTCAGCTGCATAGTCTCCATATGAACAGGAAATAAACTTTACAACTGAAGTTTGTAAACCAGTGGTCAATTTTACATATCAAGGTAGAAAACCTACACAACAGAAATTATCATTAGATTAAACTGGAAAGGATGTTATATTTTTGAACAGATTGATATTCCTTTGACAATTATTACATGTTCTTACTATGAATACCTACTCTATATCTGACTCTTTTAAACATTTTGGATTTAAAAAGCCAAATGTTTAGGTGAGTTAATTTTTCCAAGTGCCATGATAAAGTTATATTCTATTACCTCACAAAGTGCTTTGGCAGAGTAGAAATAAAATGAAACCTATTACATTTGAATAAATGCTACCTTTCGTACATACCTTAAATTAATTTTGGTAACACTAGTCCATGCCACTACAAAATAATTTGAGAATAGCTACAAGGACAAATTAAACTTTCAGTGGATGGACATAACTTGTTGTTCCAAGTGAAATTTCTCTTCAGAAAATCCTGCCAGACTTGGATACAAAATATTGTAAATATTTTAATTATATTTGATTTTATAAATGTATATACTATAAGGAAAAATAAGCATAATGTACACAGAACGGATTGTCTACAGAGGTAAATGCACATTTTAAATAAAATGGCATTGTCTGAAATTTAGAGATTCTACAACCTATCAGGACAATCTGCTCTAAAGCTTGATTATCTGCATAGTAAAACGTTTTTTCCTTATATGCAACCTGATCATCTCTTGTTTCAACTTGAACCTGTTGACCCTCATCCTCCCATCTTCCACCACTGATATCCCTCTCTTTCATGACCCCTCATAGGTGCTAAGGAGCTGCTAGGTGCCCCCAAGGCCACCCCTTTTCCAGTCTGACCCAGCCTAGCTCCCCAGGCTCTCCTCATGGGGCCAGCGCTACAGCCACAGAGATTTGGGGGCCCTCCCCTGAGGTCAATCCAGTTTGACTGTGTCTTTCCTATGTCAGAGTCCAAAACTCGATGTAGTATGTGGTTTGACGAGTACCATATATCAGGGGACAATCCTTTCCTTTCATCTACAAGCTGTGCCACTGTCCATACAGCCCAGGAGCTCTTAGATACCTTTGCTGCCAGCACACACCGTGGGTTCATGGTCAAATTACTGCTCACCACCAACCCAGGGCCTTTCCCACAGAGCTGCTCCCCAGATCTTCTGCACCACAGCTTCCTGGTGCAGAGGCCCTGCTCTCCCAGGCACAAGACTTTGCTTTTTAGCAATTATCTTTAAAATGGTTGAATAAAAGTTTTGTTCCTCTTGTCCCCTTCTTTTTAGGAGAAAAAAAAAAAAATCTTGGATAAACGTCCTCTTTCCTAGAAAAGATTATGAGACCCTAAGGAGACCACAAATGACATCCAACAAACTAAAATATGCCCATGTCATCTGAGGCTATTATCTTTCTCAGTTCTTTGATACTACGTCTATGATTTCTGCCTGCAGCAAACAATTTCAAATAGTTTAAAATATAACTATAGAAATAAATGATCCATGACCTAACAAGATCTTGTGTCTCTTGAGAAAGCTGATTTGCTTTCTTCCCAAACAGTATGGTATAATTTTTTTGTTTAATATAATATCTATTTTAACAGGCAGATAGGTATTCACCTGGCAGACACCTTAACTGTAACTACATAGTTGCTGTCTCTATATTCCCTGAGAAATCTGTATGTTTAAAGGTCATTTGTAAGTCCATAGAATTGTACCTATATGTGGGGTTGTAGTAGTGATTCCTGTATAGTATAGTTTGTCAACCACACTAATGAAATGCTATTCGTGGTAGATATCTGCCACGTATTTGAGAGATTATCTAACTTCAAGAAAGCTCAATAAACTATTTCTCCCACCTTCATCTCCTGTTGCCCTTGCTATATTGGTTTTCAAGCTGTAGGGACTTGAACAAAACTAAATGTAATGGGGGTGGGAGGAATCACTTCTATGCTTCAGCAATTTGTAAAAGCCCATTTCTGTTTCAGATGTTTTTCAAACTACATTACAACAGGATATCAAGTATAACGTCAAAAAATGAATGGGGTAAATCATACGACACATTCCTTATTAAATGCAGACTACATAAGTATTTAAAAAACTATTTGCAACTAATCTAACACATTTAGGTAATTTTCAGTACACAGAAAAATATGTCTCTGGGAAGGGAAGGTAAAGGAAGGGGACAGTGTCTAATTATTTTACTCCAGAGACATCTTAGAGAGTTTGAATAGAAGAGTTGCTGCTACTTCTCTGAATAATATCTGTGACTCTCTAAGAATAATTCTTGGCTGCAGAGACATGGAAGGTAACATTGCATCACTTTCAGGTTGTGTATATCCGCTTTCCATGAGCAGAAACACAACGGAAGATGACAGGATGGAGGATAACCTTGTCCTCTTCTTTGTAGTATTGGCAGAACACGTCTTCAATATGGTGAACTTAAGAAATACAGTACCTGCAATCACAGACCAGAGGGAAACTTTTGTTAAAGCATCAGTCTAATACTTTGAAAGAAATAAGGAGGTTTAAACAATGTTTCAAAATGAATTGATAAATATTTCTCATCTTTCAGTTCCCTACTATAATTATGCAAAGTTTTTACTGTTAGAAATATGGCAACAATAATAGAACAGTGTCTAGCTTCTTCAGACACTAAACCTTCATATTTTTTTCTCTATGAAATTTGTCTCACAGATCTAACAAAAGTTACAACCCAAAACAGGAAATCTTTGGACATTACTTGCTAGAAAACATTCTGTGGGAGCTAGAAGGGTAGAAGAAAACATTTGGAATACTTCTTGTATTAAGTGTTCTTTGTAAAACCATTTTTAACGGAGAGATTTCAAATTACTTTATAGTCCAGCCAAATTAATCTTTATAAACAGATTGGAGTTCTCACATTTAAACTTAGAATAATTAACATGAAGCTGACATAATTTTTATTTTCCAAGAGATGATTGATAAATATTAATATATTTTTCAATTTTAGAAAATAAGAAGTAATAGAAAATAAACAGGCTTTTCCCTGTTAAAATTTGGGAATTCATTGTATTTCATTTCAGAGGGAAAATATTTCATTGGTTAGAATAATTTCTGGAATTACCGATTTTAAAATACAATTGGCACTTGTTCTGAAGTGGAAATCTTGGTGTTTTACTTAATAAAAAAGGATAACTTTTCATAACACTTTATTTGAGATTAAATAGATATTACATTATATGTTTGTTAAACTGGATTTCACAGATATACGATCCACTGATTCCAAACTGCTAATAACAATTTATTAGATTACCCAAAAATAACACTGAAAAACAAGGTCAGTTGTATTTTATTTTTCTAGCACTTAAAAGAAATATATTTTTGTTGAAAAATCTTGTCTATATTCATCTCAGAGATATTCTTAAGGCTGTGGTAGAAGAAACAGTTATTAGAGCTACAGCACATAGTTAAAAGAAACTACGCGTAAGTAAATCACTAAAATGCAGCTTTATGGGGTTTTGTTATAACTGTATAATCAATCTTATATTCCAGTCACTTTAATTCCCTTAGCATAAATGGAATATTGAAAACACTCATTACATTATCAACTGACCAGCACGGAAGTTACAACAGAGTGATTATGTAATTGCTTTAATTGGTCCTTTTGAAGTAAGATTGTGTGCACCATAATTTATACATAGTAGTGAGTTTTTAGTACCACAATCTGATATGGAATTACTCATGATTATTACCAGAAAGATTTTGGATTCCTGCTTTTTTTTTAACTTCACCGAAATCTCTCATTTGTAGAAATGTAATCAATATAGGACATTAACCTCTATGCCTCATTTTAGTGATTTTTTCCCTACCACCCTTACTCTTGCCTAGAACAGATGAATATGTTAATAACGCTCTCCCCCCTCAAAAAAAAGGTAGTTCTTGCTGTTCTGTTGTACATTCTTCACTACAACGTATGCAAAAAGATAATTATCGACTCAGTGTATTAGAGATAGTAAGGGGGAAAATGCACAGACACATTCATTCTACACAGAGTAAAGCTATCTAGAAAAAAATTGTTACTGTATCTCTACAAATGCCCCAAATTCACGTCTGGCCTGCACAGTGAATTGAACAGCTCTCCACATTCCACTGAATTCTCAAGAACTTCTAGTTCTTGTCTCTTCAGCCAGAATCAGTCGTCTCCATCACCATGGCTTTGCCAGACAGTTGTGGGGCTCTGAGCTGGCCCGGTCAGGATCCCCAGCCTGGCCCTGTTCTCCCACTGGGTGCTGCAGGGTGGGCCCCAGTTAGCTAAGGCACTATGGATGTATGCCCTCTGTTTATTTTCGGGTTAGCACTTCCGATATTTTGTCAAACATAAACTCATGTTTCCATCCCCTTGTTTTCTGGCAGCACTCTTGCAACTCTATGGGAGCAGTTGCCACTGTGGGACTGTGTCATCTGTCTCAAGGTCATAATCTCCTTTGAATTACAGCAGGATTCCAGTACCAAAGAAAAAATATCTGGGGCCAACCAAGTTACACTCTTGATATTTAGTAGAGATTTTCTATAGATTAGCAGATGATCCTTAAGAGAAAAGTTAACAAGTCTCATTAGTACAGAAAAAAACAATTCTCAGATAGCAGGTATATATTAATATATTAAGCAGGTATGTATTAATAGTATTGATGTTAGACTGAACGTAAAGCAAAAGCTATACTTGTACTTGGCTGTGAGCAGGAAAGTGACAAATTTTCTAATCTATTTTGCATATGGCTGAAGGAAACGTTTGTGTATTTACTATGTGTCTGCAATAATTAGACCTATAAACTTTCTGAGATTACATGAGGATACATTTCCTTTGTTGAATGGGGAACAATTTGTTACAAGGATATAATTAGAATGAAATTTAGCATAATGACGTCTTTCTAGTAACAAGGAGAAATAAAAAATGAATTTAAAAAATAACATCTGCATTTATTAAAAATACAATTAATTTGTAAATTGCCTAATCATTCTTAAAACATAATAAAAAATTAAATTAAATACTCCTTACAGTTCTTGTTGTCAAACTGCATTAATACATATAGTTCAAAATACAAAACAATATATTTCAAAATTTGAAAAGTATTAACCTTGTCTTGTCTACTTTTAAGTCAAATTAATAGATATGCCCATGATATAATGGAGTTTTGTTTTGAGAATTGTGTTTCATAACATTGTTGATGTCAATGCTTTCAGCAATGCATGAAAGCAGAAGTCTGTATCTAGGAAAAATACTGCTTTTCACAACCGTTGGAGTTGGAATCAAAAGGTTTTTTGTAGTTGTAGCAAAGCTTATACCTGTAATAGACAATTTTGTCTTGGCTAACTTTAAATATCTGTACCACAAATATCTAATTTAGTCACTATAGTTATGTAGTCCAGTCAATGTCAGGAAACAAATACCATTAGGACAGATAACGTTCAATGCTACAATTCAGTGGTGCATGTTTCTACCTAAAGGGTATAAATTCACCTAATTTACTACAATAAAAAGCTTGTGTTTGATAAATCCCTTTTATCTATTCGTTTAGCTTTCCTTACTTATGTTTGTACATGTTTTTAATATTTTCAGTAGATGACACCTTTGAACCACTTATTGATGCAATCCAGTTACTAGAAGACTTTTCTAATTATACATTTTTCTGAAGTTCACACCAGAAAACAGAAAAATTTTTTATAAAGGGAGCTGGTGACCTTCAACCAGATTTCTGGATTGGAGAAGACTAAGAGTATTAAATAGCATAGTATCTTCCAAATAGATTCAGTAAAATTACTTTTATGATATTTTCTCAGGATTATAAAATACATAGCTCCTGGTTCATTGGTTGGTCAGAACAGTTTCGCTGTAGCTGCGTAGTACCACTGTTTCTGTAACTGCAAGACATATAGAGGCCTACTGCTACAGGTAAAGTTATTTTTGGCTTACCAGGAAGAAAAGACACCAGCTACATGAACTTTCTGAAGATCTACTTTGTCAGAAAAGAGGCTTTACACTGGGAATAATAAAGTTTCTTAAGGACTTTCTTTGATATGTGACTGAGCCACAACCTTCTCTTTGGTTCCTATTCACAGTTAGGATCTGAAGCTCACACATAATATCCATTTAAACAATGTTCCAGTACAGATAACATAGAGACAAGTCAGTACAGACTAAATATCTGGGTATTAACCTAATTTCTCAGAGTAGTAGCCATAATTCCAAGATGTAATTCCTCATTAAAAATAAATCAGTGTTTAGGATATCCTCTATAAATATGCAAAAGACAGATTCAAGACCCGGCTGGTATTAGTTCAAATGGAAAACTTAGTGATGAATCTTACACATCCAGTGAAGGTGCCTAAAACATAACTTCTCTACACTGGTCTCTGGACCAGTTTCAGAACTTTCTGTTTCAGTCATTATATGGGACAATAACAATGATGACATTACTAATTTTTTTTCAGGGACAAGAAAATCCTTGATGACATCTGTAATTTCTTAGTAGCAGTCATTTGAACAGAATATTCTTCCATTCATTGCTATCATCAAATTTACATCTCTTCATTCCGTGCATATAGTATACTACCTCCCAGAAGCTTGTATCTCATGCCAGACTCTCAGTTACATCTGACAGCTGTGCTCTTCATCAAGATTGCAGCTCCTCTTTCTCACTTTTTCGTATTGTAAATGCTATGTGATATTTCGTAAAGCTGATTCATATTTCTTCCCACAGCCATTTTTGCTTTCCTCCACACATGCATAAATTGTATGGATAAAATATGATAGTGTCAATTCTTTAGCCTAAGTCCCAGCAAAAATGCAATATTCTAACTCTGTCTCAAAGAGTTTCAGTGTTTAGTGCTCTCTCTTCTGTTCTTTGAATGGCAGGTCTAAGTACAATCAGCTTTTATAATGCATAGACTGTGCAAAAACTTCAAGAAACAATCCAATTACTTTTCAATATGTTTCTGTTGATGCTTAATAAACACCAGCTAACGAATAAAATTATAAAAAGATGCTGACTTCAACATATTAACATGTATTTTTAAATTAAGTTTTCAGTGCAGTTTTGTAAGAAACTATATATGTATGTCTTTAAGAACACTTTTAAACAGTGTTCTTCATATACTGCAAATGCAGCTACAATGTAGTGAATGTTTACTCAGTGCCTAATGGGACTTCTGGCAGTCTAATGCAGAGACTGAATAGTATTTTAGAACTGCAATAGATCATAGGGTACTTTGTTGACATTCAAAGAAGTTGCTTCAGTGGATTCCCAAAAGTCATAAAGTTAAAACGAAGAAATCTCTTCATCTCTCATCCTGTTTGGATCATAACAGGAAGCTATTACTATTTTGGGACAGAGAGGAAGGATGGCTATCAAGGCATTAGAGAGAAAGTGCTTAGGGGATATAGATGTTACAAGAGTACAGATTCTGTACTCGTTAATCAAACTGCACAGTCCTCTAAAGTAACATTAAAAAAAAAGTCTTTGAGAAAAGAGGCACAGCATAAGTATGAAAAAAATCTATTATGAAACATTAAGTTTCTTTCTGAGCTGTGGTTTTTAGAATTCCAAGAAAACCAATTAGGCTAGATGCTAACTTTATACTAGATAGCCCTTTTAATGGCACACAATTAGTATCAGTACATATAATTTATCTTAAAAATTCTGCCTGCTGGTTTCTAAATAGTTACTGTGTATAAACAGGCTTTGAAATCTTTCTCCTTTTAGGATTCCACCATGTGTAATCTCAGGAATGATAAAATCTGCACCTGAAAATAAAAATAATACCATAGTGGTAAAAAAATCAGTAAAAAGGTAGTAAAGCAAAAGGAATGGGACAAAGGTTCTTCAGTGATGACATACCAAAACATAGAGAAAAATGAAGACAAAAAAAAAGAAGACGAGACAAACAAATAACAGTTAGAAGGAAAGATTAATGACCTGTAGAGAACATTAAAAAAGAAGAAAAGAAAATTGCACCATTGTGCAAATTCTTGTTTTGTTACTTCACTGAATACAAGAAAAAATAAATTTATTAAAAAAAAGGAAAGACAAGAGAATGCTATTTACAGCTACAATACTTACACTTCTGTAGACAAGATTCAGTCTGAATCTCTTGTGCTTCAGGTTAAACATTTGCTACCTTGGGGGGAAGGGGAAACAAACAAACAAACAAAACCAAACCAAACAATAAAAACACACCAAAACCAAAGTGCCTCCCTGTTTGGCCAGTTTACACATAATTCTCACATTATGGAAACATTTCTCATTTTCCTGGACAACATAAGGGACTAGTCTGATACAGACTACTGAACAAAGTATATTAATGACAAAGTTCAGTGTGACTGTCTCTCTAATATATACGTAGCTGGAGTATTTGATCATGCTCTCACTCTACAGCATTGCATACATCAAGTACCACTCACTAGTAGTGAAGGATCACTAAAGGAATCAGACTCAGATGGTTCAATGATCTTAAAGGAAGAAGAGTCAGGGGACAGCGTTTACCACTAGTGTTAATAATTCCCATTATTTGTTTCCTTGCTGAAAAAACTGTGTTGATGGCTTCAGAAACTCACAATTTAAAAATGAAACGTGAACTTTCTACAAATTGGAAGTGTCACTAATTTATTTAAAACAGCAATCAGGATGCCTTTCATGCTAACATAATAAAAATTAGCATGAAATATATATGATTTTATATATTATGTATATGTTTTATATATGATATATACTTTTATATATGATATGAAACAGAAATACTGCTTCTTTTAATTAATCACAGAGAATATAACTTTATTTCTTAACTCATGGAAATCTCAGTCTCAAACAAAACTGCAATGTTCAGTCACTTTGTTCTGATAATATGACCTACTCGCAAAGGACTGTTCTAAAGTGAAAATTTGAAAATAAATCCGACTCCTATAATTATACAGAATAACCTTATTTTTTGTTTGTCTGTATTTAAAATGGCTCAAGTTAATGACTGCTGATTTGTTCTATGCTGATGAACTGCTGTTCCTCTTTCATCTTTTAATTGTTACAGAGCCTTTCTACTCCTAACACACAAACTCCCTGGATAATTCCTACACAAATATAACAGGTCAAAATCTCATCAGGGATAAAAATTAAAAGTGCAGTTTCACTGAAGTGAGAAGAATATTTCGTTTCCTAATCACTGACAGTAACATGCACTGCTCTCAGTTGATAATGCAGCTGATAGGACCATCTGCCTGTTTAAATCAATGGAATTTTACTGTAGTACTCTTGTACTATTCACCTTTCAATCTCTTCTGATCTCACTGAGTTAGAATAAGTAGTCAGCTCACATGGTAGCCACTTCTGTAATGAAACACGGAGAACAACAAAAATACTGTAGACATGCAAATCAAGAAACTTATATGGAAACAGTACTGCCTGTATTTCATTAATATAACTTTTAAAAAATCTATAGCAAGTAGGTGATCTTCCCTATAAACACGTACAACATCAGAATATCTGAATTTTAGGGGGTAGGGGAGTTGTTAATTTTAAAGTTATTTATTTTCATTTCCTGTAGTGTTGGTATAGAATAAATAAGTGTCAGATGTGAGAAAAATGAAATGCAGCTTTCAAGTTACCACCTTCTGCATTTTCACCTACCCTGTATTTCTCACAGTACCATAAATTTACATTGCTTTTTGTTTTTCCTTTTTCCCTCCAGCCTTACTTTATTAGCTTGAAAGTTGAAAGCTAAAGGATAACAAAAGCTGATACATAATTTAAATCATCCCCATTTTGGCTAACAATATTTTCCTTTGTTGACTCCTAAGCAAAACAAGTTGAAGACTCTGGGAAAGTGCTAAGATAGGTGTGAGAGAAGAGGGACAAGTTATGATAAGAGTAATGATCTCAGAGAAATTGTTAGTAATTTTTCAGTGTCATTGTTTTTTTTAATCTGTTGAAGCTGTTCCATTCTGTACCAACTCCTGTTAAAAAAATTTTCTTAGATATTAACTTGAGATCATTGCTGTGCAGCTACTGCTGTTGCTGTTGCAATGCAAATACCATTGTTCTCCTACTTTATCCTGAATTAACGTTGTGAGAAGAAAAAGATATATATTATTTTCCTTTCTCCTTATATATTACAATTTCACAGTCCTCTTTTGTCCCTGACCTACTATTTCAGTTGAAAAATGGACTAGTTTAGAAAAAATGTACATCAAGGATATCCTGATTCTTCTACACGATATCGGTAACTTCATTGCATATTATAATGCACAGCTGTTACATTAAGCATACAATAGTCCTTAAAGCTGAGACCAGTATCTATGCTCACCATACCTTTCAGACCACCGTTCCAGCCACTGGGTTGGAGTTGTCTTCTCAGATGTCTCTCCTATTTTTCCCTTTATTCCTGGGAACAATGGTGTAGGAGTAGGAAACTATCTTACCTGAACTAACTTGGTGGTCTCCTGAGAATAATAATTCTCTACAGAATCAGAGAAAAATTAAACTGAAAGAGTGAAGAGATCACTAAAGTAGTATCACCCTTCTTTTCCTCAGGCCATATCAACAGAACCAACAAATACTCTTGAAGAAAGACCATCGTACCACATTTTTCAAGGTGGAGTAAAAGACCAATTTCTGGTTTCTGGCTCCAGACCACACTGGCTGAGTCAGAGAGGGAAGGCAGGAGTAAGGCTGTCATGCCCATAGAACAGCTGGTGCCTCTGGCCAGGGCAGAACTTGGAGGCTCGTGTGACAAATTTTTCATAGTAAACTGTGAAATGTGGTTACTTGAAGGATTTGAAGTGACCTAAACCACAATTCTCAAAATTTCTGTTAAACTGAGTAATCTTCCCTGTTTGTTTGCTTAGTTTCATTCTATCGGAAAATCAATTTAAAAAAATCATTCCATCTGAAAAACAATCTTTAAAAGTCAGTTCCCTTACCCACCCCTAGAACAGGGGAACATACTCAAAGTTACCTCATTTCATAATGAGGTATTCTTTGGCTGAACTTCAGTATGTATTTTAGATTATTTAACTTTGGAATGCTTAATTTACCAAATATCTTTCTTTGGTATCTTAATAGTTTTTGACCCTATTCTTTGGTTGAGAAATTATAGTTGACTATTGTTTCAGAAACCAATTGGACACAGTTTAATAATGCCAGGACTGATTTTTTTCTGTTGTCTGCAGTAATTTGTTTTCTTTTATTGGATTTTCTTTTTATTTTTTTTTTTTTCCAAGTTTGTATTAAGGAATATCAGACATAAAAGTAACAATTATGAGGTTTTTTTCTTTCATATAAATCTTAAAAGGAGGAAATCAGGAACATGTACTAATGTATGCTAACAATATCTTCATTATTTCAATTATGTCTCTTTAAGAGAGAGAACCTAGGTTCAGTCTACAGCAGATTACAATTATTAGTTTCTCAAATCTCTTTGATAATCTCTTCATTCATGCTATCTAATAATTTTATGATCCTTTTTTTTTATGCTTCCTTTAGTAAAAATAAACACTGATCAAGTTTTCTGTACTTCATGCTCCTATTTTCCCATATTAGTCCTCCAAATATATGTAGAGGAAATATGTTATGTGGGATTCACAGTATAGAACACTATTTAGACGCTAAAGTAATTCAATGCAATTAACTGGTTGCTTTGCAAATTGAATATATTTGATTAATATGGTTAAAATGAAACACAATAAAATAAAATAAAATAAAATAAAATAAAATAAAATAAAATAAAATAAAATAAGTAAAATGTGTAAAAGTAATCTGAATATAAAACTCCACTATATTAGGTAAGCACCTTCATAATTATATTGCAAAGTAAGATCTTCACAATTTTCGCTCCATTTCTGGCCAAAATTATTTTCATTCTTGATCACAGTGTTGCCAAGTGACATAGCCTGAACAGGAAAATTTAAGAACAGTCCCCTTATAGTCTTCCTCTCCTGGCTCAAATTTCAATTTGGAAAACATTGCATATACATTTCTTATGCATATCATTTTACATCCACTTGTCCTAAACACACTGCTGTCCGGCTATCTTGCCTTTGTTCATTTATTGGAGAGCCATCTAACACTCTTTGCATACTCAGCAGAAAGCACAAAAAGCCTAGAACCTCACACAGGGTTACAGATTCAAGTCCACCGGTCAATTGCTAAAATATTATGCATCATA
>WKFP01014754.1:501217-514388 GCA_011057875.1 Pterocles orientalis | reverse complement strand
TTATAGTCTTCCTCTCCTGGCTCAAATTTCAATTTGGAAAACATTGCATATACATTTCTTATGCATATCATTTTACATCCACTTGTCCTAAACACACTGCTGTCCGGCTATCTTGCCTTTGTTCATTTATTGGAGAGCCATCTAACACTCTTTGCATACTCAGCAGAAAGCACAAAAAGCCTAGAACCTCACACAGGGTTACAGATTCAAGTCCACCGGTCAATTGCTAAAATATTATGCATCATAACATCTAAGTTTTATACAATGTTTAACCCTTGAGCCCATGGTCCCTGAAAGAGAAGAAGGCTTTACATAATTTTTAAAAAATTCTTTGTAAGGCAGGTTACCAGAATTTCTGTAGATAAACCATTCTGAGAATAGCTTTTTCTTACTTTTTCCGTGTGGAAGAGGGTTATTTTTCTACCAAATTAAAACAAAAAATACAATTTCCTTACTATGATTTGTGCAATTCTCTGATTTTCAGCATGCTATTGAAATGCCAAACACGAAAGCAAGAAGGTGCCTTCCGCACCTCATTTTCTGGGGACAAAGATGTATCTTTTGACTATGGTCTTGTGTTGGCGCTTTATTGTTGTTGTTTGGGTTTTGGGGGTCAGTGTTGGCTTGTTGTTTTTTTGTTTGTTTTTTTTTAAAGCTATATACTGATTTTAATAAATATAAATTATTAAAAAATGAACATATGACATAAACTAGATTTTGGCTAATCATTTTCTTAAGTTCCATTTATAACATCTTTTCATCTTTATTTATTTAAATTCTAATGTTGGCTGTAGCTGTAGTAATTAGATTGGATTTTGAAGTGTCACTCACTCCACAGCCAATTTTCACTATCCCTACTCCATATATCAATTCACAAGGCGCACAGAGGGTAGCAGAAGAGAAACCCTAGTTTGCTTCAGAAGAAGCCAATTAACAAATCTCATTTAGTGTTAATTGCAACAGCAGTACCTTATCATAGCTTAATCAACACCTTGCTAAAGCAATCTAAAAGAAGGAAAAAGAGAGACATTGATTTTATTTGCAGACAGAACCGTATTGATACATTTCAGCTTCTGAACATCTTACATTCCCAACAAGCTGAAGTAGTTCCTTTCCATACACTGTTCTACAAAACTCGGAGATTTTAGCCTAAAGAAAATAAGCACATATCTGATAGGTATTCTCTGAAGAGAGAAAGGAACGAAGCTGTATGTTGTGTTGAATTCCTTCCAGTGGCACATTTTAAGAACTTAGAGAACTTTTGCTGTCCTAGCTATAAACCTTGACTTTATGCACAGATTCATTTTATCTCTCAAAGTCAAACCAGGTAATCACATATTTCTGGATGTTAATATTGGTCTATACATCAAGTAAACATTAAAAACTAAGGAAAAGTTCATTATGTGTGAGTGCATCCTTGTTTAAAAAGTACTGTCAGTTTGCAGCTGTGACTGCCATTTACATTCAGACTCAAAAAGCTGCAGTTGACAAACCATCTGAGTTGCTCCAAGCCAGAAGTTTTCACATTTCACAAATGCATTAGTCACTTTATTGCGATCCTCAGAAGCTCTGAAATACTGCTCTGTGTCTTGGGCTTAAAACTGCAAGAAAACTTTTTTTTTTTTTTGGTACCCTTAAAGGCTTAGTAATAGACATTGAATGGTGAAACACATTTATATGACATCATATAACACATTAATGACATGTACTAACAGTCTGTAGTAAAACTTAATACCACTTTTCCACCTGTTAAAGTGGCTTCCATCTGAGGAGCAAGATGATCTTCTTTAAATAACACCTGCAAAAAGCCATTAAATCCTTTGATACGATACATTAAACTGAAATGAATTGCCTGTCCCTCCAAAAGTTTGTGAGTCTTTCTGACCACTGAACAAGTCAACATAATTGCAAAAGATCTGATATTATTTAGATACATAAATTTCAATTTAAAAAGCTTTCAAGCAGAACAACTGCATTCAATCCTGTTCTACATTCAATCCAATCCCATTTTAATTCTGATTGGGCTTTCAACCTGAAAACATAAAATCTACAATTAAAGTTAACTTCATGATAAAAACCCACAATATGTACAGTAATGAAAAGATCAATATAACATTTATAGCTACAAGACATTTCCACGAATAAAGTCAAGATATAAAATGCAGCATAGTGGAAAGCTAAAATCTTGTTTCCCAACAGAGTTCGCAACTGACTCAGAACACATGTATAACCTTTGAAATGTACTTAATACTGACAAAATGTTAGTGAAAATCCCTGGCTTCAGAGGAGTTACAGGTTTTTTCCTTCATTTCCAACATTGTCCTTCTTCAAAATACCTAGTTTTTATTCTAAAACTTACAGCACAAGATTAATTTTTCCACAGCTCAGTAGTCACTTTTGAACATTTTAATCATGTGAATTGTCTGCCATTTTATTGATTTTAGCATTACGTAAGGCAGAGGAGGGTGGGGGGTTTTTTTTGGTTGGTTGGGAGCTTTTTTGGGGGGGATGTTTCTCATTCTGGATGTTTTGAATGCTACTTTTTAAAACATCTACAATATTGTCTTTTTTTAGATGACTTAGTAGAATCCAAAATATCAGTACAATTTCCTGTGGAAGAATATTTGCCCAAAGTAACAAAGACAATACTATCGTGTCATAGATAACATGCTATGGATCAGAACATGTAACAAAATAATCACAAGTTGTCTTTTGCTAAAAAAAAAGCCCGATCATGTGCATACATAAACGTCATCCTAGTGTTTGCTCTCAATCTTAAATTCAATCCTACATGGCACTGCTTTTCTGCTTATTAGAATTCTAAGATACTGCAACATACCATTGTCTGCCCAATTGACTCAGTTCAGTACCCCTTTATTCCATATGGAAAATATTTTTTGTCATATGGTGTTCCCATTCTTCTTTTGTTTCACTGCACCAAGAGGAGTCACCAGAGCAGTCAACGTGATTTTTTTTAGTGGCTAATTAATTCAAGCTCTTTTCACTCTCTGTGTCTGTGTGTCTTTCCTAGTCACTTCGTTCACATTCAAGGAACTACTGGATGGGACCCCCTGGGAAACTGTCCTCAAGGGCACAGGAGCAGAACAGAGCTGGCAGCTCTTTAAGGACACCCTGCTGAGAGCACAAGAGCTCTCCATCCCCCAGCAGAAGAAATCAAGCAAAGGAGGTGGGAGACCAGCATGACTGAGCAAAGACCTGCAGCTCAAACTGAGGGAAAAGAAGGAAATGTACAGGAAGTGGAAGCAGGGTTGAGTAGTCTGGGAAGAATATAAGGGTGTTGTCTGGATGTGTAGAGATAGGAGCAAGAAAGCCAAGGCGCAGATGGAGTTGAACTCAGTGAGGGACGTGAAAAATAACAAGAAGGGATTCTACAGGTACTTGGACAGGAGGAGACAGGCTAAGGAGAGTGTTTCCCCTCTGATAAATGAGAAAGGAGAACTGGCTGAGGTACTAAATAAGTGCTTTGCCTCAGTCTTCACTGGCGGTCAGGCTTCCCATGTCTGTCAGGACCCTGAACCTCTAGGTGAGGGTGACAGGAGCGGAATCCCTCCCACCGTAACAGCAGAACAAGACAGAAACTGTACATAAGTCTATGGGGCCAGATGATATGCATCCCAGGGTTCTGAAAATGCTGGCTGATATGCTTGCCAAGCCACTCTCCATCATATTTGAAAAACCATGGCTGTCAGGCGAAGTCCCCAACGACTGGAAAAAGGGAAGCATTACTCCTATTTTTAAGAAAGGGAGAAAAGAAGACCCGGGGAACTACAGGCCGGTGAGCCTCACCTCTGTGCCTGCGAAGATCATGGAGCAGATCTTCCTCAAAACCATGTTAAGACATGCGCGAGACCAAGAGGTGACCCAAGATAGCCAACATAGCTTCACCAAAGGCAGATCTTGCCTGACCAATCTGTTGCCCATCTATGATGGAGTGACAGCATCAGTGGACAAAGAGGAAGGGCAACGGACAGCCGTTGACATGGTCCAGTGCACTGATGATAACTTCCTGATGCAAATGGTGGACGAGCCGACTAGGAGAGGAGCGATGCTAGATCTTATTCTTACAAATAAGGAGGGTCTGGTTGGAGAGGTGAAGGCTGAGAGCAGCCTTGGTCGCAGTGACCATGAGGTGGTGGAGTTCAGGATCTCATGTGGCCATAATAGAATACAGAGCAGAATAGCAACACTGGACTTCAGTAGGGCCAACTTTGGCCTTTTCAAGCAGTTGCTAGGGGAAATCCCGTGGGACAGGGTACTTGAAGGTAAAGGGGCCCAAGATAGTTGGTTAGCGTTCAAAGAGTGCTTCTTCCAAGCTCAAGATCGGTGTATCCCAGCAGGTAGGAAGTCAAGGAAGGGTGCCAGGAGGCCTGCATGGTTAAACAGGGATCTGCTGGGCAAACTCAAGTGTAAAAGTCTACAGATCATGGAAGGAGGGGCTGGCCACTTGGGAGGGAAATAAGAATGTTGTCAGAGAGTGTAGGGAGGCAACTAGGAAAGCTAAGGCCTCCTTAGAATTAAACCTTGCTAGAGGGGTCAAGGATAATAGGAAGGGCTTCTTCAAATACATTGCAGATAAGGCTAACACCGGAGGCAATGTAGACCCACTGATGAATGAGGTGGGTGCTCTGGTGACAGAAGATACAGAGAAAGCAGAGTTACTGAATGCCTTCTTTGTCTATACTGCTGGAGGCTTTCCTGAAGAGTCCCGTAGCCCTGAAGCCCCAGAGGAAGTCATGACAAAGGAGGAGTTTGCTCTGGTAGATGAAGACTGGGTTAAGGAGCCGTTAAGTAATCTGGACACCCATAAATCCATGGGTCCTGATGGGATGAACCCGCGGGTGCTGAGGGAAACGGCGGAAGACATTGCTAGACCACTCTCCGTCATCTTTGGCAAGTCGTGGGAAACAGGGGAGGTGCCTGAGGACTGGAGGAAAGCGAATGTCACACCAGTCTTCAAAAAGGGCAAGAAGGAGGACCCGGGTAACTATAGACTGGTCAGCCTCACCTCCATCCCTGGAAAGGTGATGGAACACCTTATTCTTGATGCTGTCTCTAGGCATATCAGGGATAAGAAAGTCATTAGTGGCAGTCAACATGGCTTCACCAAGGGGAAGTCATGCTTGACCAACCTGATAGCCTTTTATGAAGACATTACCAGGTGGGTAGATGATGGTAAAGCAGTAGATGTGGTCTATCTCGATTTCAGTAAAGCATTTGACACTGTCTCCCACAGTATCCTTGCAGCTAAACTGAGGAAGTGTGATCTGGATGATCGGGTAGTGAGATGGATTGTGAACTGGCTGGAGAAAAGAAGCCAGAGAGTTGTGGTGAATGGGATGGAGTCTAGTTGGAGGCCTGTACCTAGTGGAGTCCCCCAGGGCTCGGTATTGGGACCTGTGCTATTCAATATATTCATCAACGACTTGGATGAGGGAATAGAGTGCACCCTCAGCAAATTTGCTGATGATACAAAACTGGGAGGAGTCGCTGACATGCCAGAAGGCTGTGCTTCCATCCAGCGAGACCTAGACAGGCTGGAGATTTGGGCGGGAAAAAATTTAATGCAATTTAACAAGAGCAAGTGTAGAGTCTTGCATCACGGCAAGAACACCAGGTTCCAGTATAAGTTGGGTACTGACCTGGAGAGTAGTGGAGGGGAGAGAGACCTGGGGGTCCTGGTGGACAGCAGGATGACCATGATCCAGCACTGTGCCCTCGTGGCCAAGAAGGCCAATGGCATCCTGGGGTGTATTAGAAGGGGGGTGGTCAGTAGGTCAAGAGAGGTTCTCCTCCCCATCTACTCTGCCCTGGTGAGACCACATCTAGAATATTGTGTCCAGTTCTGGGCCCCTCAGTTCAAGAGGGACAGGGAACTGCTGGAGAGAGTCCAGTGCAGAGCCACAAAGATGATTAAGGGAATGAACCATCTCTCTTATGAGGAAAGGCTGAGGGAGCTGGGCCTCTTTAGTTTGGAAAAGAGGATACTGAGGAGTGACCTTATTAATGTCTATATATATGTGAAGGGTGAGTGTCAGGAGGATGGAGCCAGGCTCTTCTCTGTGACATCCAGTGATAGGACAAGGGGCAATGGGTTCAAGCTGGAACATAGGAGGTTCCACTTGAATCTGAGAAAAAACTTACGGTGAGGGTGACAGAGCACTGGAACAGGCTGCCCAGAGAGGTTGTGGAGTCTCCTCCTCTGGAGACATTTAAAGCCCGCCTGGATGCGTTCCTGTGTGATCTGATCTAGGTGTTCCTGCTCCGGCAGGGGGACTGGACTAGATGATCTTTTGAGATCCCGTCCAATCCCTAACATTCTGTGATTCTGTGATTCTGTGGTCCCTCTCCACATCCTTCTCTCTAAATTGGAGAGGTATGGATTTGAACAATGGACTGTTCAATGGGTAAAGAATTGGTTGGCTGGTCGCAGCCAAAGTCAATGGCTCTATGCCTGGATGGAGGCTGGTCACCAGTGGTTCCCTCAATGGTCTGTCTTGGGACAAGTGCTCTTCAACATCTTTATCGATGACATAGATGAGGGAATCGAGTGCACCCTTAGCAAATTTGCAGATGACACCAAGCTGAGTGGTGCAGTTGATACGATAGAGGGAAGGGATACCATCCATAGTGACCTGGACAGGTTGGATAAGTGGGCCCATGAGAACATAATGATGTTCAGCAAGGCCAAGTGCAAAGTGTTGCACTTGGGCTGGGGCAATCCCAGGTACTTCTGTAGACTGGGAGAAGAACTCCTTGAGAGCAGCCCTGCAGAGAAGGACTTGGGGGTCCTGGTGGATTAGAAGCTGGACATGAGCCAGCAGTTTGCACTTGCAGCCCAGAAGGCTGACTATGTCCTGGGCTGCATTAAAAAAGGGGTGGCCAGCACGGAGAGGGAGGTGATTGTCTCCCCCTACTCTGCTCTTGTGAGACCCCATCTGGAGTACTGTGTCCATGCCTGGAGTCCCCAGCACAAGAAAGAAATAGAGCTCTTGGAACAGGTCCAGAGGAGGGCCACTAAGATGATCAGAGGCCTGGAGCATCTCTCCTGCGAAGAAAGGTTGAGGGAACTGGGCTTGTTTAGCTTGGAGATGAGAAAGCTCTGGGGACACCTCATTGTGGCCTTCCAGTACTTGAAGGGAGCCTATAAACAGGACGGGGAGTGACTATTTACAGGGGTTGATAGTGACAGGACGAGGGAGAATGGTTTTAAACTAAGAGAGGGGAGATTTAGGTTGGATATTAGGAGGAAATTTTTCACTCAGAGGGTGGTGAGGCACTGGAAGAGGTTGACCAGAGAAGTTGTGGATGCCCCATCCCTGTAGGTGTTCAAGTCCAGGCTGGATGGGGCCCTCGGCAGCCTGCTCTAGTGGTTGGCAACCCTGCCCACAGCAGGGGGGTTGAAACTAGGTGATCTTTAAGGTCCTTTTCAACCTGAGCCATTCTATGATTCTATGATTCTATGACTACATATTGAAGGTAGGGCCAAGAGCTAGTGGGACAGAGATAATTTATCTCCTCTTTCTGTTGTGGTAGCCATAGCTGCTTCCGAAAATCTCAGCGCCACAAATAGGACAAAACACAGGGCCAGCCTGCCCCGATCAGATTATGTCCACCTCTAGGTGAGACAGCAGTAGAAGACAACAGTGAAAATCTGGAGTATAAAAATATGGAAGAATTGGTTTCTGGTGAATCAATACTAAATTGTCTTATGGGAACCTGTCCAAAAAGAAAAAGCATTTGGTCAGTTTCCAGCTTTTTCTTGCTAATATGATTCTTGCACAGATCAGTGGAGCTTACTTCTTTTGTTCTGTCTGCAAAGTTTATGCAAAACCAAACTTCAGAGACTTAGCAGTGGTTTATGCTGATCAGTAGCATTATTTCTGATGTTGTGGAAAGTAACGTCAGCACTTTTAAAGAAATGCTGAACACCATTGTTGTTTCTCAAACTGCATAATTAGCAATTTGTTTCCATTGATGCATCACTATGAAGTTAATTTCAAATTACACGGACATGACACTGTGAAATTGGTATAAAAACTCTGTGCAACGAGAGTATTTGTGGATTCTCTAAATAGAGGTAGTCTAGATTTGAGATACAGGTAATTAAGAAAATGCAGTATTGTGCTAAAGTCTTTTCTGTTCAACTGATATTTCAAACTACCTTGTTCATAAAATTCAGTCACAACAAAAACATTACTTTGAAGAAATTTTTCAATGAATCCATAAATATTTGACATATGAGACTGACTCTTTTTTTAAATAGTACTCAGTCAAGTCATGTTTTATAGTAGGCAATAGCCAGTAATACTAAAAACTAACAAGGTGTTTATCTTGTAACTCAAATGGAAAATTATGCTGATAGATATTGCAGAGATCCAAACAGAGAAGCCAACGAAGCTTGAGTCTCCTAATTGAAATTTGCAAATAGCTTGGATCAATTTCTATATTTTCTTTGAACATAACTCGTAGAAGCAGGGAAATTTGTCTTTTTCAAAAACTTGAACTCAGACGATGCTGTTACCAACATAATTTAAATCTCATTCTTCTGCTTCATTCAGGATGAATTTTATAGTGATAATTGTTTAAATCATTGAATGTCTTCCACGGGGAAACGGTCCCCACAGCCACTACCTTCTCTGTGTGACACCTCAAAATATAGTTTCTGGTTCATGGGCCCATTGGCCAGTTCTTCTGGTTCCTGTGGTATTTTGGGGGATATCCTTCAGGTCTTTTCCTTAGTGTCCCCACACATGTATCCTTCGGAAGCTGGCATTTTGTCTTAGTCTTCCATTTTCACAGAAAAGTTTGCCTGTGTCTTGCAGCACCATGAAAAGCCCAAAGTCTGCCCAAGTAACCCTGCCATCCTATTGGGCTGGACCTGGGCCGAAGAGCCTCTCAATTTGGTTAACACCATTGGGCTCTTCTTTGCATGTGACAGGATTTGCACCAGGGATCCCTTCCTGGGCCTCCTTAGAGGTTACCTAAGCCCTCAGCCATGTTCTCACTTGTCTACAGTCCCTTTTGATGCCCCCATTGCCTCCTGGAGGTCTCCTCCACCATCCAGGTCCAATGTACCTCCAGGTAAACCAGAACAGGTAGCCAGTCCTCCTGCCAAACAGCACATGACCAGAAGAGGGGTGTGACTTCTGAGGAAAATGGCTGTCGAGGCTGCTGGGAATGGGCAGGATTTCTGCCAGAAGTGGCAGAAGGGAAGCTGCTGCTTATCTTCTGTATCGGTGGTCCCTATACTACTCACAGATGTGGTTCAGCTTGATGCAGGTGTACTAAATATACATGCTTTTATTTCTATTAGTGTAAGCGGAAAAGTTATTTTAATGGGTTTTACCACTTTTGAAGAGGCGGGTTTAGTGCAATGGCTCACTGAAAATATTCTACTTTGCTCATGGAAGTGGATCTACACTTTAAAAATGAAAATTTCTCATCACTAATAAACTTTTCAATTACTGCATATTTCATTGAAAAAATGTGAGCGTTCAGATCATTTTACTTGCCAAAAGTATGTTTTGAAGAGTGGCTGCTGTAAAGACCAAATCAAAAAATATAATGTCTTTTCATTCAAAAGAAAGAATCACCTTGGATGCCACATTTAAAGATTAAATTATAATAAAGATACAAAGAAAACTGAAAAAAAAGGAAGACTTTTAGGCCTATAAATAATAAACCTTCCTTGAAAATAATTTACCACAAATATTTTAATTTTTCTTTCATAATAAAACAATGGTGTTTTGACTTCTAATGTATATTACATAATATTTGTAATGAACTAAAGCATTGAATAAGGAAATATCATTATACTTCCTACACTCATGAGTTTCTTTAAAAGCCAAATTAAATATGAATTATTACTCATCATTTTTATGGATACATTTTTGACTCAATGTATGACTGAAAATAAAGATCTAGATTTACAACAATGATACGATTGTAGGACTAAACTGCTTTGTAAATTAAAAAAATAAAGTTTCTCAACATCTTAATTCTCTTCTTTCATAGATTTTAAGTATTTTGTCTTGTTTTTAGTTCAATGTTTATTCCACTTTAACTTCTTAGCAAAAAATATTTTCCTATTTTTTAACACCAAAGCATGAATTTGTTTTTTATCCATTGAATTTTTGTAGTTGTCCTCTCCAATTAATTGCTAGCTAGTAAAATGTCAGTTTTAGGGGTACCTACTAAAGCAATAGTAATAGATATCAACCTGTCAATTACACATAACTTAAGGGGAAATGTTGAATGTAGAAGGAGATGTGACAGAAGCAGATAACTGAGTGCACAAAGAGCTTCTGATCATCTGCGCTTAGGCTGGGCTTTGATTTTTATTTGTGTTTTTAAGCAAATATTTCTCCTTCAAAGCCATGTATTATATATATTGCTATCATATCACTGTGTTCTACCTGTTCAGCAATTGTGGAAAATTGCCATTCTCCTCTTTGTATGAACTGAGATAGGCATGCAGATTGGAAGCTATTTAGAAATACTAAAATATTCTTGTGTTTTTTCTAAAGCAACCCTATGAAGATGCAAGTTCAGGCACAATGACACACTAGTAATTCAATTTCTATACCAAAGCTGCCAACTGTTCTGAAGCAGAGTGTTGCTATTCCTCTACTTTTTTTAATTATTTTTTTTACCTTCTGAAAAATTAGTACTACTGAGCTAGATGACATGCCAAAAATCTACTTAAGGTTATTACTATAGTTACAACTACAGTTATGGAAATTCAGGACTTTTATCCAATAAGTGTCTGTTATATCTAAAAGAGAAGTTATCTGGAATTTACAGACTTTTGTTGAAAATTCTGATGTAAAGACTAATAATAATACTACTAAACTGGTTAACCTAATTCTCTGAATTTCTGAATTTAGGTCACATTGTTTCACTTGAAAATTCTGTAGACTTCAAGAACTGATCTTCAAAAAACTCAATCGTACTTTTTTGAGTAGATCAGCCATTATCTTCTATACTATATGAAGAGTGTGAAATATTGGGCACAATCCCTCATAACAAATTTATTTCTAATCAGCTGAAGAAAATAGGTACTTTTGGGGTATGAGTCACCTCATCCTCGGGCTGAAATTTAACAAGGTCTGGTGAACCACACCTCATCTGTTTTCTCCATTGACTATAAAGGAGATTAAGATGAGAAACTCATAGACAACTAAATCCCTCATTTCTAGCATGCAGGAAAATGACTTCATCACATGTGTCCTGCTTAAGGCACATACTTGTAGGTGCTATTTTTTCATTAAGGGTAGAAAATTGTTTTTGTCTCCCACTTCTTTGACAGTAGGTAAGTAAGGGGAAGTGATTAAATTTTACAGCTTGTGTTCAAATCCGTTTGTTCCTGGTCACAGAGCTATAAATTCATCAATTTATTCAGGAGCTAGGCATATTTAGGCAAAAGAGAAAAACAGTTAGAAGAAATGTGATGCTGCAGCTTAAGTAGTAGGTCATCTTTCTAACAGACATAGGCTTAGTCAAATGTTCCAATTAATGTTAAAGAGTCACCACTGTCATCCCTTGTTTGGAGTAAGCTCAGACCAGTCAGGCTGCTCTACAAAAGTAGAGCTGGGCAGTGCCAAAAGTTAGGTGCAGGAGTTAAACTTTATTTTTTTAAATGCAGGCATGTATGACAAAGAGTTATTCAACTGTTGAACTATTCTGAACCTACCCTAAACATGTATTTCGAAAGACTTACAGATAAATTTACTGACAAATATTCCTAGGGAGTTCAGAAGTGATCACTTATTACATATGCTAAGCAAGGTTTAAAATTAGCTCAAAACATTGTTCCCATTTGTGGTTCTTGAGAACAACTCCTAGGCAGGTGAACCTGGCAGCAATAGTGTGTTGATATCACCTGTTAAGTAATTCAAAAATATCTTGAGAAAAGTGAAGAATTAAGTTAAAAAACATCATTAGAAAACTGATGGTGACTTTCTTGAAAGTTTGTCCAGTGACTTGTCAGATATTCAGATATACTCTTTCATTTGTTATGAACACAGCCACAAGAGGATTATTCAAAGGTAGACAATTTTAGGCTGAAAGAAGAAAGTAGGGAATTTGAGAAGCTTTGGTCTTCAGATGAAAAGAAAATGACCCTCCTTTATTTATATCCTTTATTTAAATAGACAGCTGAGAGTATACAGGAATGCTGATATAAAATTATGAAAAGATATGTGAATAGATTACTACTTTTGAAATTAAATTATGGTTATGAGAAGCAAACCATTCTGCTTTGCTCTGCAATATGTTGAAATGAATGTGTGGACTGCACACCAAACAGATTTAACTTCGTAGAATCACAGAATCCTAGAATGGTTAGGGTTGGAAAGGACCATAAAGATATCGAATTCCAATCCCCCTGCCATGGTCAGGGAAACCTTCCACTAGACCAGGTTGCTCAAAGCGTCATCCAACCTGGCCTTGAACATCTCCAGGGATGGTGCATCCACAGCTTTTCTGGGCATCCTGTTCCACTGTCTCACCACCCTCACAGTGAAAAATTTCTTCCCAGTATCTAATCTAATTTTGCCCTCGTTCAGCAATTTCCCAATTAAAATATTTTTTTAAATGGTGAGTAAACGTTAAAATAGGGATTAGCTTCCAGGTCTATCTGTATGATGATATGGAACAGAATTAATAGACAACAGAACTACCATAAACCCAAAACAGCCAGTTTCTGCAGTGCGATACACGTCATATAGGGACTAACAAGTTCTGCCTGGGAAGAAACAATTTAGTTAAGCTAAACTGCAGAAGGATTTGCCCGAGCCGATAGGTCTAACTTTTTCCCAGAATCAGTTAACATGAATGTGAATCACAGTTACTCAAATTCCTTCAATATTGGGTTTACCAAACTCAGGCAGTGAAGAACATAACCTATAATGCTTCCTTTTATGACTCCATCATAGAAAGATAAGAGTATGATGTCACCTTGTGATGGGTTGGCCCTTGGCTGGGGGCCAAACCACACACACCCGCTCACACAGTCCCTGCCCCCACCCAATGATAGGGGAGAGAATTAAAGAGGTAAATGGCAAAGAGGACTCGTGGGTTGAGATAAGGACAATTTAATAACTAAACTACAATAATATTAGAAATAATACTATATACAAAGATGCAATGT
>WKFP01014754.1:472851-501197 GCA_011057875.1 Pterocles orientalis | reverse complement strand
TTTCTGGGCATCCTGTTCCACTGTCTCACCACCCTCACAGTGAAAAATTTCTTCCCAGTATCTAATCTAATTTTGCCCTCGTTCAGCAATTTCCCAATTAAAATATTTTTTTAAATGGTGAGTAAATGTTAAAATAGGGATTAGCTTCCAGGTCTATCTGTATGATGATATGGAACAGAATTAATAGACAACAGAACTATCATAAACCCAAAACAGCCAGTTTCTGCAGTGCGATACACGACATATAGGGACTAACAAGGTCTGCCTGGGAAGAAACAATTTAGTTAAGCTAAACTGCAGAAGGATTTGCCCGAGCCGATAGGTCTAACTTTTTCCCAGAATCAGTTAACATGAATGTGAATCACAGTTACTCAAATTCCTTCAATATTGGGTTTACCAAACTCAGGCAGTGAAGAACATAACCTATAATGCTTCCTTTTATGACTCCATCATAGAAAGATAAGAGTATGATATCACCTGAAATTAATACTTTAGTTACTGAGGCACTCTGCAGGTGAGGGTTCTGGGTCCAACATCTCCTAACATGAAGAGAACATAAAAACCAAGCTTTTAAAACATAGGGCCACAACAGCGGGTAGATGAGGTTATTTATGATCATGATTATTAAATTTTGAAATAGTTTAGGCAGTGCTGTTTGATATTGAGATATCAATATGTCCTGGATATCTTATTACATCTGGTTATGCATGTGAACAGGAAAATCTGTGAGTTGGCACAAATACAAGTCAGTCAGGGAAGGAAAGTGAGTGGTCTGGACAGCTGTCTGAAAAAATGGATTTTTAGGAGGGATCTATGCAGAATACATCTCACCTTTTATAAAAAAAGCAAATAATACTTACATTTTACTGACAAAAAAAAGTGCAGAGTTGCAGGAACTATAACTCTGTCTATTAGGATCCTAGGATTACAAGTGCGAAGATTATTGTTTAAAAATGCTTGCTGTATTGTAGCCAGAGAGTTTATTAACATTTTTCAATAATATTGACCCTGTAGTACAATTAAAATTTCAAAGCTCTGTGTGATTACAGTCGCATGTCATATTCACGAAGTGAGACCAAGAGCCAGACTTCAGGCCTAATAGACAGTTTATTTATTTAATAGTGAACATGGAAAGTCACATACACAGAAAATGTGTGTTCATTTTTATATTTATTGCTCCATATACAATATGGCAGGATTGGGAGGGGGGTCAGCGAGGAGGAGCAGTGCTTCTAAACAAATACACATGCCATCTTAATCCAAATGCTGCTATGATGACAATCCTTCCACTGCCAAGACAGCACCTGTCTGTCCCTTATGGTTGTGTGTCATACATCACTCCTACTCGAGTGCTTACATTTTCTCGAATTTTGCTTTGAAATTGAGTTTGGTGTTATGCAAGCTTCATCAATTTCTGCTTTTCTTAACTTTTTGTTTTGTACTGACACCTGAAAAACTCTTGCTTTAAGATCATAGAATCATAGAATCATGGAATCATAGAATCATAAAGATTAGAAAAGACCTCAGGGATCATCAAGTCCAACTGTCAACCCACACCACCTAACTCACTAAACCATGTCCCTAAGCACCACATCTACATGTTTCTTGAACACCTCCAGGGATGGTGACTCCACCACCTCCCTGGGCAGCCTGTTCCAATGCCTGATCACTCCTTCAGTGAAGAAATTTTTTCTAATATCCAGCCTAAACCTCCCCTGGCCCAACTTGAGACCATTTCCTCTTGTCCTATTACTTGTTACCTTAGAGAAGAGGCCAGCACCCACCTCCCTACAACCTCCTTTCAGGTAGTTGTAGAGAGTGATAAGGTCAACCCCAGTTCCCTCAGCTGCTCCTCATAAGACTTGTGCTCCAGATCCTTCACCAGCTTTGTTGCCCTTCTCTGGACCTGCTCCAGCACCTCAATGTCCTTCTTGTGGTGAGGGGCCCAAAACTGAACACAGGATTCAAGGTGCAGCCTCACCAGTGCTGAGTACAGGGGCACAATCCCTTCCCTAGTCCTGCTGGCCACACTATTTCTGATGCAGGCCAGGATGCCATTGGCCTTCCTGGCCACCTGGGCACACTGCTGGCTCATGTTCAGCTGGCTGCCGACCAGCACCCCTAGGTCCCTCTCTGCTGAGCAGTTTTCCAGCCACTCTGCCTCGAACCTGTAGCGTTGCAGGGGGTTATTGTGACCAAAGTGCAGGAACCGGCACTTGGCTTTCTTGAACCTCTTACAGTTGGCCTCAGCCCATCGGTCCAGCCTGTCCAAATCCCTCTGCAAAGCCTTCCTACCCTCAAGGAGATCAATGCACCACCTCAATTTGGTATCATCAGCAAACTTACTGAGGGAGCACTCAATCGCCTCATCCAGGTCATTGATAAAGACGTTAAACAGGACAGGCCCCAAAACCTGGCCCCAGGTTAAACAGGTCCCATGCCACCACCTGGACTTAACTCTTTTCACCACGATTCTCTGGGCTCAGCCATCCAGCCAGTTTTTTATCCAGCAAATCGTGTTCCTGTCCAAGCCATGAGCCACTAGCTTTCCTAGGAGAATGCTGAGGGATACGGTGTTGAAGGCCTTGCTCAAGTCCTTTTCCTCATGCACAAGGCAGGTCACCTGGTCATAAAAGGAGATCAGGTTGGTCAAGCATGACCTTCCTTTCACAGACCCATGCTGGCTGGGCTTGATCCCCTGGTTGTCTTGTACATGCCGTGTGAGCACACCCAAGAGTTCCATAATCTTCCCTGGTACAGACAGGCCTGTAGTTCCCTGGGTCCTCCTTAAGTCCCTTCTTGTAGATGGGTGTCACATTGGCAAGTTTCCAGTCTTCTGGGACCTCCCCTGTTAGCCAGGAGTGTTGATAAATGATGGAAAGTGGCTTGGCAAGCTCCCCTGCCAGCTCCCTCCGCACTCTCAGGAGAGAAAGGGGTAAGGAAAGGTTCTAGAGCTTTGATGCTGGCAGGATTTTAAAGTAAATTACACAGGCTGAAAGGCAGGCAAGCAACAGCATGGTAATGTTTCTTGAAAATGATTCCAAGAGAATGAAATCCTGTAAGGTACCTGTATGTCTGATATGCCTGTTATTTCAAAGATTTCACAGAAATAAAGTGAGAAATATACTGAAGTACACTTTGAGGAGGAAAAGGTCTATTTTATGAAACATCACTGTAAACTTTAAGATTAAATCTTGACCTACTGCTGGTTACCTCTATAAAGAAATGACAGCCTAAGGTAAGTAATTGTTGAAGTACATGTTTCCCATTTCTCTTTTCTATTTCCCATTGCAATTCCCATTTTTACAGTTCTTCAAAATAAGCACAGCATGTCTTCCTTCATAGATTAGAAGTGACACACTGCATGTTTACTGCATCTGTGCTTTACAAGTTCTAACTCTCATGTCCTTCACTATTCTCTTTCCTCAAAAAATCAGCCGATAAGAGTCCTAAAAACTGCTATCAGAAGGAAGCTAAAGTCTTCCAATACTATCAGTGAGTTTTCAAAGCACTGATGATTCTGATGACTTGGCTGCTAATCTCTGATTAGAAGCTGCCATAAGGAGATTCTGAATGCATTCTAGCAATAGGAAGTCCTCCACTGATTTAAGTTATGTATTTTCAGTATAATAGCTTTTGAGAGAAAATACCGAAATAAACATTTTAAGAGGATCATCTTAAGTATTTTTGGTAGATCTTCATTTAAAATAATAGGTTGACAAACCCTCTAAAATCCAGAAAAATTCTCTCAATTTTTTTCAAATGTTCCAAAAAATTAGCTAAAGCTAAATAAGTCCACTAACATATACGATTTTGCTACATTGTAATGAATTATTATTAATTAGACAAATTATTATTAATGAGACAAATTCATAAGTCATTTATAAAATAATACATATGTCCTCTTAAACAGAGTTCAAAGAAACTAAATCGTTGGTGTGCCATAACTTAACACTACTGCTTCTAGGATACATTCTATGTCTTTAACATTATGTATTAAAACTAGTAGATTGTATTTTAACAGAGTATTTTTAGTGTAACAATTATATAGTACAAATATGACAATTGTTATTGAACGTAAATCTGTAAGTTTCAGCTATATTACAGATCCAATAGAGAACAAAAAAAATTGTACACAAGTATTATGGGAAACATGAAAATCTGGACTGTATTTCAATGTTATGTGAAGTATCACGTCTTTTTCATTGTTTACAGGAAACTCCCTTTGCTATACGGTAATTTTTGCAAGACAGGATTTATAAATTTTGTGTACAGAAAAAAGCCTTCCTGATTTCACTTTTTTGTTTTAATAACAAAGTTTCCATATTGAAATATCCTCACCATACTTTTCTCTAATTAGGAGATTAGAAGTTCAGAGACAAATATAAGAAGGACAGGGAACTGCTGGAAAGAGTCCAGCGCAGAGCCACGAAGATGATGAAGGGAATGGAGCATCTCCCTTATGAGGAAAGGCTGAGGGAGCTGGGTCTCTTTAGCTTGGAAAAGAGGAGACTGAGGGGTGACCTAATCAATGTTCATAAATACGTAAAGGGTGAGTGTCAGGAGGATGGAGCCAGGCTCTTCTCTGTGACATCCAGTGATAGGACAAGGGGCAATGGGCTCAAGCTGGAACATAGGAGGTTCCACTTGAATATGAGAAAAAGCTTCTTTACAGTGAGGGTGACAGAGCACTGGAACAGGCTGCCCAGAGAGGTTGTGGAGTCTCCTTCTCTGGAGACATTCAAAGCCCACCTGGATGTGTTCCTGTGTGATCTGATCTAGGTGTTCCTGCTCCGGCAGGGGGATTGGACTAGATGATCTTTCGAGGTCCCTTCCAATCCCTAACATTCTGTGATTCTGTGATTCTGTGAAGAATATAAGAAAAATAATAAACACACTTTGGATAGCAAAGAGGTTTATAAGGACACAAATTGCAGAAAAAAGGTTGCTGGAAGGAATAGAGAAACAGTGAAGAAGAAACTGAGAAAAGAAGGAAACCAGTGTGGAAGAAAAATAAAAGTTTTAGAAAAATGAAGAGGACTAAATAAAATTAGAGGAAAAATGTTTAAAAGAAGGAAATGAAAAAGAAAAAAAGTATTTGTGAGTAAATATAAGTATCATGGAAAACTGTCAGAGTTTATAAAAATAGAGCACAAATAGAATAGGATATCGGTAGATCACGAAGAAGCAAAAAGGTAGAGAGGCAGGGTAGTGATATGGTAATGCTATGCAAAGGCTATGATGACAGCTTTCTATGCTGCAGGAGATCAAAAAGAGTGAGCAGTATCTTCCCCAGCCTCTATGGAAGACTTTGGCATACACATTTAAAATTCAGGTTTAAACCTGAAAAGACAGTTCTGAAGTTGGAACCATGCAGATTTCTTACATGTTCAAAGAAAAAGGATAAATTCAATGTAGCATATGGTTTATGAAAGAGAATTATATGTTTTTAAACCAAATCTCACTTTCCCCTCCCTCTCCAATCACATTTTTTATTACTCGGCAATATTTTTACTGTAACAATGTTCAGTTATTCAGGCCTATAACATTTCCCAATATCATTTTACAAATCTTTCTTGTGAAAATTAAATTAAAAAAAAAATCAAGAGCAGAAATGGTAGATTTTTCTATTTTTTTCTCTACCATGCAGCACACATTTCCAAGGCAAAGAGCTGCATTTTCTTCAGCTGGAAAAAAATAATTCACAAGTCCGATTTTTCAAGACAGATTCAGAAGCACCAGGCAAGAGAGTATTCTTAATGTGTCCTCCTTCTCATCATCCACCGAAACTGGGTTATGGTATACTCAGGATTGAAAGAGCCTGTGTCAGCCAAAGGTAACTGATACTGCAATGGCTGCCTTCTCACCTTTTTAGCTGCTGGAGCCTTTTGGGACATACACTTTTAAAACTTCTGCTTAAGTTTCTTGATCTGGTACCATGGCCAGAGACTTAGTTTTAAACAGTTATTGCACCAGTAACTTCAGGGTCTACTCTTCTTCCCAAGTCTTTTTCTTATCAGTGTTATAAGGAAATGAAGGAGGGAAGAAGCTTGATATAGTCCCATCAGGGACACTGACATTAACATGTCACAACTTTTGTATACCCTGAACATTCGCAAGAGGATGGTCAACCAAGACAGAAGGTGTTAGAGCACACACGCAAGACCATAACTGTGTAAACAGTAGATTAGGGCCCAAAGATGTGCTCAGACTTCATCTAAAGTTGCATCATAAATATATCCAGTGCATAAATTCAGCTCTAGGTCTGGATGGGATATTTTGCCGTTTTAGCCAGAAGTTCCATAATTTCATCGAACCCCTCAAAAGAAACTGAATAACACCAATAAAAAAGACTACAAATTACATTTCTTACAGAAAATCATGCATAAATCCACACAAACACCATGAAAATTTTTAATGTCTATGGCAAAAACAGTAGGATTTTTTAAAGTATTTTTTCTAACATTAAATCAAAATGCTATTGTTTTTGTGGAAATGTTGTGTGCTAAATGCTAGAAGGATGTGAGTGAGCTGTTTGCTGATCTAGCCAACATTGTGAAGCCAACTGTGAAGGTTATGTGTGTAGACACCTGTCCACCCTCACCTGGGATAGACTGCTAAGTCGTTTATTGTAGGTCATCAAACCACCTTCAGGCAGCGATAGCTTTTTGTTTGCAGTTGAATTTAGTCTGTATGATAGGAGGAGGAAGGAAGAATACCTTCAGAGCGAAAATGCACTACTGGCATCTCTTATCAAAGACAGAAGATACAAATATTGTTATTTTAGGGCCACTGTCTGGCAGTTTTATGAGAGTGAGTTACTTATCTCCATTTATATGACCTAGATTACATTTTGCATTTCAACACTAACCCAGTTTTTTGCATTTCAGCTCCCGTAATATGAACAATTCCAGCTGGGCTCTGTCAGCCTCTGTTCCACCATAAATCATATCTGCCTTCTCATCCAAAGGTGCTAACTGATGAGGCAGAAATAACACAATCTCAGCTGGCTTTGTGGCCTACTTACAGCACAGCTACAGCAGGAATGCAGATTGCTTCTCTGTTCTTCTGGATAAAGCTGTAAAAAAAGTTACATCCTTTTTAACTTACTGGTTTGGAATCCCTCCAGCTCCTGAGACTACTCTTTTCTCTGAGTATAAAAAATACTGCTTATGCTGCAAATGGTCAACAAGGTCTTAGCAATACTGGAAATTGGTCCAATGTCATAGACATGAAGGACTAGTACACAGGTTTAAGAGTGCACTTTTCAACTGCTTGTTATTTGAGTTAATATTGAGAAGTAAGATAGCAAGTTATGTGGTTAAATTTAATGGCTCAGTATTGTGCTTTAAAACTAAACACCAGGTTTTAGGGCTTAAGCCAATAACTATTAAAGACTGAAATGAAACCTGAAGGGGTGAGAACAGAAAATCACTGCATACTTGTCTGCTCTAGGACTGATCAGTACAACAATACCCATGTTCTTATATTTTTAAAATATCTCTCTCTGGTAATGAAGAAGGCAAATTAAAGGCAGGGAGGTTTCTCTCTCTTCTGTTATTTCCTATTACTAAGCTCCAAGTTTATATATGTCTTGTGTTTAGTCCCCTGTGGTTTGATTTAGTACATGCTATTACGTTTTCCACAATGTTGCATTTCTGTTTCTCAGTCAATTTTTAGAGAGAAGATATATAAAACAGAATTTTTTTGTGTGCGTCTTTGTGTGGAGACAAACTTATTTTTGATGTAAAGTGGAAGAATGGTTAGAAGTAAAGATGCAGATGAGTACAAACGGCTGTATACACAGACATATATACAAAATGCATAGCATACAATTCATATATGTATGACAATGTAGTTATAAAGAAATATGTATGAATGATTTTTAAACAATGAAAATACTTTACATCTCATTCTTTATTCTTTGAGAAAAACAGTTGAAACCTCTTTTGTAACTACTTCTTGATATCACTCATCATCATGGGTATAAATATTCATAGTCTATAGGCTGTGATTCTATAAAAAAACCAAAATAAAGTCTTGTGTAGAGATGAGACTGTAGCATACCATACTTACTAAGATTTTATAGAAAGTTAAATGTTTTTCTGAATTTTTTTCCTTGCCCTCATCCATTTATTCAAGTTAAGACAATAACACATAGTAAAGCAGGATATTCAAGTACAGACGTATGTAGAAAAGTTGTTTGGCCCTGATGGTTTGCATATAAAAAATAAAACAACTTTTGCTATCTCTATACTCAAGTGATTCAAGCAGACTTCTCTGATCTTCACAGAGATAAACAGCAAAAAGAAATTCCTATATCTATCATGACTGAGTAGAAGATGAGTTTGGTGTGATTATGAAAAGAGACAAATGACTACCAAATGTAAAATATGTCCAGTAGAGATGGTTAAAAACCAACATTATTGCATAAGGGTCAGTGAGACTGGAACAACATGTGCAGTTTTGATTTTTTTTTTATAAAGGAAGATTAATCCAGACTTCTAAGACATGCAGAGAAAGGCTACTAGCATTATCAAGAGCACGGGAAGACTTCCTTATGATATATTTTAAAACTTCAGCTTGTCCAGTCCAGAAAAAAATGAAAATACAGAGAGGATATGACTGTTCAGTATAAATGAGGTTGATATTGGGAATAAATATCAACTTTCCTTTTTATCACTTTGAGTTCCTTTCCAAGCATTCCAGAGAGGAAGAAGCAGGACTTTTGCAGCTCCAGTCATGTGTAATGATCTGTGGAGTAGAAACCTGCCAAGGCAGAATTTTAAATAGAAATAATTTGGAATTGCTTGCCATGCTCTTTTCAGAGAAAAAGTTTTTTGCAAGCAGTTAAATTAGGATGTTGGCAAATTAGTTTGCTGAACTGGGCCACATAATTCTCATAATTCTTTTTTCCTGTTTTGCAGTGCTTCCCCTGATACCTGCATAAGAGCAAAACAAAGTTTTGCGTGCCATTGTGTTGCTCTGGTACCAGTAAACTTCTGAGCTCATTAGATAAACTGGAGAACCTGCAGAGAATGTTAAGTATATCTCATTGAAAATGTAGTGTAGAGCTTTTCCTGATTTCTCAGTGTAACTTTTCTACTGATTGCTTTTTTATTCTTTTGGAATACAGAATTCCTAACAGCAATGTGAAAATACCACACTGTTTATTTTACTGGATGAAAGTACTTTTTTTTAATTTTTAATGGAAACTGTAACTAACAAGTTGTATGTCATATTTAAATACAGAAAAAAAAGATAACATATCCAGTGAAGAAGTTTCTTGGTCTCTACTGAGTTCCACTTGTGTTTTCTTTTTATTTGGTGGGCTACCTCAGATAATGACTTAAATATGATTGTAGGCTGTAACACTACTTATCTTTCCCGTCTGCAACAGAGCTCCAATAGTGCATTTACTCATGTTACTGGGTCTGACTGGAGTGGGGTTAATTGTCTTCACAGCAGCATATGGTGCTGTGTTTTGGATTTGTGGCTGAAACAGTGTTGATAACACATGTGTTTTGGCTGTTACTGAATAGCGCTTGTACAGCATCATGGTTTTCTCTCCAACCCCCTCCTCCCCAGAGAGGGAGGCTGAGGGTGGGAAAGAAACTGGAAGAGGACACAGCTAAGACAGCTGACCCAAATTGATCAAAGAGATATTCTATACCGTATGGCACTATCCTTAGCAATAAAAAGGAAAGAGGAGGAAGAGGAGACATTTGTAATTATGGTGTTTTTCTTCCCAAGTAACCATTTTTTGTACTGAAATCTTGTTTTCCAGGAATTGGCTAAAAACCTGCCTGCCAGTGAGAAGTAGTTAATTAATTCCATTTTGCTTTACTTCTGCATACAGATTTTGCCTTACCTATTCAATTGGTTTTATCTCAATCTACAAGTCTTCTCACCTGTTTTCTGTTACCTTCCCATCCCACGGGAGAGGGGATTGAGCTGTGTGAGGGGCTGTGTGGGTGTTTGGCTGTTGACCATAGCCCTGTAAGACAGTAGGACAAATTTCATCTCAAGTAGCAGGATAACATTTCAAAGAATTGTAGGAAAAACAAAAGAACTGGATTACAAACTACTGAATGCACCTATAAAGGTAAGAAGACAGGCTTCCTGAAGCTGGTCTGTTTTTTACAGGTAATAATAGAATATATAAGAAGGTACAAGAAGTTTTCTTGCTTATGTTGTAAAACATGTAGGCTACAACACCACTCCTACAGAAGAGACAGTGACAATCATTCTGAGATTTCCTGTGGATGAAATTCTATCAAAGATAACAACAGACATTTAAGAAAAGAGAAAATGCAAAAATCCAGATAAATATAGGAATCTTAAAAAAAACCTCCATTATAAAGTATCTTTCAATACTGTAATAGATAATTCTTGTTCTTTTCTACAATATTTATATATATCCTTGATTACATCTTATTTTCATTGGCTCTCAGTTCTCCAGCATAAACATTCTGGACTTTTGCTCTAAAATTGCAACCAATAACATCCACTCTTAAGAAATATAGTTTATCACATCTTCTATGGATGAAAAACAAAACCAATCGTATATATATCTCCACACAGGAAGTCAATATACAGTCAAATAAAATTCTGTACTTAAAAGTTATTGAAGAAGATTAATAAATGATGTGATAAACCACTTTTTGCTAGAAAGAGTAATGCAAAAGTATAGGGAAAAAGAAACGTCATCGTGTAACCTGAAAAAAACAAAACTAGAACATCACTGAAACAGGTGCTAAGGTCACACAAAAGAAACCTGCATCCACAGTGACATACAAGCAAAACATAAGAAAATTGTCCAGGGGATTGATAGTGATACTATTTATAACAGCCAGCAAAATAAGAAAGTCTGTTTTATGATCACGGGAAAAAATGCCTGAAGAACATTAGTTATAAATTTATTTCAAATAATAAATAAGTAGAAAATGTAGATAGTTACTCTAATTTTTACAGATTGTTTTTAATTTAAATTGTTTCCTGTTATATTTAGTATAATAGGTATAATTTGCTACCTAACTGCACCGTAGAAAGAAATAAGTACATTTATGTTAATTTTATTACAGGATCTATTTTATTGCAAGGAAAAAAATAGGAGATTGATTGACCTAATGTATGAAAGGGCCTTGCAGCAATGACAAAGAAGAGAGAGACTTCTGTGCTAAATGGTTTTTCAGTCAGTCAGAAAATAGTTCCATAAAGTCAAGAGAATAAGAAAATTAACCACAGGAATATAAGGAAGTGTATCTGACACTTGCCAAAAAGCCAGATCTATTTTAAATGTTATTAAAACCCAAACAAACAAACAAAACCTAAACAAAGCAAAAAGAAAACCAAAAACGAAACCACACAAACCAATATGCACCCTGTTCCTAGAGTCTAACAATAATGACCACTGCAGACTATCCTCCACATGCAACTGGATTCTTTAACTCGATCTACTTTCAGCAATTTAAAAAATCTTAGAGCTTGCAGTGTTTCCTGCTCTAGGATGTGTAGATACACGAAACAGTTAGACCTGTATTATTGTCATACACAGCTATTGTATGAAGCACACCATGGAAGCAAGACTGGTGGTGGAAACAAGCAAACTGTCATGAGACACAGCATTTTTTAAAAAATCTGCTGCTGTAATATGAACGAGATAATGGACAAAAATTAAATGGTCTAGCTTAAATAATTTAGCTAGTCTGGCTGATTTTGACTTAAATGGATTCAGGAGCAATTGCATGAGTAGTCCTGCTCTCTTCTGTAGTAAGATCTCATTCTGCAAAACGTATACATTGGTGTATTTTCAGTCGTTAACTATAACATCACTGTTCAGCACTGTTTAGTGTGTTTGGTGTTATTTTGTTTCTTTTCTTTTTTAAATCTAGAGTGGGTTTACTAGCACCTGGGGCCTGCCTTTTTTACTTGTTTGATGTGTATATGCATTTCTGTTCAGGCAGTTGAGCACTCAGTTTCCTTGTGACACATATTTAAATCACATTAAACCTAACAGGAGTTAGTTTTAGTAAGCAGAAACGTGAATATTTGCCAAATTGTGACACATATATTGACAAATTAAATGAATAGACAATGTTCATTTAGTGTTACGTATTTGTGATTTTTTTTCATAGTTTTAGAGCTCTTCCACTCCTTTTTTTTCCCTGTTAAGCCTCCATCCCACAAAAGAATTAATAACTATGGAGAAGAACACACTGCCTTTTCAGTGTTCGTTGCAGCTTGAGCTTATGTGTAAAAAACCGAAAAAGTTATTACCCAAATCCTCAAATATTACATGGGGTGTACATGCAATTGTTCTCTAATCTATTTCAGTCAAAAAGAAATAGACTAGCTTAAATAATTTAGACAGTAGCTACCCTGACTGATTCCAACTGAAATGAATTTAAGAGTAATTGCATTAGAAGCCCTACTGTAAAATCTAGGAGAGTGCTAATCTTCAACCCAAGGGTGCAACTATAGCAATAGCTTTTCTGTCTATTATGCTTGGAACAAGAAGCAGCCATGTTAAGACAATTAGTGCTCTCATTTCCAGTTAGTGAGATGACCCAATTTCTAAATAAAATAAAATAAAATAAAATAAAATATAACAAAAAACTACTCCCACACAGCCCAAATAGTGTCAGATAGCTTTTTTCATTATCTTAAGTCTGATTTGTTTCTACGATCAGTGACTTTGGTTCTGTTCCCAGCAAAGGAAGTAAATTGTGTTCTTTCAGTAATATGACACTACGGAAAGTCTATTTCAACGTGAAAAACTCCTCCAGGTGGATTGCTGTCTTTCGTGTTCATTTGTGATCTGCAGGTGCTTGACAAGGAATGAGCATGGTTGTGGCAGGACTACTTCTCTTTGAAAAATGTCACAAAGTGTTACTGATGGAAAATTTAAAAAGCAGGGATCACATCTGAGCGGCAATATAGTACTAACCTTACAGTATCTTTTTCTGTCTATCAAGCTGCTTGAAAACAGAACATTATTTTCATTTCTTCTTCTGTATGTTCTTGTGACAGCTTTAAACTTATTTCAACATAAAAGTAGAGGATGAGTATTTCATAAAAACAAAAAAAAACAAACAAAACAACATGTATTAACATTTTATCTGCAAATATATTAGCAAAAATTAAATTATGATGGAATTCTGTCATGTCTCCATCTGTCTAGTTCTTCTGTTAAAGGAGTCTATTAAATGTGTTTTACATTGTTATTCCTTAATGTTCATGTTGATTTCTGGAGATAGTTTAAGATATGTGAGAGAAACTAGTTCTTGGACTCTAAGCAGTAGTCTACAAAATATTGTGAGAGCATCCATGAAACTACTTGTAACTACAGTGCAATTACGTTTGCGATGTAATTTTTTAGTTGTCCTATAAATTATCAATATGGTGTAGTTTATTATAATATATATATATTAAATAGGAAAGTTATAAGACTATGTGCATCTCTAGAAAATGTTTAAGAATATTACATGTTTTATTATTCATCATAATATCATTCCAGTTGATTTTTTTTAATATATTCAAGGAAAGACAAACAATTCTGAAACTCTACCTGCCACAACTAGAGTTCAATATTCTTGGGTTTTTTGGGGGGTGGGTTTGTTGTGTTTTTTTTTTTTTAAGTAAAGACTGCATGCACAAACACTACAGAGAGTAAGCTTGTATCAAGAGACTTCTGGGTTGCTGGAAAGTTAGGGCAGCTCAAATTTATCCTTTTTATCAGCAGCACTCACTGAAGAGTATTCTCAGACACACAAAAAAAAGGACATAATTTTGTCCTTTCACATTTCGTCATCCATACCTCATTAGCACTGCAGCTAAACCTATTTTTAGTAAATGTTCCAGATTGGGATCTACAAATACCCCCAACAGGTTCTGTCAATATGCAAACTCACATATGAAATCGAATATGTATTTATGTATACAGAATGTGCAAACAAATTACATATGGAATAAGATAAATGTTATAGAACTGCATTTAGTAAGTGCACAATTTCTGTAAGTACACAATTTCTGTAAGATTTGCCTGTGAATTTCTGCTGTAAAAATATATTCCTTAATGAGTCATTCTTTTGTTCTGACACAACAAAACCAAGCAGCATTCATGTTTTCGTAATAATAGACTTCACCAAAAAAATCACGTCAATCCACAAAAGCAGTCTTTCAAAGCATTAAAATAGCAACCCAAGATCACACACAGGATGTTGGTGGTTTACGTTTGATGATCAAAGCAATACTTTTTAGACTAAAATTCATGGCTTTACAAAAATAAACTGTGAGCAACACTGACTTATTGAGGCCATCTTGTTTGACCTTCTCTTGTTAAATATCAACGTCCTGTGATTCCCTTTTGTTTCTTCCTTCATGTTTCAGAAACAGAACAGACAGGTTAGTATGATGAGCTGGAAGAGGTAAGAACTTCGAGTTATTAAACACTGATGCATGAGATGCTGATGGAATGATATAATTTAGTTCTGCTATTTTTAATTACTGTCCTGCTGAATTGGGAAAACAAAGAAATAAATACATATAAAGGCAAAAAAAATAATTTCATCAAAACTGCAAAAGCACTGAATGCTTCTGTTTCTTAATATGAATGTAGCACTTTAAGAAGAAGGAAGTGTTATTATATGGCATTAAGATGGTCATAAGAGAAAAATGCAACTCCTTAAAAAAAAACAAGTAACAATAGCAAAAGGCTGAAAACTAATCACACTCGTTTTTAGCTCCTTAGCATTCATATAGAGTACAAAGAAAACATAAAACTGGAGATGTAGAAATTCTCTGCAGCTTTTGGTGAAAACTATGTTCTCTTGAGAGCAAGTTAGTATGACTGATAGTGACTTGTAAATTGCAGTTGACTACATTCTCTATTAATAAATAACATTTCTTCTGGGAATCTATTCTAATCTTACAAGAATCAGAAATAGTTCTCCAAAAGCCTATTGTATTTTCCTTCAGCTCTTATGGTTAAATGAAAGTCTGTTCTTTTGAAGATTCTTGATGAGAAGATGCTGAGGAGGAAGAATTGTGACATTTACAGAGTCTCTTAGGAAAGCGGCCAAGGTAGTTCTTTCTTAACTATTGAAAATAAGAGCTTAGAATTCTAATGCTATATAATAATAATAATAGGAAAAAAACAATATTTGGATATCAGTGATTTAGAGAAATTAATGTGCAGAATAATTTCATAAAATATGTTCATATGCTTTTTACAAACAAGTCAGTGGAGAATATGGGACCTAATTGGACTTTGCAGATCACAGAATCACAGAATGTTAAGAGATTGTAAGGGACCTCGAAAGATCATCTAGTCCAATACCCCTGCTGGAGAAGGAACATCTAAATGTTTTGTTCATTAATTAAGAACGCAAAAATTAGTATTAATTGTCTAAAATATTGGGGGTTTTCTGTATGTTTCTTTTTTTTTTCAAGTTGATATAGCAAAACAATTGAGGGAAGTTAGGAATGTAATCAACATGGCTGTATGTGGCTTTAAGAAAGGTCTCCTTTAGAGATAAGGCAGAGATATAAGATTTGTAAGGAGCTGTTCAGACTACTCTGCATTAAATGAATGTTCTAATTTACTCTCCACAGAATCCTGTTTTGCTCCACAACTATCATGGGAGCGTGGGGAACAAAACCTTACGCATTTATAAGTTTGACTTTCTAAATACTGAACTCTTTTACCCTTCTCCCAAGGGAACTTCTAATTTACTGAGGAAAAACCTGAACAAAAAAGAGAGCATTTTATAAGAGCAAAACAGTTGCAGGTGCAACACACACTAATTTCATTTTGAGGAGGACTTTTGGGCTGTTGACAACAGTGGGATGTGTTAAGTACTGAGCACTTCATAAAATGTGTCCCCTTGAGCTCCAGAATAACCACAGACCTTAAAAAACAGACACTGAGATGCAGCGTCTGAAGCATTGTTACAATCACTAAGCTTAGTTTTATCACTAAAACCCTGCTGAGCCTCATATCTAGGTTTCACTTTTATTTGATGGATTTCTTAATAATCATTAGATACATTGTAAGGAGACACATGAGAATTTTATTATTCACTAGGCATATTATCAGTACAGATAGATCAAAGGAAAAAAACAACAAACCAACAAAGCCACACAACCAAAAAACTTTTGCTCCAGATTGGTTAGATTTCACTGAAGCGTCACATATTCTTGCACAAAATTTTTCATTCTGCTGCAGCATAAACTGAAGAGTGGTAATTCATAAACAAAGCCTGGGATTAAACTGTTTTTAACAGAAGATTTTTTTAAAAAAATATGAAACCCCCAAATATGTTTCAGTGGGTTTGTGCAGGTGTTAATTTTTGGTATGCTACATTTTGGTTTTGTTACTTGTTGCTTGGAGTAGAGATGTGATTGTTTTGAAACCCCTGGAGAGAACCAGATGACAGCTTCAGAAAAACTAAGAACCTTTCTAAACAATCACACTACCTGCAGAGAGAATCGGAGCTGTTGATCTTCTCAGCAAAAACACTACCTAAATGTAGCCACAGTTAATTACATCCTGTTGACAAAAGACACCTCAAACACCATGCATTTTATCATCATGCAACAGCATACAAATGACAAGTTTTGACAAGTATCTATTTGTTGTTTCCAGAATCTGCATTGAATGTGACAAGTGCACTTTAAGCTACTGTGCCTCAGTGCTATTTAATCAATCATCCTTTACTTTTGAAGTTAATTCTAGTTCAGATAAACATGCCCAGATCTGCAGCTTATGTGATATCCATAGAGGTTTTAGGTCTTAGGCAGAACATTAACACAGTGGTTGTGCCCTAAGCTATCAAACACAATACTTTTACATCCATGAGAATAATAGAAATGGAAGATTTAGGTTTCATGCTATAAATTAACTCATTTGAGGAGGATTATATCATTGCCCTTCTATTTGGCTATTGTAGCTCTCTCCATTAGTTCTGCATGCTGTTGTTTCCCATTTGAAGCTTTTATACTCTCAGGTGCTATTAGTCTGGAATGAAATGCAAAACATGCTTTTTTGTCATTATATGAACATGATTTCTAGCTCAGTGGTCTGCTTTTGCAGAGAAAAAAAAAAAAAGGGGGGGAGATCAAACCCAAATCTTGCTTTCCTGAAGCAAGTAGCAAGTTCTATTTTAGTAGTACCAAAAATAGGTTTAGCTGGGTCTGTGAATTGAAATACCATGAAGCAGTGCATTTAACCATCAAGTCAACCAAGAAGAACAGAGAAGGCTATTCCAGGTCATTTGACTTTTTGGCCTAAAGGCTATAGAAGCGTTCTTTCACAAGAGGAACAGAGAAGCAGAACACTGGAAACAAGCACACGGATTCAAGAAGACAGCTGAATCTATGCACAAGGTAATGTTAACCTCCAGAACATCGTAGTCAGCCTAGAACATGATTTTCATGTTTCTTCTCTATAATTGTAGAGAAACTGTCCTAAGAATGCAGCATTATTTCTGAAACAGAAGACAGTGAGAACACAGGCAGTAATCTCTTTATCTAACTTTTCTCAGAAGAGTTCCAGGAACTTTGGGGTTTTGCCCGCAAAAAAGAGTTTTTGGAATGTTTACTAATAATGTTACCATCAAAAGTGTTTCTAAGATTTTCTGACAGCATTTCCGTCTATGCAGGTGTTTTTTTTTTTTAAAAAAAAGTCTTTATTCTAATGATTTTAAAGTGAGGTTTGTGAACCTCTGATACTGGTGATATAGGTGACTAAGGATCAGAGATTGGGCTAATATTCATGATCAAATGACCAATTTGGGATAGAAAACTCAGGCTCACCGATTTCTTTTTAACACAGACGAGTGTCAGAGGAAGGGGGAAATGACAGAGATAAAAGAAAGGAAACATGCTGCTCTTCCAGGATTGTACTTTATTGTATCGCACCTTGAATACTGTGTTCAGTTTTGGGCCCCTCACCACAAGAAGGACATTGAGATGCTGGAGCGGGTCCAGAGAAAGGCAAGGAAGGTGGTGAAGGGTCTGGAGCACAGATCTTATGAGGAGCGGCTGAGGGAGCTGGGGTTGTTTAGTTTAGAGAAGAGGAGGCTGAGAGGAGACCTTCTCTAAAGTAACAAGTGATAGGACAAGAGGAAATGGCCTCAAGTTACACCAGGAAAGGTTTAGGCTGGATATTAGGAAAAATTTCTGCACTGAAAGAGTGATCAGGCATTGGAACAGGCTACCCAGGGAGATGGTGGAGTCACCATCCCTGGAGGTGTTCAAGAAACGTGTAGATATGGTGCTTAGGGACATGGTTTAGTGAGTCAGGTGGTGTTGGGTTGTACTTGATGATCTTTGAGGTCTTTTTCAACCTTAATGATTCTATGATTCTGTGATTCTAAAACCCACAAAATAATACACACACACAAAGGTGAGGAATGTAGCATACTCTGCCAATTGTTTGTACACTTTCTTCAAAGAATGATATTTAACCCCACTTACCTGGGGGTGGAATTTTATTGGCCACTAGTGTTGGGTATCACAGTGGCATAGGAAAGGCTCTAAGGAAAGCCAGATAAGCTTTTCAACTGGCATGTCGTGAATGTAATTTTTTTCACAGACTAATGTACCTTTGACACCATAATTTCTTTTAATGTAGGCTCTTCTACTGTGTTGCCTGTTTTTACCAGCAGCCCCTCCAAAGCCCTAAAGTCCTGACTCATTTCCTAAGGAATGTTGAAATGGATACAATGAACTGATTTACTAAGCTCCTAGTGATTTTTAGGACTGTGAAGTCGTTGTAAAGAAAGATAAAAACAAAGCTAAAACAACTTGAAAAAAAACAATACAGACAAAGATATATTTAAAAAAAATCCATATGGATCCAGCATAAGAGTCATCTAGCAACAATGTAAGCATTGGAACAGAACTAGGAGGAAAAGAGAGATCTCCCTTTTTCCTGTTACTGACAGCTTCAGCAATTCTCTCTGGAATGTAAACACACTGTACAAAATGTCTGTAGTTCATATTTCTGCATTCATATCTTTTAACTCAATCTTTTATTCTTTCTTTTAGTAGTTCTCCAGTATTATCTAAAACTAAGCAACATATTTTGCCAGGGACCAAAAAAATAGAAAGAAAAAGTAGACATTACAGGATGGAAGCATGTGATTAAGAAACTGGCTGTCTGGTACCTTAAAAATCTTGAATACACAATGGATTTTGTTTTCAGATGTGCAACCAACACAACACTTACGTAGCAGCAACATATACTGTGTGTAAACAACGGTAATTCTCAGAGTTTGCACCTGCCACTAAGACAGCTTAAATGAAAAAGTCTGTCCTGAACTGCCAAGCATTGCCCTTGAGATTTCAACCATCTTTGCTGCAGAGCACCAGGTGATTCTCTTTTACGTCCTTCTAAAAAATCATACTTAAATGAGAGGTCAATAATACGGTTATCTTTCAACTTATAATTGGCACATACAATTCTACACTGCCAAAAGAAAAAAAAAAAAGTTTCCCCAAGCATTAGCCTTCAACTTGTTCATGTCTTATTCTAGAAACAGATATTAAAATGTTAATATTTAAATTAGTTTTACCCCCTTTTTTTGCAGGATGTGTTTTTAGTTCTGGCCAAGACTAAACCTACGGTCACAAACAATCCTATCCCACTGTTTCTGACAGAGATCAAAACCAAAAAGGCTAAAAAGTTTTATTCCTGCAAGCACTTCAACTAAAGATGTTGAATTAAGGTTCAGATACATTTCAGATACGTGTACAGATTTCAATAACAGAACTTAAACACTAAAGTATGGATCATTCCACAATCATATCAGTCTCAGGTGAAATAAATGTATCTAATTTTTAAAGAGAATATTTTAAGGATCTAATTTATTGTATTAGAAAAAAATAGATACTTTTTTATTGTTATGCTCTTTCTGGTAAAGATAAAATTGAAATTATGTTCTATTCAGTGTGTCAAAAATTAGCACTTCCAAGTGCCTGTGGGCAGTCCTTCTACCGTGGCAACTGTATTGCTCATACAGCAGCTGAATGTGACAGAGAGGTCTTGCTCTCTGCTATTGGCTTTGGTCATTTTCCCATCCACTTTGCTTTCTCTCTTTTTTTTAATCTATTTTGGAAAGATATAAGTGAAGAAGGCAAAAGGAGGCACCAAACATCTCTCTGGTACCCATGCTGCAGTAATGATAGGTGTGAGTTACCATACAGTGGTAGTTTGCTAAGTATTTCCATTATTGTTCCTTAGGACAGGATCCAGGAAAAACAGAACAAGCAGCAGGTTTTAGAGGCAATATTTTAAAACTCTTACCTTGCTTTCACTTGCCCAGTATCTGTTTCCAAGGAAACAGAAGGAGATGCCGGAACCAGTAGCAGAGCAGTTATACAAGCAAAAGCACCGGGCTTTCAGCTGCTGGCTTCTTTCCTGTTTTCCTAGCTCCCGAAGTCACAGTTAATAAAGCCCCTGATAGTTTAGAATAACAATAAAAATGAATATAATTTTAGTCACGACCTACATGCATATAAACAAAAGGGATTTGGCAATACAGGTGGTTTTCAATATGGAGGTTTTTAGCCAGCCACAGACTGGGAGATGGAGTTTGAAACAGGAGAACATATGGGCCCAAGAGATAACATTGTAGTGTGCAAGTCAGACTAGATTATAGCAAAACAATATTAAAGACTCTTCCATGAAGTACAGAACAGGGAAATAGAAACAGAATTGCAGACTTAATTATTTACTACTTTTCATGTGTCATCTGCAGACATCACCAGGCTAATCAGGAGGATGTCATCTCATTTACTCACCTTTGGTCCACTCACTGTCTAGATAAAATACAGGAATTTACGGCAAGTCGGCCAATTCAGAGTTTGCTGAATTTTCAAAGGAAATACAAGCTTAGGATTTATGTTGTAGACCGTACCTCATGGTGTGTACATTATAACAAGGTCAACAGTTACTGCTACAACAACATTGCTTTTAGAATACATACTGAATATCAGCAGAACTGTTTAGACATTTTACTGAAGAAATGTTTTTTCTGTTCAGTAAATGCCATCTTGTGAAAAAAAAAAAGAAATAAAAGAAAAAAAATATCTGTACTGCATGTTATTCTGTAGTCAAGGATATTTAGTTCTATATAAAATAGCTCTTTGTTATTCCTATCACCGTTTTTGGTTGTATCATGTGTTACACTGCACAATCATACAAAGTTAAACAAGCTAGCTAAAAGAGGGTAGGTAATAATTAAAATATTGCCATTTTGGGGGGTGTCATGGTAGTCAATGTAGATATATATAATAACTAAATACATGTATGGATATAAATTAATATATAAATAGGCTCTTTTTACTGCAACTAGACATAGAGAAGACTATTCGCTGTCAGTCTGGACTTCAAATTTTGATCTTTAGTGATTACTGTTGCATGACAGGTTGTTAAAGGATGAATTCTGCCTGACATAAGAAAGTGATAAAGACAGGGCTACTCTTATACTTACACACAAAATGGAATGCAAGACAACAATGTGATCTCAACTCCAGCATACTACCAAACCCATGTGTCAACCTCTTTGTTAAAGTAAATGTCAGAAATAGATAGGTATCCAAGCAGCAGAAGTGCTTAAAAATGTTATCTGAATCCCCACATAGCAACATCGCATAAATCATTATCAGACTTCTTCTGCACCACAAAAATCCCTGGAGCTTCATGAAGCTCCCAGTCATGTTACCAATTGTTGCTTTCACAAGTACCCTTTCAAGAGAAGTATTGATTTGCAAGTAGCTAATAAGGGAGATTCACACAACTGGGCTTCTGATTTATGGATCTCATCCTCTGTTATTTCCATTTATGATTATGTTAACTAGCTGTGCTTCTCTCACCTATGTTATGTGGTATTTCAAGACATTCAATGAGCATTTGTTTTAAAATCTTGTTTTCATTCACTTTTCAATTGTTTGAAAATTTTGTAAAGATACAGTTGTATCATAGCAGCTGGTTTATAACAGATTTTGGAACATTTCAGCAGTTTGTAAGGATCAAAAGAGTTTTTTAGAATTTGTTTTATTAAATATCATATTGTTTGATGTCAAATCCAAAATATATTGACTCTTCCCTGCAAGCAGTTCATCAGAGCAGTAAAAAGGGCACTGGGGAAAACACATATATGAACTTGTGTTCTGCTCTTGAGATGGGAGGCTCCTCCAGAGGAGGGTGAAATGCAACTGCATCTCAGAATGGTGACAATTTATGCTTAGGTGGTTAGACACGCTGGCAGTATTTTTTGTTTATTTTCATAAAAATAAATAACTGATTTATATCTTCCTTGACAGTGCTCAAGAAATTTAAATTTTACATGAACTGGAAAGCTGAAAACTTTTAGAAATTCACTGATGTTCATCAGACTACATTAACTTAGGGAAATGTATTGGGTTTATGTGCCCAGATGCTTGCAGTGGATGGCCTCCGTGAGGGGAGGCTACACTGTGTTGGACACAGACATGTCCAGACAGCTCCAATGAACCCACCACATGGCACAACTGAACCCCGCAGCCAAGCTGGTGGCATCTCTAGGAAAATGCATTTACACAATGCTGGAGAGATAGAGGAAGAAAGAACAAAATGACTGAGAAATAACAGAGGAAACACCAAATCATAGGAGGAGGAGGTGCTCCAGGCACTGGAGGAGATATTCCTGGGAGCCTATGGAGAAGACTACAGTGGAGCAGGTTGTCCCCCTGCAGCCCACTGAGTACCATGGCAAAGCAGATACCTACACTGCAGCCCATGGAGGATGACACAGCAGAGCAGGTGGATATTGCTGAAGGAACTGTGGCCCGTGGAAAATCCATTCCAGAGCAAGGGAAAAGTGTGAGAGTAGAGGCAAGAGAGAAAATGCTGTGTTCTGACCATAACCCCCTCAATCCCTATTGCACCTTTAGGTGGGCACAGAAGCATCTGGAATAAAGGAGTGAAGCTGAGCTTTGGACAGAGAGGAGAAAAGCTGTTGTTTTAATGTTTGTCTTTGTTTCTCACTACCCAAGTCTATTTTAGTCAGTAACAAATTAAATTAACTTTCTCCAAGTCAAGTCTGTTTTGCCTGCAATAATTTGTAAGCAATCTTTCTATCTTTATCTCAACCCACTAGTTTTCTTATCTTGCTTTCTCCCCTTCTCCCACTGAGGGAGTGAGTGAGTAGCTGGGTGGATATTTGGCTGTTGGCCAAGAATAACCCACCACAGGAAAAAAAAAATCATTGATGCTAATAGAAAAAGGAAGATAATCTTTGACAAGGTGTATTTTTAAATGGTGTTTTAGACTCTATCCATGAAGACAGGATCTTGCAAAGTGTCAATCAATCTACTTTTATTGATTTCAATAGTCTCATATAATTTTAGAACACTCACCCAAGGAGCTTTTATAAAATTTTCAGCAATTGTAATTCAGAAGTGGAAACAAAAAAAGAAGAAAAAAAAAGTTAGATAATAAGTGCTACAATAGTAAATACAGAGGAAACTAACCAAGACTAGCATTACACTGCCTATTTCTGATTCCAGTGGAAATCTACCCTTAGCATGATGAGGCTATCCTTGAATAGAAAACTTGTGAAAACAATAAATTAACCTCTGCTAAGCTTTCTGCTGCCTTTATTAGATTTTAGTTGGCTCATAATCCACATAGGTTACAGTCCATTCAACTTTACGTGTATATTTTTGTGTGTATATATGTACAAACACATATACAAAATAAAAGCCCTTTTCTGAATTCCAAATATTTATTATTGCTGAACCTCCATGTGAATTAAATAGGTTGAGTTCAATTAATTATTTAGTTACAATTATTTTTAGAAGATACATCTAAACTGTTTAGGAGATACTTTATACATTGGATTAAAATCTAGATTATATTTGATTAAACTACCTAAAAGGTATTCTTATGTGTTAAGTTATGGATAGCCTGTCCTTCTGATGAAAGCAAGTGTGTCAAAGCTTCAGTATTTATACATTTTAAGCAAAGCTGCTTTGACACAATTTCCTGCCATTTTTTTCACTTCACTAAATTCATTTCATTCCCATGTATAACCATGAAAGAAGTATATTCCGTGAAAGATAAGAGACCTTCAGGCATCCCCAAAGCTAAATCCATTGCAAAGCAGGCAGATCTGGAAATGTGCAATGACTCATTTTGTCGTCCTCTTGCTAAAAATCAGGGTTGACTTGTTTTTCCCCTTCTCATAGTATATACCTCAAAACTTCGTTTATTGGAATAAATTGACATTGCAGTCCTATGCCTCTTTTGCTTTGTATTGTTTTCTTTGAAGGAAATCAGCCATTCTGAAGTAACTAAAAAGGTAGAACTGTAACAAAGGATACAGAGAATTTCAAACTGTTGAAGACCCTCTTGGCTTAAGAGCCTACTGGCACACACTCCTTAAGCTCCTCTTTTCTCTCATGAAATGTCATTTAAGAAGTGGATATTGTTTCAAAGCCACTAAAAGAAGTCATACAAATGTCCTTATACACAGAGATCAATCAAATTACAAGAAAATACTTCAAACAGTATGAATGACTATAGGACAGGAAAGACAGACCTGTTGTAGCTGTAGTAGCAGCTAAAACAGGATCAAGCAATGAGCAAACTAATACAATGCAAGTAGAAATGACCTAAATACACAGTGAACCACACTTTAGCAATATCAGCCTGATAATTGATTTTTTAGTTGTTTTTATGGTTGGAAATTTCTTTATAGTTTGAAAGTTGTACTAAAGATTGTCAAAAGTTTTATAAGCAGTTCTGTAGCACATTTCTGACTTCAACTTACAGTATTTCAGTTTTCTACAGAGGACGTTCACCTGACCCAGGCAACTTATGTAGTTAATTATCAAGCCTGAAATGTAATGTTAGAAATAATTTTCCTTTTTTCTCAGGCTACAAAGCACATTGGACACTAGCACTCTACCAAGAAAGTGTACTATCCCAGTATTTTTGAATCGTGGAAACTGTAAATAATTACAGCTTACAGGGGAAATATGAGATCTCAGTGACCCACATAGTGATAATTATCCTCTTGGTTCTTCAGAGGGGGCATCTGCTGAGGATGGCATGTTACCTGTTTACAGAGGAACAGTTTCCCACACATAAACGCCTGTTGCCATTTGGGATGTTAGAAGTTTCCTTAGACATCCATGTTGAACTGTTACCAGGCACACGCGCACACTGCCCTGGAGATCTTGTCACCCTAGATGTCTAATTAGGAGCAACTGAATTGAGCCTATTTGAAAACTGCAAGTTAGTGCTCTAAAAGCATGTTTGGTATTCCTTAGTGTTTGAGCAATATTGGGGTTATAAGGTTCACAAGGAGAATTTGCTAAAAAAAAAAAATAGGAAACTCCTTGGCCTTATATTTTCCTCAGAGAGTAGGAGCTTTGAATTCTGTCCCCTGCCACTGTCTTCAGAGGTTAAATCAATTCTAGATTCAGACACTTAATTTCAGTTGTCTAAAATAGAGGACAGTAATAAAGACACGTAAGTGTAGGTATCTACAGATAAGACAGTGTCTAAGCCCGTTACTGAATCAACTTGGAGTAGCTGGAGAAGTTAGCAGAGCTAGTCACAGGACCAAAAACCCCTGACCATCTGAACTGAAAAGCTCTCTGAATTCCCCGGGCTGGGAATGTAGGCTGTAGTCTGTTTGGGTTGAGAATGTAGATTACCATTTCCTGTAGACACATCTGGGGACATCTATGTCAGGGCACTGTGAAGGCCTGCTCCCCTCAAGGGCACTACACAAGGGCAGACATGGTAGGTCGTCTCTGTTCAGGGCCCTATCCCAAAGCATGCAGCAAGGGAGGAGGGCTGGATTGGGCTGGGGGTGTTGACCAGGGCCATTCCAGACTACAGTGACTTTTTGACAAGATCATAGTGACCAGGAAGTGTGAAGGTTAAGGCAAGAAGTCATGTCCATGGACTGGAAATAGGATCAACAGGACCCATGACCAGAGCTAGGTGTGTAGCTATAATATAGCTCAGGTGGGGATTAAGCACAACAAACTCAATTTAAAAGCTGCTTCAAATTAAAATGAGTGAGACCCTTTAGGGTTTCTTATCGGAGTTCTTCAAGGGGAGCCTCCACTGACATGTCTTCCATCCCTTTCTTCAAAATAGGTTTTATCAGCTGACTGCATCTGAGGTTATATCTTATCCCAGATAACCAGGCTACACTCTTTCTCATTCCTGTTGTTCAGCCAAAATGAAGTCAGGAATGTAAAAGTCATAGGAGCAAGAGAGTGCAGGCTTACAAAATTCTGAATCTTGCCTATGTGTTGAGGAATTGAATGATTGGATTTTGATTTAAATATACTTTATGCATTTTACATTAAAATATACTAAGCTCCCATCCACAATAAATGGAGACATCTAATTTTCTCTCCAAGCCAGACCCAAAGTACAGAGAGAAAAGAGGCACTCAGACAAACATGCATACATTTTCTGTTGCCCAGGATTTGGACTTCTTTCCCTTTACTACAGACAAGCATAGGCATTCATCTGAGCTGACATGGATTTTCTTGCTGGGACAAATTATTATATTTTAAATTATATTATGCCTTACTTTATCTGTACCTCACCAGAACTACATTCTCAAAGCAAAAAGAAAGAAACAAGTAGCATATTTTCAAGCTTATCTTTATGTATTTACCTCAAAATGCTAAAAATTATGTATAATAACTGGTTTGTATTTTAACTTAACTGTATCTCCCTTTCAGTTTTCTACATCTTCATGAACTCTTTGCCTTTGATTTGGGAGTGATGCAGTGTGACAAGACAGCCACCAGCCATGCCAAGCTAAGTTAGCAGTTTCACATGGTAAAGTATTTTGCAAAACACATTTAAAAATGCATGCAAAGGTTCAGACACAATGTGCCACCTTTTACTGCTTGCAATCAAACTGCAGTGAGCACAAGTGGCCTTATACACCGATATGACAGACTGCCATGTTCCTCATAATGTCTCTTCATGCATCTATGTATAAGGTAGAAATGTCTTGTTCCCGAGCCATTAATAAATAGAAGATTGCCATTTCAATATTTTAATCTTGAAGATCTTTATAATTTATGAACTTCATCCTTCTAACCCAGCAATCAATGTGGATCTCATCTGGTGCTGTGGTCACAGATGGCCTTGACAGCATCATGTGCATGGAAGAACAATGTGTGGTAGTTGAATACAGTGCTGCAGGTGTCCAGCGCAGATGTAGGCTCTTCTTTCTTCTCAAGACAATATACTCAGTGACTCCTATTGTAGTTGTGAGACAAAGATTAGGGTTCACCTAATGCTTTCCTCTCGTGTTCCTCAAATGCAGTAAAGATTGATAGGGATACACAGTGATGCTAGTACCCTACAACACTAAGTTCCCTATTCTGAGTGACTCCAAGAATGCTATCTTATCAGCACTTGACAAAAGTGTTTAATAAGCTTTTCCATTAGTTCTGCCTAATGGACCTTGTGCTTGGGTAAAGATTTAACCCTGAAACATATGATGTAGTCTTAGATTTAAATATATTTTATATTCAGTATCTGCTTAGAATCAAACAACTTAGATGTACATGTCTTGAAGAGAAAAAGTCCTCTAGCTTGTCTCTTGTTGACAGCAATGTAATAAAACTCTGTTGATACCTCTGTAAGAAAACAATGGCTTAGAAAAAACACACATAGTTCAAAATTTGAGGTTACTGTATATTGTTTTGATTCAAAAACTCACTGACATTAAGTACAAAAATTCCATTCTTTCTTGAAACAAGACTTTACTGATTAAAACATTTCCCAGTTTAAGTTATTAAGTTAAAAACTAAACCGACAAACAAACAAAGCCAAACTAGAGTGATTTGGCTGATCAGACTGTAACCCATTTCTTGAACAGACTACAACAGTTCAATATCACTAGTAATAGTGTTTGATTACACATTTATTTTCATTCAACAAAAAATAATTTTGCTTTGTAGATTAGACATTAGTCCCAAAATATTTCTGTGATTGGAAAGGTGACATTTCTTCACCACTCTGTGAGAGTGTTTATTTTTTCTTCAGACAGTTAAACATTCATCATAAAAAATCTAGTGCAACCAAATCAGTCACACTCCAACATCAGCATGACGGCAAATGCTTTTATTCCCTGACATAGTGTCACGTTGCTCGCAGCAATGAATTTAGTCAGCTTTGCAAATAATTCTCCATAGAACATCTCTTACCCAACTAAAATTAACTGGGTTTGGAGGTGAGGGGAAGGAAAAAATAAATTAAAACCCTATTTACAATAGCTGTAAATGCAAGGCTTCAGCTGGTGTATTTA
>WKFP01014754.1:434428-469728 GCA_011057875.1 Pterocles orientalis | reverse complement strand
GAGGTTCCATTTGAATATGAGAAAAAACTTCTTTACAGTGAGGGTGACAGAGCACTGGAACAGGCTGCCCAGAGAGGTTGTGGAGTCTCCTTCTCTGGAGACATTCAAAGCCTGCCTGGATGCGTTTCTGTGCGATCTGATCTAGGTGTTCCTGCTCCGGCAGGGGGATTGGACTAGGTGATCTTTCGAGGTCCCTTCTAATCCCTAACATTCTGTGATTCTGTGATTCTGTGAAATTTAGCGTGCACATCTGTAGTCTGCTGAACTTGCATGAGTAAAAACTACATCAAAAAATGTTTAGCTCCTCTATCAAAGCACGAAAAAGTGCATATGCATGGATAGTCTCACAAACCTACTTTACCTCCAGAGTACATTTTAGGACAAAATGCTTCACAAATAAAACCAACAAAAGTGGAAGTGGAGAAAACCAGAACTAATACTGCTGTATTTTACTTTGAGACTATATCTGTGCTTGCACACTGAAGGAGGCAGGAACACAGCCTCAGGCACTGGCACCCCGTTAGCCCTGATGCTTATTTGTCAGAAAGCTTCTTGCTCTCTCTCTGACTGTGCTCAGCAGCTCCCTCCCACACAATGCAGAGTGGGTGCAGGATGAGGGACAGCATGTACCAGAGTTTACACCCTAGGCAATATAGATAAGGCCTCTGTGTTCTCTGAAAGGATGATACTAGCTCAAAGGATGTGCAGGTTGCCCTTTCACCTGCCACAGAAAGGGGCTTGGGTGACTATGAACCTAGGCCTGTACAGCTTGAACAATCATTTGTAGGCCAGCACTGGAAACATCTTTCTGTTTGGGTTTGAGGCTTTTCTGGAAGCAGTTTACAGAAGAAAAGAAGCGAACCACCAAAAAACAACACCAAAAACCAACCCTTAAGTGATTGTAACAAACTTTTGCTAGGTAAATCTAGTTTCAAACTAATCTAAGGAAGGGATTTGATTTCTGTTTTGGCCTGTGGATAGTTTTTACTTCAGAATACAAGTCAGGATTGTTACCTTACACATGGGCATCCACGTTAATTTCAGAAGAACCTGGGTTTCTTGTGGGTGCAATATCTTTTCTTTCTGTTCCAAATGGGCACTTCGGACATTCAAGGGCTCCCAAGTGGTACTGGAGACTACACTGAGGAAAAAAAAATCTAGCCTGCTTGCCCAGCTATTTATACAGCAGAATTTCTCAAAATAAAGTGTTGCATACAATCAGTCTTCACTTGTTTTCTCTGTATCTGTGAGTGCAACACAAGATCTTACACCTCCTCCTCACTGTTTCATGCTTAAATATTGTCTTACACATGCTGTGCTGTTAGGTCATAGCTTGAGGTTACAAGAGTAATTCACCTAGCCTGAACTGCATTACCCACAGACCTCAGGGACATCCACTTGTAAGTTATTCAATAGCCTCTTCTGTTCACTCTCACCTCACAACAAAAAGGATATGACTAAATGAAGGATGAAACTTCTGGTCTAGCATTCTTTCCTATTGCTGATAATAGTTCACTTTATTCCGCCATATCAGATAAGATACGTGCCTCCTCAACACCTGACCCTACTGGCTCCATCCCCCTGAATATCAGTAGGAAGAGCTGGGTTCCTCCCATTTTCTCTTCCAACACCTGCTGATTTTCTCTGTAGGTTCCTAGGATCATCTCCTAGACCCCTCACTGCTCCTCAGCTGACTCTCAGAGGTGCTGACTACCATCTGACAGCAGTACCTGTGCTGATGTTATACAGACTGGAAGGAAATAGACTTTTCTTGAACATACTGTTTCCATGTCAGGAGTAACAGGGAGGGGACAATGTCTGTACAAAGACTTTTCTTCAAGTCACTGACTGAATCGTGGGAGAAAAAGTGATGCATCAAATGGCATACACTTTACTTTCAGCAAGAATCAAGAGCAATCATTGTCCGAGGTGAAATATTTTGCTCTCTTCATCTATATGAACCTGTGATCAAAGAACTGGGCCCCAGAATAATTATAATCCCAGGAAGATAACGAGCCATTCACTGCCAGAAGTCAGAGAAGGCACTGGACAAGGCAAGACTGTCTACCAGCTTATCCTTGAACTGTCTGAAACCAGGTATCCAACACAGAGCTCACTGCTGCATTTCAGTGAGCTGAGATGACTCACAGAAGCCAGGTGAAATGAGGTAAGGCCTCTCACCTTTGGTTCTCCACAAAAAGCCCCTTCATTATCTGTGTGCCCCTGTCTATAGCATGTGGGCAACATGTGAGCAACACTGAAATCCATCAGAAAACAAACCATCAATTCTGTCCCATAACACTAGTTTCCAAGTCAGGAGTGAGGGATATCAGCCTAGACACTACCACAGCTGACCTAGATAGAAAAAAAAGAGACACATATATCAAAGCATTTTTGGTTTAAAAGTTAAAAAAAGTTAAGGGAACCAATTAAAATTACATTTAAGGGGACCAAACCAGGGTAAGTATTCAGAAGCTAATTACAGAAGAAGATTTTGCTTTAATGATGGAAAGACTAGTTCCTTTTTTTTTCAAAAGGGAAGACAGAAACAAAGCACATAAGATTATTTATAACTTTTGCGAAACTTATGACACTTAGAAATATGTAGCAAAACACATAAATACAGGATCTGGAGGCATTTTGTGGTCTTTTTATGGGGAAGTACATCTATTGTGTCCAGTTAAAGTACTGGTAACATCCTGACTTAATCAATGATACATAATGTCTCCCTCTTAGTTCTTCAGCAGTTGAATTGCTGAGGATTGCATTCAAATGGCAGTGCTAACTATTCACATTTTATTTTATTTCTCTTACCAAAGAGAATGGAATATACATTTCTGTCTTGATTTCCTATTTTCTTCTGGAGAGAATCAAACTCTCAATTTCAGATGCATACAGACTTCTAATCAAAAGTCAGAGGGACTCTCAGATGTGGAAACAATCAGGAACATACTTTAATATGAAAATAAAGTTGCTTATTTTTAGTTGATATTAATGAAAAAAATGAACCTGCCCATGAATAGTTAGCAAACAAGCAAAAGAATCTTATTGAATGTGTTGTTCATTAAGAATGGGTTGTGTATAAGTCTTCCCAGGGCTTAGAGATGAAAAAATAAATATATTACTGTTCAATAGTAGAAGATCACTGTCCTGGGTTAATCTGAGACAGGGTTAACTTTCTTCATAACAGCTATCAAGAGGCTGTGTTTTGGATTTGTGCTCAAAAGAAAGCTGATAAAAAGTGATGTTTAAGAGGCTGCCAAAGTCCTTCAGCTTCTCTGACTGTCTGCAGACCCGAGAAGCTGGGAGGGAGCACAGCCCCAGTTTGCCCAGGATTTGATCTTAGGTTCAGGATTGGGACCCAGAGTGGCCAATAAACTATTCCATAACATACACGTCATGCCCAGTATATAGGTGAGGAACCTCCCCAAGATCATCCCTTTTTGGTTCTGGTCTCTTTTGCTCCGGGTCATCTTGCTCCAGGTGGTCACTCTCCCAAGGCCTTCCCCCACACCCTGGTCAGCTCTTGGTCTGGGACGCTCGGACTGTTATCTCCGTTCCGTGAGTGTGTTTTCGGGACTCTCCCTGCTCCGGGATCATTAGCCAGGAACAAGCTGAGCCTTGGTCATCAGGTAGGGGGGCAGTGTTGCTGTGTATCACTCATTTGTATATTTGTATATAGTATTATTTTCAATATAATGGTATTTTAGTTATTAAATTGTTCGAGTCCTTATTTCCCTTTACCCCTTTAATTCTCTTCCCTATCCCTTGGTGGAGGGGGGGAGGGTGTTTGGTGAGCAGGTGTGTGGTTTGGTCCCCAGCCAAGGGCAAACCCATCACAGTCACTTCTAAAGACTGAAGTTTAGCTGTTGCTTTCCTTTATTGTGTACAGTGAAAGCAGAGTTTCATTGAAAATACACCAGAGTATCTGAGTCATTTTTGGAATTTTTTTCAGTTATGTTACCTCTTTCCACCTAATAATTAAAAAAAATAATGTTTTTGTCTTCTTTACCTTTATTAAGTAAGTCATCCTACCTCCCAACATACAACTAAAATAAAGTCTAAGCACCACTGAGGTGCTATCTAAACTGTTAAATTAGAGTTTAAATGGCACTAAGTTATTTCCAGCTCTTATGCAGTCCCTCTGCACAGAGGGAGGGAAAGGGGAGATAATTTTACACTGTGAGCTTAGAGATTTATACTACTAATTAATTATTTCGAGGTTAACAGACTTTTACTGCTGGCTACTGATTACCCAGCTGTGCAGCTTGCTTCTATGGCATTTGTTCTCTTTGCTGCTATTTGTACAATTAAAATAGTTTGAAATTATAATTTAAAATGTAGCAATGCATTTGCTACAGTATCTGTATGTTATGTAGATCCTATGCAATCTTCTGTTGTATCCCAACATTTTTTACTGGAAATCAAAAATTATGTAACGGGCGGGGAAATTATGAGAATTATAAATTATTCAGGATGTCAACCCACAAGTTATGAACATACAAATAATCTTGTTTAGGACCTTGTGGGGTTTTTTTAGATTGGTTTAGAGTTGTGATTCAGATCGGTTAGGAGTGCGTTCTATAAAATGTTAACATTTGCCTCTATGAGGTCGGTTGTTCAGTATATAAATTAAAAAGTAAAGAGCTAGAGACATTGCTTGGATATAAACCCTTGTGAAATTCCTGCAAGTAGAGCACTCTATTTCAGTACGTGGATGCCTTACTGCTATCTCTGCACTGCACTGCTCTGGACACTGCAAAACCATTCACTGTTCTGTTGTGCACTCAAAACCAAAATGGACACAGCTAATTGTCAGACAGGTTATAGCGAATAGAGCAGAGGAACTCCTATCTTTTTCCTCAAGGCATTAACTTGTATACAGAAATTTTTCCTTTTATTTGTATATAAAATTTTTAACACCTTGAAAAACTGCGTGTTCAAAGGCGTTGAGAGAGGTGAGATGAGGAGAGAAGAAACAACTTAGTGGTCACATTGTGATTATACAGCCTGAAAGTGGAAGATATATTTTTTAAGCTTCCTTTCTTTACTCACTAAACTCCTGAAAAAAGAAATGCCTAGATAGATATTCTGTCAGAAAACCTAGGGATAAAACTTGACTTCTCTAACACATAACATCTGAATTTAAAGTTTTAGATAAGACCTACTACTAAAGAGCAATACACCATCACATTTTTACTGCTACTCTGCTTCCTTGCTTCTGAATCTTACTCAACTCCTGCTGACTTTTCCCTAAGTCATATTATGTTCATGCTGAAAAACTCCCTAAAAAGCTACCTACTAGGCTCTTTAATTGGTCAGGTTTGAGATGGAAAGTCAAAGTAGGAAAAGTGGAAAGTGTAACTAAGCTGTTATTCATTTGTTACCTTTAAAAGGCTGTTGTGATGCTTAAACAAAAGATTGTAAATATGTACATTGCACATCCTGATGTTCAATAATATTTTATAAAATATAAATGGCATTTTTTTACATCTCACAAGTTAGAGGAAACTTGGGAATCCTATAAATACTTGGGTGGCTGGGGTTTTTTTAATACATTTCTCTCTCCTTGATGCTTACAAAATGTAGGCAAGCCCATGAATTTTGATAAGTGGGAACAGAGGTCTCTCCTCTGTTCCCTATTTCTCCCTCTTCTGTCTGCCGACGTGCTGGTGAGCAGCAGGACTACTGTACTATATCAACCCATTTCCCTCATTTCATTGCAGTTCAACATAGCCTTCCAAGTAAACTGAAACAATAATGAATCAGGGTTTTTTTCATCTTATCTTTTCTCACAGATTCATGTTTTGATTCTTTAATAGAACAAAAAAAGAGTAAGGAGTCTTGAACTCTGTAAAGGCAGGGCAACAGCTGGCCTAACATTTTCCCTTACTTTGCTTCAACTGAAATTCTTCCATTTTAGTCAATTAAATTTTACAACAGTTGAGAATACTCAAGATCACAGCTGACAAAGAAAACCCAGTTTCAAGGCCTCTTCCTACCTGATTAGGTCTTCCAATTTCAAGACAATGGTTGTAATTCCTGGATTTCTGGCTTAAAACAAGTGCAACTGTTCCTTGTCATATCCATGACAAGTAGTTAAATCTAGCCATTTGTTTTATCTTTTGTTGTGCTTTTACTGAAAATAGGTACAAAGGAAAAAAAAATATTCGTTTTATCTTTCTCCTTAGGAAACTAAATCGAAAATTTTCAGATCAGGTGGATTTTCATTATTCACACAATTCTGATTATGGAAAGAAAGTGCCTCTAACTTCTGTATCAGGTTGTAAAGTAAAATTTCAGTGTACTAGAGTATTCACTTCAAGAGATTAATAGTTTATTTAACACCTATTTTTCCTTCTTGTTAAGCAATATGTACTCAATTCCTATCTGAAATTGTCTAGTTTCAGTTTACAGCCAGTGGAATTTGTCCGCTGCACTGAAGGTCCTTCTGTTACTTTAATTCTATTCTCTGAAACGGTTATAATCTATGACCATGACAACACATAATCTTGGTCTGCTGTTTTTTCTCAGTTTTCAAATAGAACATCAATTTGTTTAGCTCTGTCACTGAACCTGATAGATGTAAAAGATGTAGAGTATAACAAAATATATTTGAACTATATCCTTGCTGACAAACAAACAAATCTCAGAATAATTTTTTTTTAGTCTTCTGGGCTTAATTGTTCTGCTGAAAAAAGCAGAAAATAATTTTTGTTACAATGGCCTTCTATTTATTTTCATTATTCTCTTTTTCTCCAAGAGCTGGAGAAGCCATTAGTATCTTTTGAGGAGAGCCATCTTTTTGACATATTAACTTAGAGATCATGTTTTCCTGTAAAAACACAAAAGAATAGTATAGGAATACCACCAAAGTGAGGGTCCTTTTTGCCTTTACTGATTTTGGTTCCATGTGTTAGAGACAATCGATTCATTCTATCTTTTGTCTATTATAATCTGATGAGGGAATTGGTTTTGACTAAAAAAGGTGAAAAAAATTAAACTGCCCTAAAAAGAAAGGGGAAAAAAACCTCAATGTGAGTGGAAGGTAGTGTGTGGAGAGGGCCTTGGGATTAAAAGGATTGCCTGTTTATTCTGAAGGCAAATGGAAAAGACGACCTTTACAAGTAATCAAAGAGGCTTGACTGAAATAAGTTGAATTGATGAAATAATTTCTGTTGAAATTTTCCTTCAGTGGTGAGAGACCACAAATGAAGATGCACTGTATGTACTTTTTCAGACAATATATAATATTTTTAAGGAAGATCTTTTTGGGTCTTTTCTGTCAAGATGGCTTTCTTTTTTTTGGGGGGGAGAGTACTTAAGCAGTCACTAAGACAGAAAACTGTTCTTTAGTGCAATGCATAAGTCATATGAGGTATATACAAAAGGACTCCATTTTTGTTTTCTGGTGTCTATTCATAAAATGTGGAGAAGTTTACAAGAGGTTGTAACATGCACCTTCCTCTACCTTCTAGAATGTTGAATTAGAGCCTTAGTTGTCAGAGTACTGCCCTAAGGTTGTGACATCTGTCTTTCAGTCCCTACTTAAAGACTGCTTGCTCATCTATACAAAGTAGCAGAGTAAAAAACCTTACTTCCAAACAGCCTACTCTCAGACTGGGAAATGCAGTGTTAAGACTCTTAGTGATAAGTTAGATACTGAACTTGTTCCTCTTGTGGTTCTAGTTTTACATGCCCTTTGGTTTTATTTCAAATATTTTAGGTTCAATACTATTGCCAGAAAGAATGGAATGAACCATGTTGGACAGAAGATTTAAAAAAAAAAAAAAAGACGTATGTCATCCTACATTATTTTCTCCTTGGCTTTATGATTTTGCAATAAACTGAAAAACAAGTCACTTTCAAAGAGTATAAATATTCAGATCCCTTTTTTGTACTACCAGTATGTTTTTTTCTGACAATGCTCAGAAGTAAAAGAAGGTATAAGACAGGCCAATACCTATTTTATGCCTCCCTGATATCTCATCATAGCAGACCAATACGCAGCTAAAGGGGCATGACTAGTTTCTACTTCCTTTCAACTTGTTTGGCACTGCAATGAGAAAACAGAGCTAGAAAATTGCACCTCCAGATGCATACTGAAATGGTTGTAATCCACTTGGTATTATGTTTTGGATTGTATTTTTGCACTTTTTGTGGTGATGTTCTGTACTTCTAAACATTCAGATATTAAATGTCTAATATTAAACATTATTTTATATGGATATTGTGATCTGATTTATCTGGTTAATTGACCATGAAAATGTTACTGGATATAACATTTATTATGGATCTATGTCCTTTTGTGTGGTATATTCAGGCCATGCTGTCTTTGTCTTGTGTCTACCAAATCTATTGAACAATGAAGGGACTGAGCAGTATTCAAGCTTGAAGGTTTTTTTCCTAAGGGTTTGCTTTGGAATTTCAGACAGATTTAAATAGATGGATACAGTAGGTGATAAAAAGGGCAAAAACATTAATCATCAGAAATCTAAATTATAACAACACTACCCAGAAAAAAATAGAGAAAAAAAAAAGGAAAGAAAAAAATATTAAAAAAGAAAATGTGAAAAATATAAAAAAAAAAAGAAAAGAAAAAGGAAAGGTTCTCTTTCCATTCAGGAGCAATATTCATAACAAAATTTGAAAGACCAGACACTGAAAGCAGCATAGCAACCCAAGTGTTGAAAAGCTCCTTCTACTAACAGAGCTTATTAGGCTGCACTTCTATAAGAAATTATTTTTTTAAACTTAATATTTTTCTGTCCATTTTTATTTAGTTATGGTTACAGATTAATGTCCTCATTCAGTATTATTATTTATGAATTATAGAAGACAATGACCTTAGCAGCATAATTGAAAAGACAGAAAATAAATACAATTCTGTTATAGGTTATTGGTGATCAGTGTCTTTGTTCACTTTGATTTTTGTTTTCTAATTAGTGATCTTAAAAATTGCAAATGTTTTCTGGGGGTTTTATCAGGTTTAAAAATAGCACAGAGCATACATAAAAGAACAAAGTAGCCTCACTTTCACAGATACAGTTTAGGATGTAATCAAACAGCAAGTTCTAAAGGAACACCTGCGCTGAAACCTTGCCCACCTCCTCCTACTTATTCTCCTCTGGCAGCAAGCCTGAGGTGGCCTGCCAGCTCCCCTCCACAAGCAAGGACAGCTGCAAGAGAGAAAGAAAGCTCATCTTCATCAAAACACTCTTTGAAGCTCTTCTGAGGATAAACATTCTTCATTTATTAACAGCTTAAAGCTTTGATAAAAGCTCACTTTGTTAAGTAGCTTGGCTTTTAAGAACTGCCCATGCAGATATCTGTATGAAGTTTATAAGGACTTTCAGACAACATAGGATTGCCGGAAATATTGCTGAAGGCATAGAAATAAAAACAGAGGCCATATTCCTACTAGGAAAAGAGAGGAAAAATCAAAGGAAACTTATGTTCAGCAGACTTTACAATTTTCTGAATTATCATAGTCTTCTCTGTAGGAGAGTGACACTATATATATATTGCTGAATAGCTTTGCACTTGATTTTGAGGAACTCAATGCCAAGGCAAGTTTATAATGATGTATTCTTGTCTTAAGAAATGTTAATAAAAAAAAATCCTTTTGAAAAAAAATGCTATTTCTTCATAGCCAAAAAAAAAAAAATCTGATTTCACTCTTTCTTTGCATTTATTTTGTCATCTTCTATGCTTTTTTACTTTAATCCTTTTCTTATTTTATTTTAAAAACTGTTTTAAAAATATAAGCATCTTGAGCTTGGTCAGATTTCAGAAACTGTTGACTGAAAGCTATACCTTTGTATTCCAAGCTGGGTAACTGACCAGAATAAGATCAGATAGCAAAATACATAGCCTACCATTGGAAAAACCTGAAAGGACTGTCCACTGAGGAAATTGATTGAAGATCCACTCTAACAATGGAAGAAATGGTTAAAAAAATTATTGGAGCATTTTGATAGAACGAGTCCACAGGAAGTCAGTGAAATTAGGGGCACAAAGATGATGAAGGACTGAAGCATTTTTCACATAAGGAGGGGCTGAGAGAGCTGGAACTGTTTAGTCTGGAGAGGAGAAGGCTCGATAAGGCAGGGCCTTATCATTGTGTGTAAATTCCCAGTGTGGGGCAGAGAGTGAAGAAGATGGAGCCAGGCTCTTTTCAGTGGTGCCCATTGACAGAAGCAGAGGCAATAGGCACAAACTGAAACACAGGAGGATCCTTTTGAACATCAGGAAACAGTTTTTTACTATGAGTGTGACGGAACCCCGGCATAGGTTGCCCAGAGAGGTGGTAGAGTCTCCATCCCTGGAAGTAATCAAACTCCAACTGGGCACAATTCTGAGCAACCTTCTCTAGCTGATCCTACTTGACCAGGGAGTTGGACTAGATGATCTCAAGAGGTTCCTTCAAGCCTCAGTCATCAAGATGAGAGATATTTTAAATTTATGTTGATGAAATTAATCTCATCTAACCTGTGTTGCCCGACATCACAAATCAACTTCTCCAAGTCAAGCACCAAATTACACTTATCAGTTATCACCAAACATCGCTTACCAATTAAACAAACATCAAATAACACTCAATTATTATTTGAGACAAAAATTAGAAGACAGAGTATGACAGAGTTGAAAAGTAAGGAAGGGGGACAAAAAGGCAGAGAGGCAGAGACAGAGACACACAAACACAGAGACACAGAGAACATCACCAATCCCTCATTCCAGGATGTGTCTTCTCTTCAGGCAAAAGTTTTTATTTCAGGCAGAAACTCCATGTGTAGAGTGATGATGGGTTGACTGGGCGGTGATGGTTCAGCAGGGAATACAGTCTGAGCTCACCTTTCATACAGTTCAGTCAGGTCCAAACCTGGGCCACCCCTCTCGGGGGGGGGCCAGTATCTAGGTCACCTTAGGGGTTGACCTTTTGGGGGTGCAACAGCCCTGCAACCAGGTTAGCTGCATGGCGAGGGGCAGCTGGTTCTCCACCAAGAAGAAGGCTCAAGCCCTCAGCACCCATGCCCCACCTCGACAGATGCGCCCATCACTCAAGACAGTAACAGCTTGCTAATGTTCTTAGACATGGTGGTAAAGAAGTAGATATGGTCTGTTTTGATTTCAGTCTCCCACTGTATCCTTGCGGCTAAACTGAGAAAGTGCGATCTGGAGGATCGGGTAGTGAGATGGATTGTGAACTGCCTGGAGAAAAGAAGCCAGAGAGTTGTGGTGAATGGGATGGAGTCTAGTTGGAGGCCTGTATCTAGTGGAGTCCCCCAGGGTTCGGTGTTGGGACCAGTGCTATTCAATATATTCATCAACGACATGGATGAGGGAATAGAGTGCACCCTCAGCAAGTTTGCTGATGATACAAAACTAGGAGGAGTCGCTGACATGCCAGAAGGCTGTGCTTCCATTCAGTGAGACCTAGACAGGCTGCAGATTTGGGCAGGGAAAAATGTAATGCAATTTAACAAGAGCAAGTGTAGAGTCTTGCATCTGGGCAAGAACAACTCCAGGTTCCAGTATAAGTTGGGTACTGACCTGTTGGAGAGTAGTGTAGGGGAGAGGGAACTGGGGGTCCTGGTGGACAGCAGGATGACCATGAGCCAGCACTGTGCCCTTGTGTCCAAGAAGACCAATGGCATCCTGGGGTGTATCAGAAGGGGGGTGGTCAGTAGGTCAAGAGAGGTTCTCCTCCCCCTCTACTCGGCCCTGGTGAGACCTCATCTGGAATATTGCATCCAGTTCTGGACCCCTCAGTTCAAGAGGGACAGGGAACTGCTGGAGAGAGTCCAGCGCAGAGCCACAAAGATGATTAAGGGAATGGAGCATCTCCCTTATGAGGAAAGGCTGAGGGAGCTGGGTCTCTTTAGCTTGGAAAAGAGGAGACTGAGGGGTGACCTAATGAATGTTTATAAATATGTGAAGGGTGAGTGTCAGGAGGATGGAGCCAGGCTCTTCTCTGTGACATCCAGTGATAGGACAAGGGGCAATGGGTTCAAGCTGGAACATAGGAGGTTCAACTTGAATGTGAAAAAAAACTTTACAGTGAGGGTGACAGAGCACTGGAACAGGCTGCCCAGAGAGGTTGTGGAGTCTCCTTCTCTGGAGACATTTAAAGCCCACCTGGATGCGTTCCTGTGCGATCTGATCTAGGTGTTCCTGCTCCGGCAGGGGGATTGGACTAGATGATCTTTTGAGGTCCCTTCCAACCTCTAACATTCTGTGATTCTGTGATTCTGTGATTCTGTGGTTCTTCTTTAGAAATGTTTTGTCTGAGTGCTCTGCGCAAGCACTCCTGGTGGCGTCTCTTCTTCAGAAAATGTTCTGCTCATTGTTTGAAACATAAACATGCATCATCTGGGAGGGAATATGTAGGGGTCCGGTCCCTGACATAACCTTATGCACAACTTGCTGACAGTTCCTGGTTAATTAACTCAACCACATCTTTAAAAAAAATATGTGCTGGTTTTGGTGGGGGTAGAGTTAAGTTCTCTAAGTTCACGGGCCGATAATCAAATGAGCAAAGGCCAGGCAGTCTTGAGGGGGGCTGTCTGGTCGACCCTTCCCCTTGTATAACTGGACTTGACATGTCTTTCGGTACTGCGGTGACTCCTGCCAGTTACCGGCGCTCGGGTTGTCACGGTTCCAGAAGATTTACACGTGCGTTGCAGTGTGCTTCGTGTGTATTTTGAGTGGTGTCATGGGCGGTCGCAGGCTTTCGGTGCTGCAGAGACCCCAGCCAACGATTTTGTGGGCCTATGTAACGCCCCCAGTTCTTATCCTGCGTGTGCGTAACGGTCCCTAGGGGGATTGGACTCACCTAAAGCTGGCGTTCAGGATGTCACGGGCCTGGAAGAATCTCACGATCGTTGCGGTGCACTTCGCTTGTACACGGGGGTGGCACAGGCGTCTGCTCTGGGATGGGAGCATGTTGTCGGGGGAGCGTGTAGACCTGCGGGTTTGTAGCGTTCCTACGTGATGTGTAACCATCCCAGCTTTTTCTGCGTTGGGATCATTCCGCATAAGATCGGCTTGACTATGCAATCCTTTCAAGCCCCTAAACTGTGCGGTAACATCTGTCCCGGTCGTGGCTAAGCCTGTTGTCTTAGCAGTGGCAGCACTGGGTCGGAACCAGCTCATGGGTAGGGATGTATCCTGGTGCGTGTGTGACATTCATGATCGGATTTGACGAGCGGTGGACGGGCCACCGTCACTTAACCCGGAACAGGGGTATGGCCAAAAGCCTTACTCATAACTAGCTACTATGGGGCTATATTTTGGATTTGTGCTGGAAACAGTGCTAGTAATACAGGTATGTTTTAGCTACTGCTGAGCAGCGATTACACAGAGTCATGGCCTTTTCTGCATCTCACATAATCCACACCAGCAAGTAGTCTTAGGGTGCACAAGAAGCTGGGAGGGCACATAGCTGGGACAACTGACCCCAGCTGTCCAAAGGGATATTCCATACCATATGATGTCATGCTCAGCATATAAATCTGGGGGAAGATAAAGGAAGTGGGGGACATTTGGAAGGATGGTGTTTGTCTTCACAAGTAACCGTTACATGTGATGGAGTCCGGCTTTCCTGGAGAAGGCTGAACACCTGCCTGCCCCGGGAAGCAGTGAGTGAATTCCTTGTTTTGCTTTGCTTGTGTGTGCAGCTTTTGCTTTTCCTATTAAATTGTCTTTATCTCAACTTATGAGTTTTCTCACTTTTACTCTCTTGAGTCTCTCCCCCATCCCAGCATGCAAGAGTAAGTTAGTGGCTGTGCGGTGCTTCTGATGGCTGGGGTTAAACTGTGACAGTATTTTAATAAAGATTCTTTTTCTCTATTAAGTAAAATTATAGTGATGGGTAGTAGATAATAAAACAAATTTTTTACCCTGTTCCCTTTCCTCCTCCTTCTTCCCCCCCCTTTTGTTTACAAAATATAAATAATGATGAAGTATCTGATTTTCACAACTACTAATACTACTACAACAGGAAAAAATGTTTTGTTTTATCAGTTAAAAGATACCCTCAGTGAGATAATATTATAGTGTCTTTTTATTCCTGGAAGAAAGTATCATAGTTTGTACCTTTCACTCTCAAGATATGAAATCTTTTTTATCCAGCATTTACACAACTTTTGGGTCTACTACAGAAGGGGTCAACTGCGTCACTAATATAGCACAGTACCTGTATCTTGTTAATGTTAGTTTTGGCATGAGTCCCAAGTTTCATCGATCTGGGAAGAAAAACAAAAGCTACTGAAGTAATTTGTATGGTAAAATTCTATAATCTCTCTTTCCAGTGTAAAGGAAATCCTTGAAAAATCTCAGACTTAATGTCCTTTTCCCTAGAAGTAGTCAACATTTGTCACTAAACTAATACCTCTAATAATACTTTTAAAATTCTTTAAAATCATGTAACTTTATTTGTTGTTATGTTTTATTTGTGTTATGAAGCAACTCGAAATTGACAGTTCTGCTGTCAGTTACTTTGGGTAGATGAGCTTGGGATATGTAAGTGAAAGGGCCACCCATTAAACTGTTAGTTGTAACTATGTTGAATGATCACACATACACACACTAAAAACAAGGGAACATATTCACTCTGTGGTCTGGTACTGAAAATTTAGTGGAAGAGTACTGCATATTGCATCTTTTCTTTTTAGTAGACAACAAAGTAAATCAAATGGAAAACAGAGATGAGAAAAAAGATCCTGAAGCATTTCACAGATTTCCTCTGGCTTCCCAAAGCTTGCATGAGGGATCAGGGAGTTTGGAGCTAGTAAGAATGGTTAGAATTCCATAAAGGTCTTCTTTTTCCAAGTATTTAACAGAATATAAAATATATTTTCTACAGATTGAACACTAAACAGCAGCAGGTTTAAGGTACTAGCAGTATATTTTATGAAATTAAGTATGAAATTGTGATTATAATTATAATAATTATTATCTATTACACTTTCATCTTTAGTCTGTTTCTGAATGACAGAACACGATGTAAGCAAGCTTCGTGCAGGTACATCTCAGGATTACAAGGTAGTGCAAGTAGAGGAAAGGAGACAATGTTCAAGAAAATTCACAGGTAAAATGTAAATTCAGATTAGGTGGGGAAACAAGGACTATCTCCTCCAAAATAGGGTTTGTTTGGGATTTTTTTCCACACTTCAGGGGACTAATAATTAAGAATGATATCTAGAACATATTTTCTAGCTTCAGTCATACTTACCAAGCATATGAAGAATAGTTTGAAGCGAGACTTTCAGGTATATGTATACACATGTTGACAATCCTCTTTGAGGATTTCAGAGGGACACTTTCTGTGGGTAAGGTTTCCTGCTAGTGATTGCTGTGAAAGGATTGGGATCTTTAAGATGTAGAAAAGAAACAAAAAAATCAAAAAATTACTGATGGACAGCAAAAAAATAATTATTGATGAAGCAGCTAGAGAGAATTCGTAGTACTTGATAGCACTAAAGTTTCTTTTGACACACAGTCTGATTCCGTAAGGTAAGAATATTGCTGGAGTTAATAATATAGCAGCATAAACCAGTGTAAGTGATTTCTTATTAGATTTGTTACAGAGTATAAAAACTTTCCAAGGCAAGAAGTGTTACAAGAAGAGCTTAGTTTCGTTCATTCACTTTTTTTTTTTTTCCTGGGAAAGGAATAGTTCAAATTCAGTAGAAAGCCTGCTCTAAAGACAAACACACATGTTAACCTTGTCTTTGTCACAAATAAAATTAAAGAAATACTTGAAAGTAGTGGGATTTGGGGCATGGTAGCATGAAAACTGTTTACTGTTTAGTTGTACCTTATGTCATCAAAATCAAGATTTAATGAACATTTTAATTCCTCACATTCTTTGAAACAAATACTGATAAGAGGTAAATTTTGTGAGCTGCCATTAGAATAAAAGCTTCCTATGCAACCTTAATGGGCAAACAATTGACGGAAATACGTTATGCAGATAGCAGCAAACCCCTGAATTAAAAACAATCCCCCAATTAAAAAAAAAACAAACCCCAAAAACAAACAAACAAAAAAAACCAAAAAACCCCTAAACACCCAAAACCAACAAACCGAAAAACAGCAAAAAATAAACCAACCCCAAAATCGTTCAGTGTTTTACAGACTGGCTAGAAAACTGAATCTTTGAGATTTGTATTCCCCGCATGAACACTCCCAATACGTGTGCATGGCATGATGCAGCATTCCAAAAATAGAGAAAGAGAGATTCTAGTCTAAAAGAAAAGATACAGGTATAGTTCATAAAAATTCAATTCAAAATTTTAATGTTTAACTGCTTACAATTCTATTCATCATATTCTTTATGACCCCAAACCAACATATATTCTAAAGGGTAAACCCTGTTATGTTACTTCCTTAGTGTTTTCATTAATTATAATTTTTAGCTTAAAAGTTTTCTTTTTAGATCATGTCACTCCAAAAGAAAAGTAGCAGCAGTATCTTTAGAAAGTTGGAAGAAAAATATGAGAAACAAAAATGTTAGAAATAAGAAAATACTGTAGAAGGCAATATATTTTTACAATGTTCTAGAACAATTAAATGAATAAATTATCTATACTAAACACTGGTATTTCTGTAAGGAATACAATGAGATTAATAAACAGACCTAACTGGTATGAATATACATTTTTCACAAAATACTAAATATCTCGAGAATTTTAATATCCAAAAGACTGATGTAGCTGCAACCACTGAGTCAGTCCTCTAAAATAACTGTATAAGCACCAGCTATCCCTGTGATTGACCACATTAATGATCTATGAGCCTACAAAATATACAGAATTGAAAAACAGTGCAATAATTATAATTTTGTGTACTTTTTCTACAAATAGGCATTTTCATGATTTTTTTAGCTAAACTACTGGGAGTTTTTAGTCTTTTCTATAACTGACTTGAGATTTACAAAGAAAAATCCCCCAAAATTTAGAAAAAAACATAATTTACATATTTTTGTTATCTATAAGGAATACTCTGTACAATTAAAGTTAAATTTGAATTTTACTAAATAAGAGTGAGACCAAGAATAAAAATAAGACTGAGAACAACAATATAATGTTTACAGTAGTGTTTGTGTTCTGTTCTGACTTCACTGAGGTATTTGAAAGATCTCTCAGTCATATTCTTTCATGCAATATTTAACAGTCAACACTGCAAATAAAACTAGATTATGATATGTAAATTGTCTAATCATGAGATTAAAAATCAAAATCTATTAATATTTGTTACTCCCTGGTATTTATTTCTGTATACAAGAGAAAGGGGAGAACAGAACAGGACTGGACCAGACAAGAAAGTAAAATCGCAGGACAGAGATTTTTACTTATAATTCAGTCGAGAGGATTATTTTCATTCTATTTCTTTGAAATACAAGAATGACTAGCTTGTGACCTTCTTCCACAGTGGATAGAGTACGTACATGTTCAAAGAAGAACAGAAGAAAAAACTTCTTAGTCTAGTTGAAAGCAAAGGAATTTTATGAAAATAGATATATTTTTAAATTTTATTGCAAATGATCTTGGAAATCTCTTGGAAACCACTCTTACAAGTATATGCATCTAAATATTTCTATTCTAAGTTCTTTTCAGGCTTTTACATTTCCTAATTAATTTATTCCACTCTTGGAATCTCTTTTTTTTTTAATGGTCTTTCTTCTGCCAAATCACTGCATCTGAAAATGTTATCAGTCAGGAAATTACATGGATTCAACTTTGCCTCAATTTTTTAAAATGCATATCTGATACAATATATATATGGTAAAATCTTAAATTAGTGAGATTTGCCTAGTTTTAGTAGCTCTGACGTTCAACACATGAAGTTCAGATGAAAGTCTGCATAATCTCAGTTACTTGGGAACTGGGTTTGTATTAGTGAATAAGAAACATAGAACAGTTGAAAACAAAATACTTAAAACATTATTTTCTCCACTGAAATGCCTTGTAGAGTCTTAATAAATGTTTGAAGAGTCTTATCTAACAAGATTTTATCACAATTGAAGAAAAAAGATGACATAATTTTTTATATAATGTTAAGAAGTGATGAATATAAAAATAATAAAATTCACATTTTGATAATGTCACCACATTTGACTTATCTTGCATGAAAAGGTCAGAGTCAGAGTGTTTTGTAAGATTCAAATTAAGTCTCAAGACATATGTGGTAGAAAATTCAGTAGTTACTTAGTTATATTAAAAGGTTACTGGTTCACAGGGAGAAAACCTGTCTTTAGGTTTGACACGCTGAGTGCACTATCACAAGAGGTGTTCATCTCTGAAGTTGGTATTTTAACCTGTATTTTCTGTAGATATGTTAGGATAGACTAATGTTATCAAGGAGATTTAAAAAAAGAAACATTTTTTTAAATATAAAAAAAAGTTTGGTAAACAAAGAAACAGGATACATTTTCATGCCTTATATTTAAAACTCATATTTCTGAAAGGTAATGTATCTATTCTTACTCATGTCTAACAACAGTAACTACGTAAGAACTAGAAAGAAGTTTGAACCACTTGTTTTTAAATATCTGTATTTCAAAATGTGGAATGTGAGCTAGCAATCAAGCATACTTGTTTTACAAGCATAAGTGTCAAATAAACATTAAGATATTGGCCCTATAGGACTACAGTTAAATTAACTGTAAAACAATTTTTTGGAAATAAAACCTGTTGATTTTCTTATTATTAAAAATATTAAATATATTTTTTAAAGTTTACACAAAGGCAAGTCCCATTTCCTTTTTATTTTTCTTTGAAATAATTATTGTTTTTATTTAAGAAATTAAATTCTACATCTGCCTTGGGGATTTCTTCCTAAGCCCACAAATTGTTATAATGAGATAGAATCTTGATATGGTATTAATACAACATCAATTAACAAAATCCCAAAGGAAACTAAATCTTATCTCTTATGAATAAAAGAGTAGCAAAGAAATAATCATGTAAGATATTTGTCGTATGTTGTACAACAGACAAAATTCATTTTTGTGTGTTGTGCCTGTGAGAACTTTCTTATTCCTAAGTCTTAACATGGGGTTATACAAACATCTTCGCACTTAGCACAAGAAACTTACTCGACAAAACAAAGATTTGCACCAAACTACCCTGTCTATTGTACTCTACAAGCCACTGCCTGACTGCCTGGACTTGTAAGTTCAAGAAGACATTCTGACATACAAGCAGTGATGTCCCAGGAAGGAGCTTGGAGGTGAGGGAGGTGTTTCAGCCAGCAGGGACAGGATTCAGCTGTGCAGGCAGAAAGTACCCCCTGCATTAGCACAGGATGGGCAGATGTGATGTTGGACCCAGGGAGTGCCATCTGAGATGCTCCAGCTGCTGCTCCAGCAAAGTTTGGGTCTCTCATGGACCCTATGCCGTGTTTCTTAGCCCTACAGGGAGATCTCATATCCCCATATGGGATGAAATACCTCATATGTGGGCAGACGAATCAAATGTATGGACTCTAGAGCTATCCAGCTCATCCAAAACACCTGTACTTAATCAGCTGAGCAGATTTTGATACAATGGTAGTACTGATTGAATTTCTACAGACAAGAGCTTAGGCACTTAACTCAAACATATATTGCTTGCACTGAAAGGCAGTTGGACAAATCATGGAAGATGTGTTGTAAATAATCATAATAATAAATATGCAATAAGGAATACATATACAACATATATTATGTAAGTATTAAAACATGTAACTGAATACCATCATTTTAATAAGTCTGTAGGGGAGAAGCTCAAAAGGAACTAGACAGCAACAAAGATTTTCAATGTAGGGGATTTTAAATAAATCTATATGATTTTTTTTTTAATTTGTAGAGAAGAAACATCATTTCTGCATCCAAGCCAGAATGGATACTTCACAGAGTTTAAACCCAAGATTTAGCAGGCTCAAACTTTAAAGGTCTTATAGAAGAGCTTGTTGCTTTACAAAATTTTGTCAAGAGTATTTGAAAATCTGGAAAACTTTCTTCCTAAAAACATGACATTCATTTTAAAGATGATGTTTTTGTGTTCCTGTAATATTCTGCAATGCCCATATTGATGATTCTTGCCTCAGCTGTTAGGATCCAGAAGATGCTTGCTAAAAAAACAAAAATAAAATCTTGTAATACATCTGCCGAGACATTACAGTTGCATGTATCCACAGCATTATGATATTAGAACACAAAATCTGCTTCCCTGAATCAACAACCTAGTCCAGTACAGTTTCTGGTACTGGGTGTGTTTAATTGCTTTAAAGGAAGACGTAGATGTTATTGTATAACTGTTTTCTTGTCTCCACTTTGACATTGAATAGAGAGATTAGTCAGGGCCTTGAGACATGAGGTATTGCAGCACTTACATATCATATTGTTTTAGTTCATTATTATAGCTGTAGATTTCTTTTATATATGTATAATACCTTTTAAATTTCATAAAATTCTCAGTCGTGTCAAATTCCTGTGGAACTGAGTTTAACCGTGAAATTATATGAATGAAACATGAGTTTATTTCTAGTGATTTTAAATTTGTCTTGAAGCATCTCTTACCATTGTGTATAGGATAAAAATATTTGTATATGTATTCCTTATTGCATATTTATTATTATGATTATTTACAACACATCTTCCATGATTTGTCCAACTGCCTTTCAGTGCAAGCAATTTCACAAACTTTTTTTCAGTCTTTCTAAAGACGAAATATCAATAACTAGAAGTTGGAAAATGAGAGAGAAAGATGTTGCAAAGAAAGTAACAACAAGACAATCATAAACTATTACTGAAGGAAATAATAGATCAATAAAATTACAGGCTTTTGCTCAACCAAAGCACATTCTGGTTTTGTGTATGAGAAATAGTTGTGGCAAACAGCATGGCTTAATATACCGTGACATTTCAGAGTGCTTTCTCATCTATCCAGCTCACTGGATACAGAAGAGAATTGAAGAGAGAAGTAGGAGGCAGAAGTGGTCCCTTCACATCCCATGGTCTCTCCTTCCTCTTAATCACCCCTCCCAAGGTAGCGGCGGCCAACAAATTAGTGATTGCAGTCAGAGCCAAGTAAATAGTCCTTCATTGACAGTGCCCGAAATTACCATAATAAGGCCAGTAGAAGTGACATAGGAAAAAGTTGCCCTTCCTCCCATTTCTCCAATAGTACCATGATAGGGCAAGACATCAAAAGAGAAAGCTTTTCTCTTCTTCAGTTCCCACTCATCTCTACTTTTGTTTCCTCCTGTTCTCACTAGAAGGCTGTAAAACTATCAGTGGAACACATTGGACCTTGTACATATACCAGGTGGCTCCAGTGCCCTGTCTCTGTCCCCCTCGATGAAAGTGACAGGAAATGTTATCCAGATAAAAGCTTTTATTGATCATACAAATCTGTAATAAGTTTAGTAGTGCATTTGGTTTATACTATAGTCAAAGACATACATTATTCTTTATGTTTGTTGGTTTTTCAGTATTTTATTCTCCTCTTATTAGACAAAAAAATTTTTTTTTTAATTGTTGAATTATTGCACACTGACCATGGAATAACTAAGGTTTACTAACTGTCCAACAGAAACAAAGAAAGCAACCAACCACAGATTGGAATCAAAGTTTTCTTCCATCATGGGATATATTCAGCCTGCCTATCACTAGGATAGAGAGCTTCAAATCAGTTAACCTGTTAACGAATTCTGGCAAATAGGTAGACAAAATGCAACTCTGCATGCCAAAACTGAGCCACACAAGCAAAGTTCCACTAGAGGAAATCACCTTTTCTATTAGGGTCAAGAATTTGGAAGAGTAAATTAGTAAGAAATTTCAAGTCATAGAAGATTTAAAGTATGCCTAACATCAAGCATTTTAGGAATATGAAGTTTAGGAATAATTGAACCACTAATAGTCATACAAAGGTTAATGTGGCTGGAAAGGTTAAAATAGACGTTAAAAAATGGAGCAGAGAGGGGTTTTTTACAGCATTCATTTCCTGAAGCTATAACAGAATAGGCTATGTCAAAAGGCTATAACATAGTTTTCCTCATACCTTTACAGTAGAAAACAAACAGTTTGAATTTCATCTTCCTTATCCTGATATAAATCAGAAGAAACTGCATGGAGTCAACAGAATTTCTCTGGGGTAAAACCAGGAACACAATGATTATAGTCAAGATATTAATGGTTCAGATGAAATGATACAGTGGAGAGAAAAGATATTCAAGGAGGAAAAGAAACATGAACTTCAAATTGTAGGTAAGCACTCGTATACAAAAATGGTGGATATAAAATAAAATTTGAAAGCATATTCTCGTCATATTTGCTGGTAATTTCTTTCATTATTCACTAGTCTCGTCTTTCCTCATGAGGTTCTTTCTTTTCTGTAAGGATTTACATCCACAGATTGGGACATCTACTCTAAAATACACATGTGCTGCCTCCCACATACACCAGTAATGGCCTCTGCTTCTCTGCCACCACGTGGACTCTGGGGACCCAGACACTAGCTCTGACTGATTGATGTGCCAGGCTCAGCTGGGGATCCAGCACATTTGTGTAATGACGCTGCTGCAGACTCAGCCTGCTGCACTATGTCCAACATACAGGGATGTATTTCTGCCCCTCACCAAGGGGCTGGTTTTTTAAACTGTTTTTCACTTTCTGTATCAGACTGACAGCTTAAGACTCCAATGGCTTTTCTAATCATATAGCCCCAGGGCAATCTCTTTGATTTCCTCTATATCTAAAGACAGCTTTTGTCACCAGGCTTTCTGTCACCCTCTGTTTTCCCTTCCCAAATCTGCTACAAAATTGTGAGGTTACGCATGGCACAATTTGTCTGATGTGTCTTTGTTTTTCAGATCATCTAGGTTGATATAGTCAAGTTAAAACTGATCAGACGTAGTCAAGGTCTCTATTGTCAGGGAAATGCTTTCGGGTAAACTTCACCCCATGACACTGTGACATTATGAATGGACCTTAGGTCTACAGATGAATTTGTGTTTGAAAATTACTGCAAAAAACAACATTTGCTATTGCTTTTTATACATATGATTCACTCACCATCCTTGTTCACAATATTTTCTCTTCTCCACTATTCCAAAAATATTTAAAAAGAGAAAGTTCTATTCTGTTTGTGACACCTGTTAAAAATACTTTTTAAAAAATATATACTTAGCCTGAATTCTTTATTTTTATGTGAATAAATATTTAGAGGAGTAGTGCAATGTTTAACCTTGATAAACTTCCTTTAATTAATCTACCTTATTCCCACAAAAACTATTTTTGCAAATAACAGAGTCACATTTTGTTCATGATTTATGACACCCACTGATCGTATGGTATAAACAGTGTGAATAGGCTACTCTCTACTACTCATTTATTTGTCTTTAAAATACTGTGGTACGGATTAATTTGAAAATCAGAAATTTAAGTATGACGATGTAATAAACTACAGTGGGTATTTCAAAATGCATGCTATTCATCAAATACAGCCTTGATTCCACAAGGATAAACTGTCAAAAGGCACTTTTTGTTTTCTATAATTAAGCAGATGCAGAACATTAACATAAATTTTTCACCTCTTTAAATATTTCTGCTTCACAGAGGAAGATAACAAGGACAATAAGGCATAGGAGTGTGACATTACAGATACTATCCCAATATTTTTCAGAGAAACACATGAATATGACCTAAAGATCCAGGAAATATTATCAATTTTTAAACATCTTTATGTGATTTAACTGTGGTTACATTTGTTGCTCTACAGAGAGAAAAGTGTTCATAAAAAATACACAGTTAATATCATGCTGGCAAGTAAGACCTGTTCATCTTGAGATGTGCCAGATACAACAACTTGACAGTGGAAGAAATAGAAAAATAAAAAAATATATTTTTATACCCTTTTATGTATATATATGTGTATGTTTATATAGACACATACAAACAGTATGAATAATTGAACTTCATATTAATTTCACACGAGTAAATCTTGTTATAGTGATCACATCTTAATTCATCTGGAATATATTTAAGAATCCTAATGTTATATCTTAGACAGTGTCTTGGTGAAGAAGAGGCAGCCAGCTGTCCAGGCAGAACAAGAGCTGGGACATACTGACTAGATCAACAGGAAGCAAAGTTCAGAGTATGTGTAGTTCTGTAAGTATTTGTTGATGAATGTGTGAACATGGCCTTTTAAAATGTGGACGGTGCCTCTTCACTAACTACTTCCAACTCTGCGGGTCATATTGTTTTTAATATTAACCTTCTTTGATCATGCTACATAGTAGTATTATTGTCATTAAACACATTACAACAGATTCTGACTTTGAATTCAGGTGAGTATGTACTATGGAAGAAAATGGACTATGTGGTAAACATCTGCAGACCTCTAGGCATGTTTTATCTGTCTAAGTCTTTAAAACATGTTTGAAGAGCACTGATCTACACAAGCATTTTATCTTCACCATACTTAATCGGTATATAGCTAGCATATAACAGGGATCTAACAGTATTTATCTCTGTTTTAAACCCTTTAAGGCTCTTAGGTAAGACTGTGGAACTTTTGTATCAGACAACGGATATCTCTTACAACAGAATTTCTTGTGGGTTTTTCATTGTTGGAAGTTTTAGCTTAATCCTAAAAAGTTCAAAGATCAAATGCTACATTTAGTAAGTTTATCATACACAAATCTTAATCAGTTCCACTCTGATGGCAGTGCTGCAAGGAAATGAATTATTTCTTTCTCTTTGAAATTTCTAATATACCATGATACAACATTTAGTCACAAAATTAAGAGAGAAATTGAATGACCTTTCTTCATTTTCTAATCTTCAATTTGATCACGTAAGACTTTTTTCTTCTCCTTTCTCTTTTTAGATTATTTTATGTATTTTTCTTTTTATTACTACAGTGAACGTTTGTTTCACGTTACTGTTGGATGGAGGAATGACATCTGAAGGGACTTCTGAACTGCCTTTGATGCCAAATTTTAACTTTAAAATATTTGCTTAAGGTCTATGAATTTTCAGACATCTAAGTATAAAAGAAGATCTTCGAGGACTGCAAAATAGATATTCAGTTTGCTCACATCTTAATGGTGAAACATCTCCCACAGGAAAGTGGAAGATACGGGTAAAATTCTTCTTTAAATTATTAAAAACAAGGACGTGAGTTTCCTAGGAACTTGTTCTTTCAAAGAAGAGTGTTCTTGCCATTGATCAGATAGTGAGCAGTGAGGCTGTATCACTTAACATCTGCTGCCAGAGCTGCACTAGTTGGTATTAGATACTGAAGTGGTCACTTGACCAAAATGTGAAACAGTGAGAAACTCATTCTCTGGATGTAGTTCAGTGCAGGTTGAGGCCCAACAAATGCAACACTCCAAAATACTAAAGTATTTTATAAAACATTGAAAACTTAACTGACTTTGACTTAAAAAAGAAAAAGAAAAGCTACTAAATAACAGCTTAAGAAAACTGAGATGCTGTGTATCAAGAATTGGGATACAACCACAAAGACTAGGGGAACTCTGATGGTTGGTGTGTGTGAACAGAAAAAAAGAGAACAGGGATTGAATCCCAAGTGTTAGTAATGACTAAGGATACTTTAGGTCATCGTGTACCAACTAATCTTCAGTAGGTATGTTATTGGTAAAATTTTGTTCATTCTGTTCAATGAAGTTTGTTTTTCAGTTTGTAAGTCACCAATCTCTGGAGTTGTAATCAGGGAAAAGCATTTTTAGAAGAAGAGAAAGTGACAAAAAATGTTGAAGTACTTCTCCATACAAATTGGGTTAAGAAAAATAACTTGACACCAGAAAATTTTTTACTACTTTTGAAATGTTATTGCTTTAAGGATAAAAAGAAAAATATGAAGTTTCCCTCTTTACAGACATCAGTTGTCCCCTGAAACAAAAAGATCAAAAAAAAATGTGTCTTTTAAAGGATCACTGCACTAATTTTTCACTAACATGTTGTCGTGGGTTAAGCAGAGGAGAGTTAATTTTTTTTTCTTTTCCCTTCTCTTCATAAACAGCTAGCAAGAAGCTATGTTTTGGATTCCTGCTCAGGAGAGAATTGATAAGAGAAGAACGTTTATAGTTATTGTTAGAATGTTGCTATTTGTCCTCAAGGACGAGATACATTCAGCCTCTCTCCTCTCCATAGACAGAGTGGGGGGGGGAAGAGACAGCCCGGCTTCTAGCTTGGGATTTGCTTTTAGGTCAAGACTGAGAAGCAGACTGACCAATTATTCCATCCCATGCACGTCATACCCAGTATATAAGAGAGGACACTTCCGGGAGAGCTGGCTTTTCACTTCCTTTTGGTTTCGGATTCATCTCGCTTTGGGTGCCTGCATTCGCTCTCCCAAGGCCTTTCCCACCCCTCCCCCCACGGTCGCCATTAGCTCTCGGCCCGGGACACTCGTTTATCTCCGTTCCGTGAGTTTTGGCATCCTCCCTCTCCCGGAGGATCATTAGCTGTTTTTTTTTCCTGCTTCGGTCAGCTCTCGGGCTGGGACGCTTGGGCTGTTATCTCTGTTCCGTGAGTGCCTCCGGGAGCGGTGCACCCCCTTCCCCCCCTTTCCCCCCCCCTTTCTGGGGGGAATCGTCTGTGCGGTTTCTGGGGATTATTAGCTGGCAACAGGCCGAGCCTTCTCGGGGGGGGGCAGTATCATTGTCAACAGGCCGAGCCTTTTTCAGGGGGGCAGCATCATTGTGTATCACCTATTCTCTCCCTCCTTCGGGGTCATTGGCTGGGAGTGGGCTGGGCCTTTGGTCATCAGGTGGGGAGGGGCAGTATCACTGTGTATCACATTGCATCTTTGTATATAGTATTATTTCCAATATTATTGTAGTTTAGTTATTAAATTGTCCTTATCTTAACCCACGGGTCCTCTTTGCCATTTACGTCTTTAATTCTCTCCCCTGTGATTGGGTGAGGGCAGGGACTGTGTGAGCGGGTGTGTGTGTTTGGTCCCCAGCCAAGGGCCAACCCGCCACACATGTGAAAGTAAATTTCTACTGAGGTAATTTTTATTAGATATAACAATTAAAAAACGTGAAATACCAAGAGAGCGTTGTTTTTCCATTTCTCAATGCAGAAAAATTAAATATGCCAGTTTTAGCCTGATACAAACCTTTTTTTTCCTATAGGAGTAGCATCAAAAATTCTCTATCACGTTATTTTTACTTAAGTGTAATGTTATCTATTTATATTCTATGATATGCTAATACAATCTTGAGTTTCCATATGTTTGAAAACACAACCTCTTCTGGAACCTGGTAGCTAGATTTATTATCCATTAATCTACAACAGAAAAACTTATTATGTTCAGCTTTGATACAGATGGCAGTAGTCATTATATCACCATCATGAGACATAAATCCCTTTGATTATTGAGGTTTGTGAACTAATTAAAAAAAAGCTTTTAAAATAATTTTATTAGTAAAAAGATTATGAAAAAATTTATGGACACTCTTCAGTGGCAATAGAGGGTAGAAGACCTTTGGAGTGAATGTAGAAACATTTTCTTAAGCAGGCTTTCTATTATTAGCCAATGAGTTTGTTAAAGAATCACAAAATCTCATAATTATAGAATGGTTTTGGTTGTCACTACAGGCCCTGGCAAAAAAAAATCTCTCTCCATCTTTCTTATAAGCCCCATTTATATATTGAAAGGCCACAATAAGGTCTCCCTGGAGTCTTCCTTTCCCCAGGCTGAACAACTGAGATTTGTTCAGTCTTTCTTCAGATGAGAGGTCTTCTAGCCCTCTGATAACCTTCATGGCCCTTGTCTGGACCCACACCAACAGGTCCATGTCTGTCTTGTGCTGGCAGCCTCAGATCTAGATGCAGTACTCCAGGTGGGATCTCCCAGAGCAGAGTAGAGGGTGAGAATCTCCTCCCTCAACCTGCTGACCATGCTTTCTTTTATGCAGCCCAGGATATGAATGGCTTTTCTGGGCTGCAAGTGCACATACTGTCTCATGTCCAAGTTTTCATCTATCAGTATCCCAAAGTCCTCCTCAGGGTTACCCTCAATCAACTTATTCCTCAATCTGTATTGACAGAGAGGATTGCCTCGTCCCAGGCGCAGAACCTTACACGTGGCCTTGTTGAACTTCATGAGGTTCACATAGGTCTACACCTCAAGGGTAGGCATAATACACAGGTCTTTCAAAGACCACTTCTCTGTCTGTTTTTGAATGTGTGTGTACTGCAGATGATAATGTCTGGCCATTATATGTTTTGAAGTACTTCTCAAACTACACAGAATACACACAGAAAAATATTCAGTCTTTTCCTTAGGTTTTGTTAAGTTTAATTTTTTGAAGAGGATCAGGGATTTTCTTGTATTGAACAATACTATAGATTGCTGCAATGTTATTTTTTTAGCTAGAAGAAATATCATTTGTAATTTGGCAAAGGAATTTGGATGAAGAAGATGAAAGAGAAGAATCTGGATCTGGATACGTTCAAAGTATTCCTCCAAGATGTACTTGACCTTTTTGTGTTTACTCATGTAATGGATGAAGACTTTCATTGTTATCAGAATGGATTTTGCACATATCTCAAATATCAACTGCCTATGATATATCTTCTTGGTTACTGAATTTATAGCCTATGTCACCATATTTTCTTTTAATAACTTCTTCAATGGATGTGCTGTCACCCAAATATCATTTCTGAGCTATGCACTTAACTGTTCAAATTGTATTTTAGATTACATCAGCCAGTTTAATTGAAGGTTTGAAGTAGGCTTCAACAGGGTGTTAATCAGTTGTATTTTTCTATGAAATAGAAGAAAATTAATCATATTCTTAAAAACAGTTATCTAATCTCAGGTAGATGAAGAAAATACACGAGTAGATGTTATTGTATTTCAGATAACATGTAGCATTTTCAACCCAGAGTTTCTATTCATAAATATTCATGCCTATGTGCATGCTGGGGCCTATATCTAGGAGCAGACAAGAAATATATTAAAAAAAAATAAATCAGCTTGTTTTTTTAAATATGTCTAGCATATAAACAATATAACTTAACATATATATGTGAATGCACATGTGCATGTGTATACCGGTATACACAGATGCACTTAGATGTACACATGGTTATTTATCTTACATACATGTGCACTAGATACATGTACGTTATATTCATATGTACCGTTACAGAGAACTGAATGAGCTCCTTACAAACTCATTCTTCTCTCTTAGTGGTGCTATTGTCCTAGAATGCCCTTGAAAATAGATCAAGAGATTATCCATGTAAGATACGAAATAAGAGATAAAAGGATGTTCAAAAGAAAATCCAAACCATTTCAGGGGAAAAAACTACTCCAGGCATTTGAAAAGAAAACTTATTCTGAATAAAACACAGATGAAATGTATCAGTTTGGATCTTTTAAAAATAGCATATATAGCTCAGGAAGAGTTGAAAAGCTTAAACTTTATTTTGAGCTGATAAGGATAGGATTGGGAAATCCAGACTGGATGTTACTCTTAATACTAGAATCTCACTACTCATTTGCTTTGTTTCTCCAAAATGCTCAGAAAAAGAGGTGAGGGAAAGACAAATTCTTTGGAAGCAATAATTTCATATCTGTGCCTATACACTGAAGGTATGAAATATAACAGTACAACCAGCAGAAGGAGTCAGTCCAGATAATTGGAAGATATTTTTCTAAGGCTGATAGCAAATAATTATGATGGGTAGGAAAAAAATTTTACCTGAGGTACACACCCTGAAAGAAATAAAGCTTTCCTTAACCCAAACTGACTAAAGAGGACAGCTTTAAGGAGGTAAAAAGAGAAAGAGAAGTGCTGTATACCTTTACATTTCCTAATGCGTCTTCGGTCCTAGAGGCAGCTCCAAATGAGCTTAAGAAAGAGAAACCACAGGCAGCTGGATTCAGTATTATCAAGGAATAAAGAAAGCAAGCACAAAACCAACTCCAGGAACGAAGCAAGACATTTTTTAATGTCTTGAATTGCTACTCAGTGTACTCTTTTTAGATCTTGCAAATACTTTAGTACAAAAAACCCATATTTTATCTTTGTCTCACTAGTCCAGCATTGTTGTTCATCTACAGTAGAAAAAATGTTTACTATTTCACATTTATAGAAATGCCCATCACCTTTAATTTAATCACAAGGAAGAAGCAATTAAAAAAAATCCCGTATCACAAGACTACAACTTCAGCAGCACTTGTGCTTCATGCTACCAGCTAATTAGTTTCTTATGTTGTGGAGGAGACTTACTAGTACAGTATGATGGGAAAAAAGCTATTCTATGACTGTCAGATTTCAGCCTACAAAGTAACTACATTTTACAAATAGCAACACTAGAAATTTAGTCTCCCCTCACTGCTCAGTCAATGAATTTTTAAATATATGGATTTAAAATAAATAAGAGGAAAGCTGAAAGGTGAATGAAAGATAAATTTGAAAGGGATAAGAAAATTCATATTCCCTCTCCTAAGCAAATATTAAGACATAAAGCCAGGGCTGAGGAAAAGATAAATGTAGCAGCAGATACAGAACAGCACATATCCTTATTAAGAGTTCCTAACAAAACCTTTCTTCAAAGCTGTGTGTGCATTACTAATTTTATAGCAAAACTTTAATGAGAATGTTGTAAAAACCCCAAACCAAGCATTACCAAATCAGGAAAGTCTCCAAATTGTGGTTCAGTTTAGGTACCACTATGATCAGAGTGACAAGGGTAAATTTTCTCAGTTAACTTTCTCCTTGCTCTTGCAATGTGTATTTATATATATGTCTAACATTAAAATTTTAAGTCTTGCTTAATTTTAAAAATAAGTGTAGAATTATTATTTTTTTCTCTTTTCAATGTGTTAAAAATCTTGTGTTAAAATTCTTGTTAGTAAATACATAATCCTTAAAACAAAATGTTGCTGTCTTGATGGTGGTTCCCTTCTTACCAAACAACAGGCAAGAGTAGAGTGCCTTTGTGCTTCTCCAGGAGCTCTTTGCAACAGTCACTGAGAATCCAATGGAAACAGAAATCCTTCATGGAAATCCTACTCTACCAGTGATGAAATGTTCTTCTTAGCTGTGGAAATACAAAGCTGAGCAAACTGTGGGTTCTTAAAAAAAACAAAAACAAAAAAAAAAAAAAAACTCGAATGCTTTCCTAAACCATTTCCTAAACAGCAGGTGGACGGCCTCAATCTGCCACATGTGAAATCAGAGGGAATTATCTAATATAAAAGGAATTCTCTGATGATAATTTTAATCCAGTTTCCTATCCCTCTGTACTTCAGAGAAGTACATACGGATCTCATCTACTTAGTGAATATGATCCTGACTGTTTAGCATTGTGCTGATTCCTATGTATTCTTACATGAGATAAGCTTTCCCTAATGGGAAACCCCACAAAATAATGTCAGGTTATAATGAGATTCGTTCTCTGATGTTGGAGACTGAATCGGCTTTCCAATATTTTAAACATATTTTTAATTCCTCTGCTGAGGAAGAATATCTACTTCATATCTATTTACTTCAGACCTGAGCTTCAAAAGATGGTGGTGTAACAGTATTTCTGTCACCCTCTGTATGAATTATAAGAAGACAAGCTTAACCTTCAGTGGATTTCAGAGCTCAGAGTAAGATTTCTGTTAAATAGGAGTCAGGAAAATTCAGGTGTCTGAAAGAGAGCTGTAGCAAAATGTGAAAAAAAAAAAAAAGGACAAGTCTAGAATAGAATGATGGCAAGTGGAGTATTAAAAATATCAAACCTATCTTTCTTTCCAAGTTTTCTTAATGTATGTCCAGAACTGTACAAAAATCACATTTTCATACATTTCTCAAAAACACCTGGACTATTGTGGTGCTTAGTGCTGTCATGATTCAATAATTTTAACTCCACTGATCAAAACTGTCTGGGCCTCATTTTCTGTGAGGAAATACTTTAAAAACATCTTGTAAATCTTAAATTTGTGCATATCTCTTTGTAAAATTCATCTGCACTTAAAGAAAAAAGATCATTTATCAGAATATTTGCAACAGTGAGAAAAGATTTCTGTGAAATTGGCCTGTATTTTATTTTTTCAAGATAAGAACAGGAGAGGAACTAATGTTGAATTTTGAGCAATTTTGCTTTTAATTATATGTCTTACAGTATTATAAATGCACAAAATACTAATGATTTCTGCATATGCATTACTTGAAAGTAAGATAATCTCCTTAGAGCAGATTGGTCAAGGGCTTATTTAATAATACTAAAAAGTATTTAAGAAGGATATATCTTTGTTCAGACATTCATTTAGTCAATGTTCCTTTGCAAAGCAGACTTGTTTCCTTCATTAACATAATTAGATTATTTAACAGGCAAACAAAATATCAGGCATAATAAAGTTGTCTTCTAGAGCAACTAGCTTTAACTCCCTCAACAGAGTGTACGGTGGCACTGTACATTGACAGAAGCTAATTACATTCCTACAGTCATTGCAGGGGGAAGCACAGAGTTTGTTAACATCAAATGCTGAAAGCATTTCTAGTACGAATCACTGATTCTGCTTGAGAGGCATGAAAAGCAGTTTTGTGCAATGAAAGAACAGAAGTTGGACTGGGGTCCCCCCATCAGATCCATGGGAATGCAGTGCTCTCAGTGCAACAGTGTGTCCTACCAAATAGCTTGGAAGTATTTGGTTGGGGTCAAGTCGTGAAATCTAGCAACAGAATGACATATTGATGGGTTGTGCCCTCTACAGAGGGCATGTGAAAAATATGTAGAGAAAACACACTTCAAAATAAAAACAGAGAGTCTCAGAAGAATGCTTCAATGGACTACTTATATGTTTTAATGCATGGTTAAGACTGTTACTGAATAATGACCTTCACAGTAGTATCTATAAGAAGGAGCTGAATATAGATCAGTTTATGAATACGAAAAAAACTTGTCACTACCATTATACGAACTGTTCACTCAGAAGAAGGAAGAAAATAATTAATACTAGTTACAATTTCATATGAACAAAATCAATCTCACATATTTCTATATTTAGACTCCGTATTCATACATGCTTTTTCAATAGATTATGACCATAAATTTTGTACCTTGAGAAATTACCATTATATTAAGACATTGAATGGAACTAAGTTTGGCTTTCCTCTTTACTGTACAATCTGCATTACACTTGGCAAGGAACTCAAACAAAAGAAAAGGATTTTCATTTTTATTATCAGACTTTGCAGCAAGCTGAAGATCTTACAAAGCCTTAACATTTTTGCATTGGCTTTGTGAAGTGGTTTAGATTACCCCTTGGTACTTGTGTTTCCTTCCAGTCCTGAAAGCTTTCTCAGTGTTGTTAAACATGAATTCATAGCTAAGAGCAGAATAATACAGATCAGGGAGCACACAGTTCTGGTTGTGTAAGATTAAATACATTTACATATAAAAATGGATCGGTCATCTCCTATAGAAAGCTTTGAATGTCTCATGCAATGTATTCTAAGAGTAATGCAAATTCTTGACAGGTAAAAAACCCCCAACAATCTGAAAATTTGGATGACTTTTTATCTGTTCTCACGACCTTAAAACATAAGGGATAGACAAGCTTATCCTTTTTGGAATGAGGTGATTATCTGTTGTGTTGTTTGGTTTTTTTTTTCTCAAAGGGATTGACAAAAGAAACTGTTGTATTTGTTTCCCTGGAAGAAGTCTATTTTTATACACAGAATCAGTTAAGGTGACAGTCTTTATACCAAGCCTTCAAATTCGGGCAAATATGGGATATCAACAGAGGACTCTTCTTGGGTTGGCTTTCTACATTAGCAGGAATTCCTCGCTTCTTAAATTGAGTTGGAGACCAGCCTGAGTATAAATCTTAACACAGAGGGCCACAGAATTTTTTTAGACGAGCTTGGGATTTATATGTCTTTTGTTGTTGACCTATATTATGTAGCTTATGCTGTCTCTCTAAAAGATATTGAATGATTCATAAATTTCCTTCAGGGAATCTCTGCCCTCATCTTCTTCAAAGACATATCTATCTGTGCAGAATGGTAAATCCCCTTTGTGGAATGTATTGTTGAATTTTATGTTTTGGCATAAAATGACTAAAATGACCAATTCTAAATGACTAAATGACTCATCTTCTGAAAAGATTACATCCTTAATTGGCAGGTTATATTAATCTATTTCTCAAAAAGTACATGTACAAACCATTTTTTTCTTAGGTAAATCAAAAGGCATAAAAAGAACCACAGAAAAAAAATCAGATCTGGATTTCCCATGATGTAACTCTCAATAATCTAGAATTAATATCAGTCTGGTTTTGACTGATAACACAGTTTGGTTTTGTTTGTTTCTTTGTTTCTCTTTTCACTGACAGTAGAGCTTCTTTTTAATTTCTTGCTGTAGCCAGTAAATTGGAAATTTCCAGTAAAAGTATTTGTGCTTAGGGAATAATAATTAATGATCTATCCATGCTGGCAACCAGTGCCTAGGGTTGTTTTCATGGAGTTTTCTTTTGACAGAAGAGGTCTAATTAGTTCTCTTCAATATATGTAAGAATTGGTCATGAAGATGCTTAAGGAAAATGGACGTTTATGTTTCCCTGGTGAGCAAATATTCTATACAGTCTTTTAGTTTATTTTAAAAAATAGTGGTTAATACACAGTTTTTAAAGAAAAAATTAAAAAAAAAAAAGAAAAAGAAATATAGTAACTGGAATATGAGATGAACTGGATGGTAAAGTAACGTTTGCTGCTTTACATCTGTGATTCTCCTTCACCTTTACAAGGAAGCTCTCATTGTAAGAGTCACAAGAACATCAGTCCATAGCTTTGTGGTCCTGCCCATCTAATTTTTCGGAGCACAGCAGGATGCAGAGTTTTGCTAACAACATGCAATACTATTCCAACAGGAGAAATGGATATTACTGAAAAGAAAAGGTAAAATATCAATGACAATCCCATTCGTAACAAAAAGAAAGGTTGTGACATTAGCACAGATTTGGTTAGTGGCCATTTTAGTTTGATCCTGGGAAAAGGTGATCCAGCCTGGAGCTCCAGAAGAAGTAAAACATATTAAGACTATGCTGATAGTTCAGTCAGAAAAATTAATCCCGAAATGCTTTTAAAAGCAATCCTACAGCACAGGGCTGAAGTGTAGCACATTGTTTTCACTCAGAAGGAGCTGGCTGGCCTGGCCATATGCCTGCTCTGCTCAGAGTAAACCAGAGGTCAGTCCTTGAAAAGCCACTCCATCAATTCTGAGCCTTTTTTCTTTGTAGGAAATCTATAGTCTGGTTTTTCTTTTTTTT
>WKFP01014754.1:323614-434408 GCA_011057875.1 Pterocles orientalis | reverse complement strand
TGTGTGTGTGTGTGTGTGTGTGTGTGTGTGTGTGTGTGTGTTTGGGATAAGGGGGAGGTCTAGTGCGTGTGGCTGATGATCTCTCGTAATAACATATCTGAATGCAAGAAAGAAATTGAGAGAGCAGTTGCACAATGTACACTCCTATTTCAGTGCTGTAGGTGACTATATTGCTAAACATATCCTGGGTGCTATATGATGGGAAAGATCTGATTGCATCTTGCATTTAGAACTTGTTGACTTTGAAGCGATCAATAAGGCGACTGTTTATTTTAGATGCACATAATTTGCCCTGAGAAATGTTTTAAGGAGGAGAGCGAGCGAGAGCGGAACGTTTTTTTTTGGTTGTGTGTGGTATGTTGTTTTTGGTGTGTGTGGGTTTTGTTTTTTTTTTTTTTTTTTTTTTTTTTTTTAATATCCTCTAGAAGGAACATACTGTCCTCAATAGGACACAATCACACAAGCTTTGCTGGAGCTGTTTTAGAAATAAATTTAGTCTTCAAATTGTCATGATGAAGTGTTCTTGCCACAGAAATGGATATAAGACCTGAGGGGGAAAGACGAAATGTTCCCTCTGAAATTAGGCTAGGTAGTTTTTAGTGCACTATCATGCAGGCATCCTAACCTCTCTCACAAAAAATACCTTGACATTAAATTTTCACACGTGAGCAATGAAATAAGTAAATAAAGAAATAAATCTAAAAAACCCTATGCAGTTTTAGTAAATTTCTGTCCAGCAGAGACAAACCTGTTCTCTTTCTTAATTGCAATCTGCTGAAAAATGTTATAAACTCAGATACAGCATGTCTATTGATCCATGCAATTTTTCTTAGAGGGCACCCTGCAAAACTGGAACATACTAATGAATGCTTCCAGTGCAGAGCCAGTCCTTTGACTTTATGGATCAGCTGGTGAAAATAGGTGAAAATAGCTACAAAACCTAGCAAAGTGTATAGGAAAACAGAGCAAATAGAAAAAAATGTCACCAATCATCTATTCTGCAGGTGCTAAATTCCACTCAGATGAAAGCAAATGCAAACAAATTAAAGACAACAGTGTTTCCATGATTACAGAAGCGTTTACCTCACAACTGTACAGTGGAAACATAAAATATAAAGGCGCACAGAAAGCAACAGTATTTTGATAAAAGACAAGAAATATTAACTTTCCAAACATTTTCCGTTATGGCATCTGTTAAATGATGCAAGAATGTGGTATGTCTTCCAGCAACCCAGAACCTCTCCTCTCTGGCTGCTGGAGCCCAGCCCAGGGACCAGGGACCTGGCATCTCTGACCATGCTGAGGGACATAGTTGCCACTCGCCCCTTTGCAGCTTCAACCAGTAACAAAGCTGAGCGCATATCCCGGAGACATGTGCACAGACACAGACACAGACACACCAAGTACATTGACACAGCCAGCCATGCAGACTGCCACAGACAAAGTGCTGCCCTCAGAAGCACCTACAGACAGGACTCTTCTCAGACACAAGTACAGCCAGCCACCTCCCATCCCCTTCTCCTCTTTGGCTGCTAGAAACAGAAGGTCACTGGTGCAGACATGCAGATAATCTTACTAAAAAAAATTAACTTCTTCACAGTCCATATATCCTTAACAATTAGTGTGACTGACCAGGTTTTTTCTCACCACTACCTCTTACGATGTCTTGGTCAGGTGTGTGCTTCTGTATGGTCTTGATTATAACTTCCTCTGTTCCTTATCATGCCTTTTTGCATTGAAAAGACCCTTGACCTTTGAGAAAGACTTTGACCAGATACCCTTAAAGGAGCAGTCATTCTCCTTCCACATACCCTTAGAGTATCCATCAGGAACTTGGTGTACAAAATTCTTCAGTATGAATTTACACCTCAACACCTCAGTGCGCATGTTTTACTGTATAGTAGACATTATGTAGTTTATCTGCTCACTCAGATAGCCAGTGGAGAGAATGCAGTGTACTATCAATTTATACCCTATTGTATAATTTTCCTGGTTTAAGAAATACAGTCAGTTTCATTACATTATTCTTAGATGGAATTATATTAAACAAGGACTGATACTTTTTCAACATGTGAAAAATTACACATGGAATATATCAAAACAGAATACATCTGCTCACTAGCCCACATCCCTGAGGTGTTGCAAATTATATAATCTGGAGTTCACTTTTGGATTTGTCATCAAACTGAGAGATTTAATAAAACCTGCCTTAAAGAAGTAAATCTACTAGGTGCCACATTTCATGAAGCTGAGGAAGTATGCTGCCTTTAATAAAGATCAGGGGTAGAAAAATATTCAATAAATTGGTTTTATTTCTTGCAATACAAAAACATCAATTCTCTTTTTATTCTGTAAATGATTTCACAATTAGGAAAGGCAATAACCAAGGTCATTTAGCAGTTTGGTTGATCTTTAATTTAAGAGGAAGGGGTTTTTATCAAGTCTACCTGACATGATAAGAGGAATTTAGCACAAGACTTCTCGGTTGGATCAATTTATTAGTATACAATTCTTGCAGAGTAACATAAATAGAAATTATGTTGACCTTAACTTTTTCCTGCGTGGTTATATATGCTGACAAGAATCCAGGCAAGTTTATCCTCTTTCCCCCTTATATACATTCATACATTTGTCTTTTTCTACAGAATGTCAGACACAGATTTTATTTTCTTTTCAACCATTCAGTGCTGTGAATGTTATATAAACCACAACTGAAATAAAATAAAGCATTATTATATTTAGTGTCAAATAAAAAGATTAGACACAATTGATCCTACAGTTCTATTAGCCTTGCTTTAACAGTATACTATCACATTTACTCTCCATCCTCCCTTCTCTAAATCAAATAATCTAAGCCTTTCCATCATTTCAGTGAATAAAGCCCTTTACTCCATCCTCCTCACCTGTGAAAATTTGATTTATTATCTAAATTTTGTCTGGTTTTGAAATATCATTTGAAAATGTTAGATACAACACTTAATGTATGGATGAATTACTGATATAATAACAAAAGTGTAACATTTTCCATATTACTGTGTGTCATTTGTCTCTTTCTTAACAGTGTCAACATCCTGTTCATGCTTTCAATCAGTCTTGTTTGCTGAATACAGTTTTTCAATGGACTATTGTGGCACTTCCATTTTCTCTAGGAAGGATACAATCCCATCATTATGTCTGAATGATTTAACTTGTTAGTGTTGATGTGTGTAGACTGCTGGCTTATGTTATTGTAAGTAGCCTCTTTCAGTGTAGAGCAATGAATTAGTAAAACATATTTCATTCAGTCTTTGCATGTTTTTTCAACAGTCACTTTATGCACCAAAAAAATGCAACATTCATGCCTAGCTGTTCTAACACTTCAATTTAGAATTACAAAAGTTTTAACAATGCGTGATGGCTGCAGATGCATGTAGTCTGTCTCCAAGGGGAAAGAGGATCCTAGCTGAGGAACTGGCAGGACTTATTAATAGGTCTTTAAACTAGGTATGAAGGGGGAAGGGGACAAAATGAGGACCTCTGGTGTTGAGAGAGTAGTTCGAGGCCTCGTACCAAACTTGATGAGCAAAGAGGGTGGAGTGCAAAGGGATGGAGTACGGAAGGGGGATGCCGCTGTTCTAGGGGATCCTGTATCCTGTATGAAGGCGGCGAGACAGAAAACCCAGCTGAAGTGCCTTTATACCAATGCACACAGCCTGGGAAATAAGCAGGATGAGCTGGAAACCGTGTTGCGCTTGGAAAGTTATGACCTTGTTGCTATCACGGAAACATGGTGGGATGACTCCCATAACTGGAATACCACCATTGAGGGGTATCGGCTCTTCAGAAGGGATAGGCAAGGTAAGAGGGGTGGGGGAGTTGCCCTCTATGTCAAAGAGCAGATAGATTGTGAAGAGCTGTGTCTGAGGAACAGCCACGATCAGGTCAAGAGCTTATGGGTAAAAATCAAGGATCATCCCAGTATAGGGCATCTGGTGGTTGGGGTCTGCTCCACCTGATCAGGGGGAGGCTGTTGATGAGGGCTTCTTGCTCCAGCTGCAGGAGGTGTCCTGCGTGTGGGATCTTGTCCTGATGGGGGATTTCAACCACCCGGATATCTGCTGGGATAGTGGCACAGTGGGTGGCAGACAATCCAGAGATTCCTGGAGTCTGTCAAGGACAAATTCCTGGTCCAGGCAATAGATGGACCCACCCAAGGAGAGGCCCTACTGGACCTGGTCCTCACAAATGTGGAGGAGAGCATTAGAGAGGTTAAGACTGAAGGCAGCCTGGGCTGTAGTGACCATGCGTTGGTGGAGTTTTTGATCTGGAGGAATGTGGGCCTGGCTAAAAGCAGAGCTAGGACCCTGTGCTTCAGAAGAGCAAACTTCTGGCTGCTCAAGGAGCTGCTGAGTGGGATCCCCTGGGAAACTGTACTTAAGGGCATGGGTGCAGAACAGTGCTGGCAGCTCTTTAAGGACACCCTTTTGAGAGTGCAGCGGCTCTCCATACCCCAGCAAAAGAAGTCAAGCAGGGGAGGCAGGCGACCGTCATGGCTACGCAAGGACCTGGAGCTTAAACTGAGGGAAAAGAGGGAAACGTACAGGAAGTGGAAGCAGGGTTGTGTAGCCTGGGAGGAATACAGGGCTGTTGTCCGTGTGTGCAGAGATAGGATTAGGAAAGCCAAGGCGCAGATGGAGCTGAACTTGGCAAGGGATGTGAAAGATAACAAGAAGGGGTTCTACAGGTACTTAGGCAGGAGGAGACAGGCCAAGGAGAGTGTTCCCCCTCTGATGAAAGGTAATGGGGAGCTGGCTTCCTTAGACATAGAAAAAGCTGAGGTACTTAATGAGTGCTTTGCCTCAGTCTTCACTGGTGGTCAGGCTTCTCGTATCTGCCAGGATCCTGAGCCTCTAGGTGAGGGTGTGGGGAGCGGTTTCTGTCCCACTGTAATGGTGGAACGAGTCCAAGTCCTCCTCATGAAATTGAACGTGTACAAGTCCATGGGACCGGATGATATCCATCCTAGGGTTCTGAAAGAGATGGCTGATGTGATTGCTGAGCCGCTCTCCATGATATTTGAAAAATCCTGGCTGTCTGGGGAGGTCCCGGAAGACTGGAAAAAGGGAAATATTACTCCCATTTTTAAGAAAGGGAGAAAAGAAGACCTGGGCAACTACAGGCCGGTGGGCCTCGCCTGTGTGCCTGGGAAGATCATGGAACAGATCCTCCTAGAAGCTATGCTAAGGCACATACGAGACAAAGAGGTGATTCGAGACAACCAGCATGGCTTCACCAAGGGCAGATCTTGCCTGACCAATCTGGTGGCCTTCTATGATGGAGTGATGGCTTCGGTGGACAGGGGAAGGGCGATGGATGTCATCTACCTGGATTTCTGCAAAGCCTTTGACATGGTCCCTCACCACATCCTGCCAGGTCCTGCACTTTGATCACAACAATCCCCTGCAACATTACAGGCTCACAGCAGAGTGGCTGGAAAACTGGCCAGGAGAGAGGGACCTAGGGGTGCTGGTCGACAACTGGCTGAACATGAGCCAGCAGTGTGCCCATGTGGCCAAGAAGGCCAACGGCATCCTGGCCTGCATCAGAAAAAGTGTGGCCAGCAGGACTAGGGAAGTGATTGTTCCCCTGTACTCGGCACTGGTGATGCCGCAGCTTGAATCCTGTGTTCGGTTTTGGGACTTCGCCACAAGAATCATGGAATCATAGAATGTCTAGGGTTGGAAAGGACCTCAAAGATCATCAAGTTCCAACCTCCCTGCCACGGGCAGGGACACCCTCAACTAGACCAGGTTGCTCAAAGCCTCATCCAGCCTGGCCTTGAACACTTCCAGGGATGGGGCATCCACAACTTCCCTGGGAAACCTGTTCCAGTGTCTCACCACCCTCACAGTGAAAAATTTCTTCCTAATGTCTAGTTTAAATCTACCCTCTTTCAGCTTATACTCATTACCCCTTGTCCTGTCCTTATAAAGAGTGCCTCCTCATCTCTCCTGTAGGACCCCTTCAGGTACTGGAAGGCTGCTGCTAAGTCTCCTCGGAGCCTTCTCTTCTCCAGGCTGAACAACCCCAACTCTTTCAGCCTGTCCTCATCAAGGGGAGGCGCTCCATCCCTCTGACCAATTTCATGCCTCTCCTCTGGACTGCTTCCAACAGGTCCAGGTCTTTCTTATGTTGGGGGTCCCACATGTGAACATAGTACTCCAGCTGGGGTCTCACGAGAGCAGAGCAGAGGGGGAGAATCTCCTCCTTTGACCTGCTGTTAATGCTTCTTTTGATGCAGCCCAGGACATGGTTGGCTTTCTGGGCTGCAAGCGCACACTGCCAGCTCATGTTCAGCTTCTCATCCACCAATACCCCCAAGTACCTCTCCTCAGGGTTGCTCTCTATCCATTCTGCACCCAGCCTGTATTTGTGCTTGGGATTTCCTCGACCCACGTGCAAGACCTTGCACTTGTCTTTGTTAAATTTCATGAGGTCTGCATTGGCTCACCTCTCAAGCCTGTCAAGGTCCCTCTGAATGCCATCCCTTCCCTCCAGCGTGTCCGCCACACCACACAGCTTGGTGTCAATGGCAAACTTGCTGCAGGTGCACTCATTCCCACTGTCCATGTCTCTGAGAAATCATAGACTCATAGAATCACAGAATCATTAAGACTGGAAAAGATCTGAAGTTGTTAAACAGGACAGGTCCCAAAACTGTTCCCTGGGAAACACCACTGCTGATCGGCTGCCACCTGGACTTCACTCCATTCACCATGACTCTCTGGGCTCGGCCATCCAGCCAGTTGTTTATCCAGCAAAGGATGTTCCTGTCTAAGCCAGGAGCCACTAACTTTTCTAGGAGAATGCTGTGGGACACGGTATCGAAGGCCTGGCTAAAATCCAAGTAGATTATATCCACAACCTTTCCCTCATCCACTCGGCGAGTCCATGAGGACCAGGGCTTGTGAGTGTGAGGCTTCTCCTATCTGTCTATAGAGGGCCTCATCCACTTTACTCTTCCTGGTCAGGTGTCCTGTAACAGACCCCCACTACAATGTCCTCTGTCCCTGCCCTCCCTTTGATCCTGACCCACAAGCTCTCTGTTGGTTCCTCATCTAAGCCCAGGTGGAGCTCCACACACTCCAGCTGGTCTTTGACATAGAAGGCAACACCCCCTCTTCGTCTCCGCTGCCTGTCCTTCTTAAAGAGCCTGTATCCCTCCATTCCAAGACTACAATGATAGGATCCATCCCACCATGTCTCCATAGTGCCAATAAGATTGTACCTCCACAGGCATGCACACGTCTGCAGCTCCTCTTGTTTATTCCCCTGTGAAGGGTTAGTTGTTGGTTGGGGTCCCAACCATAACACCCGCTCGCACAATCCCACCCCCACCCAATCATAGGGGAGAGAATTAAAGGTGTAAATTGAAAAAAGCACTCCTGGGTTGAGATAAGGACAATTTAATAACTAAACTAAAATAATATTGAAAATAATACTATATACAAATATACAAGTGAGTGATACACAGTGATACTGCCCCCCCACCTGATGACCAAAGGCTCAGCCTGTTCCCAGCGAACCATCTCAGAGAAGAGAGAGTCTGAGTGATACACAGTGATACTGCCCCCCATGTGATGATAAAGACTCAGCCTGTTCCCAGCTAACAATCCCGGAACAGGGGGAGTTGACCCCAGAGCAGGGAGGGGTCCCGAAACCTCCCGGAGTACGGGGGAGGGTCCTGAAACACCACACTCACGGAACAGAGATAACAGTCTGAGCATCCCAGACTGAGAGCAGACCAGGGCGTGAAGAGGGGTGAAAGCCTTGGGAGGGCGATCCGGAGCCAGAAGAGAGAGATCCAAAAGCGAGAGGCACTGGAACCAAAAGGTGAAGGGCCAATCCTCCGGAAGGGTTCTCACCTATATACTGGGCATGATGTGTATGTTATGGAATAGATTATTGGTCACTCTGGTTCTCAGTCTAGTAACTGAAGAACATATCCTGGGCTAGTAATTGGGGCTGTTCCCTCCCAGCCCCCCCGCCCAGTCTGCGAAGAGCGAAGAGGCTGAAGAACCTTGAAGGATCCTAGCAACGATTATGAAACATTCCTTTCTTATCAACGTTTCTGAGCGCAAATCCAAAACATAGCCTCTTGTGAAGAAGAGACAGCCTATTATGAAGAAAGTTAACTCTGTCTCTGCTTAACCCAGGACATCCCCATACTACGTTCATTCATGTAGAAGCACTTAAGTTGGGCTCCCAAAGAGGCTGGAACTCCTGTGTGCTACTCTCCAGCTGCCCTCATGCCAGCCTGTGAACCTTTTCCAGGCTCAGGGCATTTGTTGCTGGCTTTTCTGTCATTGGAGTGGTAAGAGTGGGATGGATTAAGGCTCCCCTCCCCCAGAAATATTAGTTTAAAGCCTTCCTCACCAGGTTGGCAAGCCTACAACCAAAGATTTTTCCCATCTGTCAGACAGATGGATCCCATCCATCCCATCCCAGTAGACCAGGCTTCTTTAAGCAAGCCTCATGGTCTAATTAGCCAAACCCCTGGTTTTGGCACCACTCCTGCAACCATTTGTTGATGTGCCAGAGTCTATCTGCCCTTTCATACCCTTTCCATTCAATTTAGAGGATTGAAGAGAAAATCACCTGTGCTCCAGAGCCCTTTACTGCCTCTCCAAGAGCTCTGTTATCTTTCTTAATGCTCCGGTGCTGGCTGAGTCGACTCTGAGCTGCTGACCTTGGCGACTGAGAGAAGAAAGACGCTGAGGTGCTGGAGCAGGTCCAGAGAAAGGCAACGAAGCTGGTGAAGGGTCTGGAGCACAGGTCTTATGAGGAGCAGCTGATGGAACTGGGGTTGTTGTAGTCCAGACAAGAGGAGGCTGAGAGGAGACCTTATCACTCTCCTAAACTACCTAAAAGTAGTTGACTTTATCACTCTGTCAACTACCTGAAAGAAGGTTGTAGTGAGGTGGGTGCTGGCCTCTTCTCTAAAGAACAAGTGATAAGACAAGAGGAAACGGCCTCAAGTTGCGTTGGGGAGGTTAAGGCTGGATATTAGAAAAAATTTCTTCACTGAAAGAGTGGTCAGGCATTGGAACAGGCTGCCCAGGGAAGTGGTGTAGTCACCATCCCTGGAGGTGTTCAAGAAACATGTAGATGTGGTGCTTACAGTTGGATTTGATGTCCTTGAGGTCTTTTCCAACCTTAATGATTTTATGATTCTAAAGATTATCTGCCTATTTTCTGTCTTTTTGTGCAGGTTCTACTTAAATACATTAAAGTGTGTTCAGTTCAGCTACAATCAGGAATGACAGTAAAGCAACAGTTTATAAAGAATGCTTTCAAAAGTTGGTCATAAATAACAAAATGAAACTTTTCCTTTTTGTTCAAATTTCATCTAGTCCAACCATTACCAATACTTCCCAGCTAAATCACATTCCTCAACACAACGTCCAAATGTTTCTTGAACAATCAGTGCCAGGGAAGGTAATGGAACGGATTGTCTTGAGGGAGATCACGCGGCAGGTGTGGGATGACCAGGAGATCAGACCTAGCCAGCATGGGTTCGTGAAGGGCAGGTCCTGCTTGACCAATCTGATCTCCTTCTACGATCCTGTGACCCGTCTGATGGATGAAGGAAAGGCTGTTGATCTGGTCTACTTAGACTTCAGCAAAGCCTTTGACACTGTCTCCCATGCTACCCTCCTGCAAAAGCTGGCAGCCCGTGGCTTGGATGGGTACACTCTCGGCTGGGTAAGGAGCTGGCCCAGAGAGTGGTGGTAAATGGAGTCAAATCCAGTTGGAGACCAGTCATGAGTGGAGTCCCCCAGGGGTCGGTACTGGGGCCTGTCCTCTTCAACATCTTTATTGATGACTTGGATGAGGGCATTGAGTGCACCCTCAGTAAGTTCGCGGATGACACCAAATTGGCAGGGAGTGTCGATCTGCCTGAGGGTAGCGAGGCCCTACAGAGGGATCTGGATAGGCTGGAGAGCTGGGCCGAAGCCAACGGGATGAGGTTTAACAAGACCAAATGCCGGGTCCTGCACTTTGGCCACAACAACCCCAGGCAGCGCTATAGGCTTGGGGCAGAGTGGTTGGAGGACTGTGCTGAGGAAACAGACCTGGGGGTACTGATTGATGCTCGGCTGAACATGAGCCGACAGTGTGCCCGGGTGGCCAAGAAGGCCAACGGCATCCTGGCTTGCATCAAAAACAGTGTTACTAGCAGGAACAGGGAGGTAATTGTCCCCCTGTACTCAGCATTGGTGTGGCCGCACCTCGAGTACTGTGTTCAGTTTTGGGCCCCTCACTGCAAGAAAGACATTGAGGCCCTGGAACGCGTTCAGAGGAGGGCCACGAAGCTGGTGAGGGGTCTGGAGCACAGGCCTTATGAGGAGCGGCTGAGGGAGCTGGGATTGTTCAGCCTGGAGAAGAGGAGGCTCAGGGGAGACCTTATAGCTCTCTATAATTCCTGAAGGGAGGTTGTGGTGAGCTGGGGGTCGGCCTCTTCTCTCGTGTGAATCTACAGTTATTTAAAGAACATAAATATCAAAGAATGAAATTATTATTTTGTTATTATAAACAACTTTTTTAGAAATAAATGTAGTTGACAAAATGGACAAACCAAATACCTCAAGTATTTAACATGTCTCTGAATGTAATGATAAGATACCTAATTATTTGAGATTTTTAAAAATGCAGGAGGCTGAAAGTCTCAAGTCAGGTAGGAAACAATCTGGCATTTGGCAGAGAGACAAGCTAAAAATGCTGGCAGATCAATTTTATTTCTTAGCTTTAAGACTGAAGACACTGAGAAAGTTAAAGTATTCAGAAATACATTAATATATCTATAAATAAAAAGGAAAGTGAAGCACTAACTTCAGTGGGAATACTTTGAAATTTATGAAAAATGTCACCATCCCTGGTGCTACAGTTTTCCTTGTGATGCCTATATAGAAATACTGAAGTTGCTTTTGGAGAGAAACCCACAGATTGATCTACTGTAATGTAAACATCTAAGATATGAGAAACTGCTTTTGAAGTGCCTTCCTTCAGAGAGTTTAAAAACACTGACACAGTTTCACTATGGAGATCTGAGTGTGAATAGCTCCAAATACAGCTATAAAAAGTTTTGTGAGACATTTGTATGCAAAGATATATACCAGGCAGTTAACAGTCATTGATAAATCTTACATCTTTCACTACTTTTTCTACAAGTACAGCTCTTGCAGTTTGGCTTTAAGGGCCACTGGATGTAGCCTGATCCACACTAGGGTGAAAGAACAGATTGTATTGGAACTCTCCTTGTCATCACATTACCAAGTCGGGTTCCCATTTATTTTAGGCTTCCAAAAAAGACAAGTGAAGAAGTGTCCTACCTTGCATCCTGCCTGGTGATTAGAGCTGGTGGAGTACAAATATTTTGCTTAAATTCTCACTGACTGAGAATTATGCACAACCCACGTATTTCTTCCATGAGTTCTATGAAAGAAATCAATAGTATTTTATGTGAAGGTGGGCTCTTCTTCCTCTGTTAGGCATCCACTTTCAGAAGGAAACTCCACAAGGAAGAGAGGAATTTATTCTGACATACTGTTATGATTTATCTTTTATAAGATTATACTGGCTGGTTTGCAATTGTGTCTCATTCAGTGTGTACAAGCTGTGAAAACCCAAGAGTGGAAAACAACCACATAAGGCAGAGGCTTTCTCTATGGAAAATGGAGGTTCTCTGTTTAAGCTATCTGAATCTCCCTCTGGAAAAAAACTTTAAAAAATTACTGTAGAAATTCATTTTTTTAAACTAAATGAGATTCTATACATTTTTAAAAGTGAAAAAACAGATATCATTATGCATGAAAGTGTTGTTTGGCAAGTATGAAGAGATAAAGAAAATTGTATTGGAGAACATGAAAAGAGAAACAATGTCATTAACCGATTATTTTTTTCCCCTGAATATCACCATCAATGCAATCTGTTGTTTTTTAGAAAAAGCATGTACAGATGGAAAACGTCACATGGAACATCTATTTTCTAAGCACCCACTCAAAAAATAACAAGACTGTAACATGAAAAAAGGTCACTGAAATTCCAAAATAGTGAAGATGTAAAAAGGGCTAATGAGGGGAAAAAGACTACATGGAAATCTGAGGAAATAAAGCTATTCCCAATAAAATTTCATATTATCCTGTGCATTTTATTGGATATGAAAACGCTACTGTCTGACACCACCTAATTGGAATAGTGTAGCAACAGCAGAATTAAATCAAGGACAAATTTCTGAAACGGGAGAGGTCATGCCCTGAGAGCACCCCCACCCTAACACTGGGCATGGAGTTGGGGTTTTTGACTGACATGGGTTGATATTTTTTTGCAAGCTTATTCTTTTATTTCAAAAATCTATTTGTAATTACCTGGTTACTGTTCAATAAAAATTATCACCTTCCTCTCTATCACTCTCATCTCAGTTTGAGGCAAACATACTCTCAGACAACTCTGGGTGTTCACACACTGTTTTCACTCACATTCCTATTTAGCAGCTGTTGTTATCCAGGCCATTTGACACAGGTTGGGCTGTGCAGACACTCCACACAAGAAAAAGCCGGTTCTGAATTAGGAATGGCATTTGAAAAGTAGTATAAAAAAATCAAATGAGACATCTTATGGAAGGAAAGGTATTTTTTTTTAAAATCTCTAAGTTAATTTTACCTCTTCACGCTCTCACACCCACATACAGAAAGCATCAAGGTATGTGCGTGAAAGTGGTCTGACCAGGAGCAAAACAGAGGATGCTGTTTGCACCTTCTTGTTTCTATGCAAAACAGGATGAGGCAAGGCAAGCTACCTGTTAAGACCTTGTTGCATCTCTGGAGTTCTTCTTCACTGGTGACAACAAACAGGTTTTCAACTTCCTCTTCAGTGTTGTTTGAGTGGATGCTACTTTGGATCATCAGTGTCATCATTTTTTTTCACTCTATCTATGTTTTATGCAAAATTCCTGAGTCTTGCAGTTTTTTATTCCCTTAAAAAAACATTGAATCACAGAATGGTTTGGGTCAGAAAGCACCTTTCAAAATCGTCTAGTGTAACCCCCATGTCATGGCTGATTCTGGCTTTTTTGCCACTTCACCCCTGTTCTTCATCTCGATACCTCATTTTTATGCCAGTTTGCTCCTCCTCTTCATCTGAATTAAGTCACACATATGATGCTAACATGTACCCTCTGGTCCTTCTTTTGTTGTTTCTTCTAGTGCTTCATTATAGACATGTAGACACACATGGCAATTCATAGGTAATTCATAGTCATCTGTGGCGGGTTAGCCTTTGGCTGGGGGCCAAACCACACACATCCGCTCACACAGTCTCTGCCCCCACCCAATGCTGGGGAGAGAATTAAAGATGGCAAAGAGAATTAAAGAAATGGCAAAGAGGACTCGTGGGTTGAGATAAGGACAATTTAAAATAATACTATATACAAATATACAATGTGATACACAGTGATGCTGGCCCCCGCACCTGATGACCAAAGGCCCAGCCCACTCCCGGCCAACGACCCTGGAGGAGGGAGAAAATGAGTGACACACAATGATACTGCCCCCCCACCCGATGACCAAAGGCTCAGCCTGTTGGCGGCTAACGATCCCCAGAACTGCACTCACGATTCCCCCAAATTGGGGGGGGGGGGTGCACTGCTCCCGGAGGCACTCATGGAACAGAGATAACAGCCCGAGCGTCCCAGAACCGAGAGCTGACCAAAGCAGGGGAAAACGACCACCTGGCCACAGCTAATCATCCCCCCAGAGAGGGAGGATCCCGAAACTCACAGAACGGAGATAACTATTTGAGCGTCCGAAGCCGAGAGCTAACCCAAGTGCTTGGGGGGGGGAGGGGGGAAAGGCCTTGGGAGAGCGAATGCAGACACCTGAAGAGAGACGATATGAAGCCCAAGGGAAGCAAAAAGAGAGTGATCTCCCGGGAAGGGTCCTCATCTGTATACTGGGTATGACGTATATGGTATGGAATAAATAATTGGTCAGTCTGGTTTTCAATCTTAACCTAAGAGCAAATCCCAGGCTAGCAGCTGGACTGTGTCTCTTTGCTTGTCTGCCGACCTTGGCAGCAGAACAAAACATCAGTTATCAGCCTTTCTCGTGAGCACAAATCCAAAACACAGCCTCTTGCTAGCTATTAATGAAGAAAAGAAAAAAAAAAAACTCTCTCTACTTAACCCAGGACACCATCTTAATATTTGTTTTACAAATCTCTGGAGTGGAATATTCTGGGAGACCTCAGCCTGCACTGGGCCCAAATTCATAGAAAGCTAAATCACAGAATCACAGAATAATTGCGGTAAGAAAGGACCTCTGAGGCACATGTGGTCCAACCCCCTGTTCAAGCAAAGCCACCTAGACAATTACACAGGAAAAGATCCAGGCAGCTTTTGAAAATGTCTTAGTACGGAGACTTCACAACCTCTCTGGGCAACCTGTGCCAGTGCTCAGTCACCCTCACGACAAAAAAAAAAGTTTCCAGATGTTCAGGGGGAACCTTCTGTGATCCAGTTTGTGCCCACTGCCTCTGGTTCTGTCACTGGGCACCACTGAAAAAAGCCTGGTTCTGTCCTCTTTGCACCCTTCCTCTGTATATTTCTATACATTGATAAGATCCCACTGAGGCTTCTTTACTCCAGGCTGAACAGTCCCAGCTATCTCAGCCTTGAGAGTTGAGCCTGTGAAAACCTCATGAAGTTCAACAAGGCCATTCTGCTCCTGGGTCAGGGCAACCCCCAGCACAAAAGCAAGCTGGACAGGGAATAACTTGAGAGTAGCCCTGAAGAGAAGGACTTGGGGATGCTAGTAGATGAGAAGCTGAACATGACCTGTCAATGTGCGCTTGCAGCCCAGAAAGCAAACCATGTCCTGGGCTGCATCAAAAGAAGCATGACCAGCAGGTCCAGGGAGGTGATTCTCCCCTTCTACTCCACTCTCGTGAGACCCCACCTGGAGTACTGCATCCAGCTTTGGGGTTTGCATGACAGGAAAGACATAGACCTGTTGGAGTGGGTCCAGAGGAGGGCCACAAGGATGGTGAGAGGTCTGGAGCACCTCCCCTATGAAGACAGGCTGAGAGAGTTGGGGTTGTTCAGTCTGGAGAAGAGAAGGTTCCAGGGAGACCTTCTAGCAGCATTCCAGCACTTAAAGAGGGCCTATGGGAAAGATGGGAAAGCACTCTTTACCAGAGAATATAGTGATAGGACGAGGGGTGACAGTTTTAAGCTGAGAGAGGGTAGATTTAGATTAGATATTAGGAAGAATTTTTTTCCTGTGAGGGTGGTGAGGCACTGGCACAGGTTACCCAGAGAAGCTGTGGATGCCCCATCCCTGGAGGTGTTCAAGGCCAGGCTGGATGAGCAACCTGGTCTAGTGGGAGGTGTCCCTGCCCATGGCAGGGGGTTTGGAACTAAATGACCTTTATGATCTCTTCCAACCCAAACCATTCTATGATTTTATGATATATTCTGTTTTTCTTCTTATGGCAACATTCCCGCTTCCAAAGTTCCAGAATAATTAAACTAAAACCGTTGCATTTCTATGAAATCTTTCCATTTAGCCAGTATGAACTGCCTCACAAAGGAAAAATGCCTTCTAGAAGATAACTTCTCACCAGAAGGCAAGGTTTTATCTGTCACAGAAGAACTCAGGAAGGAACTACATCTTTTTGTACACTCTATGATATTAAGGATGTATGCTGCTATCTGACTCCAGATCTTGATTTGCAGGATCAGTAGCAGCACAAATAACGGGCATTATGTTGTGAAGTTTTTCCATTCCCTCAGCATAGTGGCATGAAATTCAGCAAAGACTTATGGAAGGTCTGTTGCAAATGAAAACAGAAAAATCTGTCTAGATGATAAGCTTCCAAAAATGTCTCAGTAGAGACTCACTGCAATAAAAAAATGCCCTGAGGCTCCGTCTTATGGAAAATAATCTATTCTAGAACTACAAAACCCTTTCTGTATTAATCTCTAAGAGATGGTCTCTGCAAGAGCCAGGTCACTAATATAGAAACTAAGACTAGGAGTGAGATACAAAAAGGGGCACTATGTATTTGATTTAGAAGAACAGAGTAAGAAAAAGGGGTCAGTTCTGGCAAAAGTAACAGGACTGATAAGCCACAGAAAAGAAGTGGAGGATGAGGTCATGGAGACACTGCAGAGAATTCTGAGAGGTAACTTTCTGGTTGGATATCCTCTGTATCAATATTGGTGGAATTATTCCTCATCCAAAATCAGGACTAGGGAGGTGTCTTGGGTGAGGACCACCACCGCGTGGTCGCGATCCCCAACCCCCCTCCCCCTCCCCTCCCGGTAAGATGGGAAAGGGTAGGAGAAAAAAAAAAAAATTGGAACCTCGTGAGTTGAGATAACAGATTTTTAATAACACCACACAAGGAAAACAAAAGGAAAGGGAATATAACAATAAGACAAGATATAGAATACAATGGAAACACTGATACAATGAATATCTCACCACAGGGAGCTTCACAAAACCAACCGGCCCCGTCCCCTAAAACCCGGGCAATGACGTCAGCATGGTATCAAATATCCCTTTGGCTATACCCACCTCCCAGCTTCTGGTGAGGAATTAACTCTATCCCAGCTGGACCCAGGACAGGAGGGTTCTTTTGCACCTTTTTTTTTTTTTCCTTAAGAATAACATTGCTTTTTAACTTTTTCTATTAAGTCTTCACAAAGTAGACATTATGTCAAGCTTTATAAATTCCAAGGTCTTCAGCTTTGTGAATTGTTTACAGTTTTGTGCTTCCTGTTTTTCTACATTTGCTGTATTTATACTGGTTCACATAATTAAATTTAATGAATTTGATCTTGTTAGTGATATCCTAAATTATTTTATGAAGAACATGTCTCCTAAATTCATCTTAAACTGAGCTAACATTCTTCTTTCAAATCTATTTTGATCTAAGATATATGCTGTTGTTCCAATTAAGCTTTTATCCAGAGCTATTCTGAAGCCTTATTTCAAGAGCTGCTACACAGGGATTAATAACATTTTCATCAGGCTGAGCTAGAAACTAACATTTAATTTATTTTAACTGTGCAAATACCAGCCTTAAACACACCCCTCATTTTCCCTTTTTTTTTTGTAGTAGCAATTATCATAAGCTTTTCTCTGAATAATTTTATATCCTTTTCCTTTAAAGAGGGTATGTCCATATAAAAAAATTCCTTGGACCCAAAGAAACACATGCTTATTGAAATTGAATTGACATTTTTAGCACCTGAAATGTCTTCTGAAGAATGGGATAGATAAACTAGAGGAGGAATGAGCTGAGATCTTAAAGGTAAAATCTGAACTTGTATCATGGAATTATGCAATACTAGGAAGACATCCAAATATTAATGTTTCAGATATCATTGAAATAAGAGAGAAGACCAAAATAAAAGCACACACCAATAAAATAAACAATCAGTGTCCCAACTGTGCCATTATTATCCTTTGCTATCAAAAACTTGTGAGGCTATGGGAACAGTGTGAATAAAAATGGTTACTACTACCAGAATGCCTAGCAAACTATGACATCTTGCTACAAAATCTATTTCTGATATACAATGAATGATCTGTAAGATACCAGTAACTAGCTTTATCAGGTATAATCTGCTCAATAAGGATACATATTGTCAGAGCAGTGGAATTAGAGTAGAACTAAAGAGTACTAAAGATGTCACATACTCTGGTAAAAGCATTATACGGTTGAATTTGTATTTGTACAAGTCAAGCTGTAAGAGAACACAAAGTATTATAATATGGGCTTCCTTGGGAGGAAGTGAAAATTTTGTGACAAAAATGATCGTATGATTAGAACTTTTCTCTGAGCAGGGATCAGTCCAAACTATAAAAAATTAAAGTTTATAAAGACAAAGATTAAAAGGGACTTGAGCAGTTCTACCTACACATTCTTAAACAAAGAATATCCAGGACATTTGACAAAGCAGCACACTTCAAAAGGGGGAAAGGACATGCTTTCTGTCTATTCCAAAACCAGTTTGTAGAACTCTGCTTGCTCTTAGATGTAATTTAGGATGTTACTTAGCATAGAAAAGAAAGGAATCAGACCTCCATCAGCTTTCTATACATGAGGGATCAAATAGCCATCAGCTTTCTAGACATGAGAGTTTTTCTCCTGGGAAAAGGGAGGATGGGAGAGGGTTCTTTTGTTCCTTTTTTTTTTTTTTGGGGGGGGGGGGGGGGGGGGTGTGGGTTGTTGGGTTAGATAGTTTTTTTCACAAAAAATACCTAGACTTTATAATTTAGGTCAGTTAGGAAATACCTATACCATACTTTGGAGCAGTGTGCAAGAACAGCCAAGATAGATCCATCCCAGACTTCATGGAATTGCAGCACAATTCATAGCTGAGATCCCAAAAGATGTGTAGGCTGAGCTCAAAATCTTGTTTATGGGCAAAAAAACAGACCCTGTAATGCCAAGTATTTCTTGTTACACAATTGCAATAGTCCAAGAATCATTTTAGTCTATATTTAATTCTTACAAACAAAAAAGAAAAAATAATAATGCAGTTAGAATTGTTGCATAGAAGCTTAGTTTCTACCTCTTTTCCTGGTTTTATGTTCTTGCTTTTTGTGCTTCTCTGGGTCTTAAGGCTGGTGGTTTCATTCAGTTGATGGTGATGGGAGTTGCAGTGAAAGTAGTCCCAAAACACAAGGCAAGATGGGAAAGGAGACAGAACCCTGAGGTTGCAGTGCGGAAATCTTATGAAACTGAGGACATATCATGTCATAATGAATGGGAGATTTAAATGTAACTGCTTCTGTCAGGATTTCACCTGTTAATACCATTCTGCGCACAACTCCAAACAGATCTATTAAAGACAATAAAACTCAAAACTGAATATGCACAAAGAAAAGTTACTGGAACAAATGGCAAATGAAGAGGCTCATATCTTATGAACTTGACTTATACAGACAGGCTAATGGACAGACAATAGGCTCCCATGGCAGAATATTTTGTTTTGCCACATGACTCTAGTAAAACTCTCATGTTCAGGATAACTGTGGTAGAGCCATCAATTAACTATTTGATTTTTCTTTGTTTTGCTTTGTTTGAGGCAAACAATACTCTACCTTTGAAACACAATGATAGGTCTTGGCAGCCTATTGATGATAAGTCTTTAATTTCTTTCCTTTTTAGTGTCTTTACTGTCTCCTTTTTGTACAGGGTGACTTGGGATAGATTCTTTTGGTTTGAGGGGGTTTTTTTTTAATTTCAAGAAACATTAGGGACAAGGGCTGTAACTCCAGCTAAATATCACAGCCACCTCCAGACTCCTCATCCCTACACATCCTTTACCACCTGGTTTCTGGGTATACATTAATTTAGACATAGAACTAGGAATATTACAAAGTGCCTCTCAACCGAGACCTGAACCTAGGCAATCAGTATGGCAAGGATCTAGGACGTAACATAGCATGTTTTCAATTTAGATCAGTTTATGTATGCCCTTTAAAGAAATTTAAAGTTAGATTTGATTGCTAGAGACCATCATCTAATGTTCCATTTCTTAAAAGCATGATGGTTCATCAAGTTCTTATTGAAAATAGCTTCCTTCTGCATATTATTTTGTGATCAAAACTATATGAAGCTCTCAAGCTATACTCTTACTTTGGAAATGCATTAGAACTTTTTGTGATGAAAGTAGTAGAATTGTCTGTCAGTGCTCCCTCCTCCTTCATGCTCACTTTTTATTTGGAAGCTGTAGTTTGGATATGATACCTTTAGTTTGGTTTTACAATAGATATTTCATTGGAAAATTACACAGAACTGATATTTATAACAAATACGTTTTATGCTTCTACTTGTTCTCTAGACATAATGGCAATGTCTTAAAAAAAAAGAAAAACAGATTTCAATGGAAGATTGAGAAAGAGTTTTTTCTATTTCACTGGTCTGTCAATTAACATTTTCATTTTGTAAAATTAATTGTAGCTCAGAAACAGACTTCAGCATTTAATAGTGTCCTCACCTGCAGTCTTTGATACAGCTGGAAATCAAAAAACTAATGGTAATCATGTAAGCTTTTGTTTGTTTCTTTTTTGTTGTTTCTCTTCTCAGAAGGGTTTTGTTTAATATCTACCTGAAAAAGCCTGATTGACATGGTTTTACTTAAAGTTCTAAAATTACACTGGACTAAAGTGGACAAGCAATGTAAGTGGTTAGAATAAATAACACACAGCTTACACATTGTGTTGCTGCAAGCAAACAGTTTAGGTGCTAACATAACTCAGCTTCTAATTCAACATTTATTTTTCTCTCTTGTCACTAAATATTAATGAGAGAGTAGAAAAAAACCTGAGTATGTGAATTTGGAACACAGACAAGGCAATGTATACCACCCCCTCTATTTAAACAGAACCATTTATTACTATGGTGCCAAGAAATACTAAAGAAATTAGATTGGCTGGGGATGCTTTCCATTATTTCTTCTTTCTATCAGACATTTTCTATTAGATTTAATAGAATCTTCTCCAACAACCAATTTAGCAACCAGAAAATGGTGTTACAATTTAGTAAGTGTTGCTTTCCCTCAGTCAACCCATTTTGAACCTTTTTTTGTGCATTATTCTAAAGGTCTTAATCACACTTACAAGAAGCCTAGGAGATTTGTCTTTTTTCCTATCTTCCACTGAAACCAAATCATTATCAAGCTAGAGCTCTGTGCAAAAAAATACTACTTAGCACTGGTGTGATTTTTTATTCAGTAACAGGTTAATGTTGCACTGTTTTTTTCATCTGGCTTCTACAACAACATACAGAACCTCTAATTTTGGCACTACACCAGATGTCAATATGTCCCCATGCAAAGAATCACCCACTCTGCCACAGAGGTTCATGACAAAGTGAGGTTGACGTTGCACTATTCAAGGGCTTGCATATGGTTCTTATTTCTCTCAATATCTCTCTAGTGGGAACCAGGCTGTCAGAACATCTTTAAAAATATTTTTCTACATGTCTCTTACTCAAAAAATAAGTTTTCAAAGAGCAGGGGGAAATTAACGTAAGTAAGCACTGACAATATTAATTTACTTATCCCAAGGGAGAGTTGTCATGCGGTATCTTTAGCTGTCTCAGTAGTGTCAGACATGGTGATCCTCCTCTCAGCCCTTTGGGGGATTCTGTGGGTCTAAGAGAAGAAGAGGATCGTAAGAATGATATACTGTCGCTGCCAATTTGCAAGCCAAAGTTAATTTAATCCTGCTTTCCTTATTCTGTGAAGGCAGAGCAGAAGGCTGGCACTAAGAAATAAGTAAGGTCCTGATGGCATCATCCTCTTGTATACCTGTAAAATGCTGATCGTGGGTTCTAGTATGTATCACTATCAGAAATATAAAATTGGACTTAAAATGCAGGCAAAAAGGAATTTCCACCAACCACTTTATTTACTTGTCATTTAATTTGCTGTCTTTAATTGGCTTAAGGTATTAATGAAGTATTTGATTACAGGAGTTTGTGATCTGGCAGTTTTATAGAGATGTAAGGGACAAATAATTAGCTTTAAGAAACAGGTAATGTTAAATGCGAAAGCAAGATGCCCATGTAACCTCGTCATTATTTGGCAGTCATGACACTCAGCAAAGAACTTGCTAACTTGCCAGCAGGCTTCAAGCCCTCCCTTTTGTAGTTCATAAGTGTGAAGAGACAAGAGAATACATCTAGACAGGATATAATTTTGGAAAGTTCCATTATATACATTGTCCTCTGCGCTCTGGTGGTCTGCCCGAGAGAATTTGTGGACCAGTTAATCCATCTCAGAGCTGGATTAATTCTAAACACTGAACATAATACTCCTCTGTCAGTAAAAGGCTCATTTTTGATCCAACAGTCAGAGAAAATGCTCCATGGCAATGGAGATGCTCATTATAAGGAAGTGTTTCTCCCTTGTTGGTTTGCTGAAATGTGGTACATAGAAACTGAACCTTGTACAAACAGGTCATGTTCCTGTTAAATTATTCCTTTTGATTACACAAGTTTGAGCTCATAGGTTTTTACTGCTGCTTTTTTTTTTTAATTGGTAATTACATCTACAATATTGCTATCTGCAGCACTATAATTTTTACACTCAAGTTTTTTGTTTTCAAAAGTCCTCTACATATTCTATGTGCACAAGAGGATGAATATATCTTGAAGTAGATGAGCAGCTGTGGTATGATTCCACTTGTTTTCAGTAATACTTTAAAAAGCACTGTAATAGCACCTGTCAGTATAATTAGGTTCTGTCAAGTACTGTCATAAATTTCAAGCATAATACATTTCTAGGTGATTTTTGTGTGTGTGTGTTTTATTTATCAAGAATTATTAAATGTTATCTCTAAACTAGTGGGGAACCAATGAAGGCATCATATAAATATGTACATCAAAGCTTCCATATACATATAGAATGAGAAATATTTTTTTAGCTGCTAAAGAAACTAAAAGAAATAAATCAGAACTCCCGCTGAAGTGGTTTTACAGTTATTATAAAACATAGTCTAGGAAGTTAGAATGTAGCAGCATTTTGGGGATGTTTGTCTGCAACTGAGGCATCTAGAAACATTAAGTAGTGCTTTTCGTTTCAGCAAAGGGCAAGGACTGATTTGCATTCTTCTATGGCTCTTCCTATGAGCAGATCAACAAAGCAGTGTTGGCTTCAGTCCTGATGATTCTGGCTGATAGCCTCACTTCCCTGGCTGCATAGTGTGTGACTCATGCATTTACAAAGTGTATGAGGGATAAAGAGATTGCACCCATTGACTTCAGTTGGACAGTATCAAACACAAAGACTCATTGAAACTCAATGGGATTTAGAATCCAAAGCAGAGCTGTACAAGAAACCGATTCTTTGGTTGTGGCACTGAGTTTTTTGCTTAGGTTTAAAAGAGAAAAAAAATGGTACGATTAGAAACATATCTTTGTTATTTTTGGAAGAACTATCAAAGGTCAAACAAAGTATAGCATTTGCCTTGGATAAAATCCTCCTTGTACAAGGGGAAAGGGAAACATGTTTCTTATTATTTTAGAAAGATTTAAAATGTAAAAAGATGTTTGGAAAAAGCAATATATATATTTCACTTTGAAAATATTTATATGAATAAAATATCTTTCCTCATTGAATCTGTTCAGAAATAGTTTCAGTCCCTCCAGATTTTATTTTTTTTTAATAAATAATTTGCAGAAGAGTATACTACTCAAACTCTTCATACTAGATTGCTTTATCAAATTGGGATGTACAGCTTTGTTTCCTTAGTGAGGATGACTTGCTTTGAAGGAGTTTGTCCTTCTTCCAGTGTAGTCCCTTCCCTCAGAGATTCCTGCCCTTATCACATAGCTGACTTCTGAAGATATCACTGCATCATCCTGCCTTTTTAAAAAGAAACGTGCACAAATTTTGCTTTAATACATGAGGCTGTAAACTGTGGTCATTCAGGATCTGTCTCAGAGAAAACTGAACAGGTAATACAGCTATCAAGAGGTGGAAGAACCCAGCAGAAGAGACAATAAACTGGAGACATAGTGACTTGTACTGCAGATGAATTTTGAACAGCACTTTTTTCTTTGAGTCAGAGCCACTGAACAGGCAATGTAAACATATTTAGGGAACTATTCCCATTGATTACACTGGGATGTACTTACATCCATTCACAGTCTGGTCTTCAGACAGCAACAGTCTAAGTAGCCCTGTAATCTAAATACCTTAAACATCTTGGACTCTAATTGAACTAAATATTTTGTTCTAACTTAGAATTGTCTCCCTCTCCTCTCTCTCTCCAAGTTGCTTGTGTAGGAAAAAATCAGGGCTTGCGACTCTTCATCAGACTGGATGGGTTAATTTACAGGAGTAAAGCTTTTTTATAACTTAAAGTCACAGCTGCCAATTTTTGCTTAGTAACAGCACTCACGTATTACTCCTTTGAAAGATGAAAGAACAGAGACCTTGTATCTGCATGCTCAGGACCTTATCGCAATCTCCTTGTAAAATTAAAATCAGTCAACTACTAGCTAAAAACTCTAAAAGAAGAAGACAAAACACTATCTGTAGTTTGTTATACAGATTTAGGGTAGACATTTCACAAGGCTTTTTCCCAGTGGATATAAAAAAGGTACTGCCAAGTTTATAGAGATTCACTCATTTCAAGCTACAACTCTGATAGATAGCACTATTAAGGGACCTGCAGCACATTGTTAGCTTTATGCAAAGCTTTGATAAAAACAAGTACTAAAAAACTTTATTTAACTCCTTCTTATAACTCATTTCAAAACAGTGTAAGAACAATTAGTAAAAAAGATTTTTAACTCTTTCATACTGTAATCTTCATATGAAATTTTAAAAGGTTAAAGACTGCTTACTATGAATGAATTTCTATGTAATGGCAAATTAACTACTCACATAATTAAGCAATTTGCTTAAAGTTCTCACTCTGATTTTTGAAGTGCTAATAAGACTAAATTGCTCAAATCCAGGAAAGAAATTAGGAGATGTGAATTGTTAACTAGATGAAGAAACAGAACTAAAAGGAAAAGCAATGTGAAACAGGGATTAAATTAGAATAAATAAATATTTCAACTGGGAATTTAAAAAAAAGAGAAATTAAATGGAGACAAAATAATAATATATAGATTGATTGCCCCCATGATGCAGTAGAATATAAGAGCTCATTTATTTTAACGTATGTTGCCAAGATAGCACTATGTCTTCCTATTTACTTTAAATGTTGGAAATACTTGGGACGTTCTGAGCTGCTGGGAGTGTTATTCCACATCATGATGGACACCAGGGAGGCGACTCAGAGCCAGGCTGTTGGAACCTAAATTTACAGGTAAGATAGCTCTGTAAATTGTTGTTAAAATCCCAGGTGTAGGCAATACTATCACTGAAGGTGAAAATGTTCCTCAGCCGACCTGTAAGCTTCTACTTTAGGACAAATACACTGGTTCTGTAAATTCAGCTGACTGTGGACTAGACAATAGCGTAGCCATACAACCGGAAGTATACTGTAGATCCTGATATTACAAGAACCTACATTTAAGTGTCTGAATCTCAAGGAGAATTTCTCTCCCATTTACCACTTGTTCTCAATAGATGTGTGCAGAAGAACATGCAATATGGTTAACAGTAGCCTTGACGTAGCAGATCACAAGAATACATGGTTGGATTCTATTCCCTGAACATTCCGGCTTAATGCCTTTTGATACTTAATATATCTCTGTCTCCATGAGGCTGGAGTGCATAAGACAAGATACATTGGAAACCTTCAGCACTCGCAGAATGGAGAACACCACACATGGCTGGAAAATAAACTGGTGTTTTGCTGAATCCCCTTTTAGTGTGAGAAAAGGAGGCATGGCTGTTTGCTGTCCCCAGGGGAGTATGTAACTCAGCTTTCTAGCACTCTTCACTGGGATCTAGAGGGAACACATTCTGCTGCCGTTTGGCCATGGTTTTCCCCTTGCTTGACTGCTAGTTGTCTCTTCCGTGTTTAACCAGTCCAGCTAATGCTGTTCCCATTTTCTCCTCCAAAATGTGGTAAAAATCAAATTTTCTTCCCTCATACAGGCTCTTTTTGCATTTTGTCCCTGTTCCAACTGTAGGTGTGTGACCTGCTATAGTCACAAAGTAATGTAGAAGCCTAGACAGGTTTCTGCATGTAAAACCTAAAATATAATTTAAAGGGGAACTTGTTTGTGGGAATGGGAAGATGAAGGAGAAGAAATCAGCGTAAGACAAGCACAAGAAAAATTTTGCCAGGAAAATGTCTGTTTTCAAACAGTTTCATTTTGGCAAAAGTGCATTCAAAAAGTCACAGCTCCATCCCAGGGCTCCTTTCCCTGAATTTATAAAACAAAGTGATTTAAAACAGCTTGTTATCATCCTTGCCCACAGGATGATCTGAATGCTTGTCTCATCCATACAGAGCAGTTTTTTGCATGTTGTTCAGCATTTTTACTGAAAACATGGGTTTCCCCTGTGCTCTCCTCTCAAGGTTAATAGTCATGTTGCTATAGACTCTCAGGTGTTGACTTCATCTTGCTACCTGTCTGCTGGAAGATAAAGAATGTTGCACAGAAATTAATGTTCTTGCAAGCATGACTAGCCAAATGTAACAGGAAGGGTTTGCTGGAGTGGAAACAGGTTGTAAAGACTTGCCGTTGTTTCCTTGCATTGCTCATCCAATGCCTGATCAAGTTTATATCATGAAAAAGTAGCAAGCATGAATCATGACAAAATGGAGAGTGATTTTTGGACATATTTTAGATATACATGACAGACTGATCCCTAGCATACACGATAGTCTGAAAGATAAAAATAGGAAAAATAAGTGTCAAGTAAATACAACTTAAAAGTAGTACTTCCTCGGTAGAAGTTGCATGTTTTCAACATGCAGCTGATATCCTAGAAATATTTTTCTTACACAAAGGTTAGTAACAAGGATGATACATAGCATGATTAAGTATTAAACAAAAAACAAGTTGTTGCTTCAGGAAATTTGTTATGAAAGTATATATTTAATAGGACCAAAAAAAAAGTAACTAAAAAAATACAACTTTAGGCTGTTACATAAGTATGCTTTGTGGCACTGAATTGATGCTCAACAAAAATATATTAAAATACTGTTAATAGCTGCTAAATATTGATTCCAAAATAGCAAAACAAAACAAAATAACAATGAAATCCTATAGTCTGAAATTGTTGTTTTCTACTTTCTATCTTTCCGTTTCAACACTAGGAAGAAAATCAGCCAGTCTGGAATGAGATGAAGGGGAAGATGAATGAGGGGGAAGGTGTTTATCTATTTTATTCAGAACACTTTAAAAAATGACTCACTCACAAAGACACCTTTTAATAGAAAACAATAGTTTGAGTGATTTGTATCTTTAGCCAGTATAAGGTATCTACTTCATCTGTTTCAGTAATGTTTCTTCTCATTTCTTTACCCAGAGCAACAGTACTGGAGCTTATATTATATAATGCCAGTAGCTTGCAATGTAAAGTGGTACAATTCAGCAGTAGCAACACAAGACAGTTTTGCTTTGCAGAAACATATTAAATACTTTAACACAGACATCTACAGAGAGGTATTTATCACTGAAGAAGGACAAATTATGAGAAACTGCAGCGATGAGTATAATGATGAAATGTACTATGTGCAAGGGAAATGACTAAGACAGATATCCTACTGATACGGTCTATTGTTAAACTTTGAATTCCCAAGGGAAGTGAATAAAGTCCCATTGATCAAGCCACATGATGTTCAATTTGAAAATATTCTAGTAATTACTCTGTGAGAAATAATGCAGGATGGATTCTTTAGAGGCTTCTACTGAGATGGTTGTGCTGGATTTGGCTGGGTCAAGTTAATTTTCTTCATAGTAACTAGTATGGGGCTATATTTTAGATTTGTGCTGGAAACAGTGTTGGTAACACAGGGATGTTTTAGCTACTGCTGAGCCATGCTTGCACAGATTCAAGGCCTTTTCAGCTTCTCACACTACCTCACCGGCAAGTAGGCTGGGGGTGCACAAGACATTGGGAGGGGACACAGCTGGGACAGCTGACCCCAACTGACCAAAGTGATATTCCATACCATATGACGTCATGCTCAGTGTATAAAAATGGGGGAAAAAGAAGGAAGGGGGGACATTTGGAGTGATAGTGTTTGTCTTTCCAAGTAACTGTTAAGCATGATGGAGCCCTGCTTTCCTGGTGATGGCTGAACACCTGCCTGCCCATGGGAAGTGGTGAATTAATTCCTTGTGCTTTGCTTGTGTGTGTGGCTTTTGTTTTACTTATTAAACTGTCTTTATCCCAACCCATGAGTTTTCTTACTTTTACCCTTCTGATTCTCTCCCCAGTCGCAGTGTGGAGGAATGTGCAAGCAGCTGTGTGATGCTTATTGCTGGCTGGGGTTAAACCATGAAAATTATATTTGTTTTCATTTTCTCCTGAATATTTTGATTTTTTGCATACACGACACTCCTTATAAGTTGTTTTGTCAGCAGAATAATGGAATAATATTTTCCCCTTACAATGAATGAAGGTCCCTCTCCTTTAAATTTTTTTCTTCCTCATGAAAAAGATAGAAACAGAAACAACAAGTTTGGTAATATCATTGAGAATTCTCCTTATCTTTGTGTTGCTTTAGGTGTCAAATCTGTAAAACAGATAAAAACAGATTGAGAAACAACAAGAATATTTTGTCAAAAGCTAAAACACTGGGACTACTTGTTTCTTCTCATCTGAAGACTGAAATAAACAGCAAGAGAGCAAAATCCTTCTAATTGCTTCATTTACGTACAATTTCTTAACAGTATCTCGTATGGTTGTATAGTTAAAGGATATTCTGTGAATGCATATTAAAATTCTAGGGCCACCGCTAGCTAGTTCCACAGTAGCAAGGTTCATGTCCAGAGAGACATGTTATAGAGAACAACTAATATCAAGATTAAAAAATAATGATTTCTGAGATAAATGCATAGATAGTTTATAACACCTGTAAAATTCATCAAATGTTTCGGTTACAGACCTGTAACATCAATATACTTCCGAAACTACTACTCTCTTTTCACATATTTTAACCTTTTTTTTTTCAATATTAACAAGTGATAGATTATAGAGCTGGTTAAGACTACTCAGGCATTATTTTCATCGAAGTGAACCAACATCACTTATAGACATGAAAGTCTGACATAAGAAGTAGACTTAAGATCTTCTTTACAAAATTTAAGGAGCTGAGGGGCACGGTGATGGAAATAAAAAAAATAACAGTTTCCCATTATCTAAAATCTTGTTTTTCATCTTTGGTTATATGATGACATTAAGGTTGTGAAGGTCTTTTGTCCTGTTCAAATATGAGGAATGTTGACTCACAGGATTAATAGCAACAGTTAGTTAAAGACAGGAAGCTGCTGTTGCTGTTGTTATTATTACCATCCCAGATGATCTGCCAAGCTGTTGTTGACAGGGCATTGAATCAAATTAGAAAATTTCATTAATGTAACACGGCATGTGAGGCCAGAAGCATGTAGATGATGGTAATGTTAATTTGAATTATTTGGGGAAAAAAAAAATAAAAGAATGCAGTTGATACAGTAATCTTTTCATGTGCTTCTTTCTCAATTTTGTAGCTGTTTTAATAAGGACAACTAACCATGTGGTATTTTTGGGATTACAAAATTATACAGTTTAATATCATGATGTTCAGGTTAGATTGCATGGCTTTGCTTGATTCATGGCCTTATTTTAAATTTCAAGTTTTAATGGTCCAAGAAAATTCCATTCCCTTTTAGGAATTAGAGCTAATAGATCTCTGACTTGTAGTAGACTCTAGTAGTGACATAAAAAGAAGTCAAGGAAAATTCTTAAGGAAAAAGCACAGACCAAAATTTGAAAACTATGGGTTAAGGCATTGCTTTCCCAAATTCAATCTGATAGTGAACCTGGCTGTAGTGAAAATCAGCAGCAGTGTAACCCTGTACAGACTTCATTTGTTCAGGTTCTTTAAAAGCTCTTTGAGACAAAGGTTCTCAGTTTTCTTCAGAGACTAAAAAATAAACTCTGGAGGGAAAAGGGATAGATCATCTAAAAGCAATGGACTGAATCCTGAAAAAGTCCTGTAGTACAGGACCGAGAAAGGTGAAGGATAAAAATCAAGGAGGATACACTGAAATTATGTTGCTCTTCTTTCTCTGTGTGCTGTTCTTTCGGCTCAGCCGTAGGTAGTGTCTGTGTCAAGGTACAGTGTAGAAACACAGTTATTTAGCAGTAGGAACTAAAGTAGTTTTGTCTCGTCCCTTCTGGGGAAGATGAAGTAAAAGTGTGGATAAAGAAAGCAGAAAAGCACTTGTATAGAAACAGACAAGTTTTAATACCTGCTGTTCATTCATACACTTTCTCTATATCCTGCTATAAAGCACAAAGACCAGAAGGCAAGGCAGGCAGTTGTCTTTCTCCTTTCAAAACAAGCAAGAAATTCAGGAGAGCTGATATTTTCAAAAAACCTTGTAGGTCCCATATGGGAATTTATTCTGGTTTTTTTTTTTAAGGAAAATTTCTCGCTAGAGATGGGAGAGGGGAAATGTTTCTGTGAAGCTTTGGATTTAACAAAAAAAATGAAGGTTCCACTTTTAACCAAGTCAAGTTAACCTCAACCATTCTATGATCCTGTGATTCTGTGAAGTCCTCAGTAACAGTCCTCAGCAAAGAGTATAGTCTTCCCTAAAGAGTGGAATATGAGTATTTTATTAGAGAAGAGTTTTCTGCTTTGTGGATTGTCAGTAACAGTATGTTCAAGACCAAAAATGCAGATGTGGAGAAGGACTGGAGAACAAGTAGAGCAATTACTTTCATTCAGACACAAATATTTCATCTCGTTCCACTGTCAAACCAGGTTGCTTGGAGAACGGATGGTTATTTATCAGTGTTTACCACTTTTTCTTATAGCTTGATATGATAAAAATCATGACCAAATTTTGTTTCCTCCTGTGATTCTACATTTTGCTGGCAACTGAATTTGAAGGCAAATGCCAAGGCAATTGAAGAGCTCAGGGAAGAGATGATGTGTTTCACTCACGACAGTAGTTGATTTAAAGAGTGAAAATTCACTGAAAACTTGCTGAAATAACACTAAAACAGCAAAATGGGAAATAGCCTCCTTAAGAAAAAAAAAAGAAACCACAAACCAACAAAACAAGACCCAAACAACAAACAAACAAAAACTCCCACAGAACAATACTATATTATACATGGTGCCAATTAGAGTAGAGAGGCATAGTCATGGAAAAGAGAAAAGGTAATAAAAAAGTGGAGACACAAGGTAATACCAGAACTGCTGCTAAACTGAAGAGAAAAACATGTGGCAAATATAGCCGTTATATCTGGTCAGGCTGTCAGGCTGACTATACCATGGAAAGAAAAGAAAAGAAAGAAAAAAATGAATCATTGTCTTAAGTTATGCAAGTTGTCAATTGAGTTTCATGTTACATTTATAGGTTAATATGCATCAATTAACTATACATTTGTTGGAAAGCAGCCTAAATCTGTCTCAAGTATCCCAAATCATCTTTAAATTAAGACAAATACAGTGGTAGTGAAGATACAGGGGTAAAAACTGATCTGAGAATTGCAGTACTATGGAATCTAGCATTTCCAATCATTTGTTTATACTGCTTTGAAAGCACACAGTACAAGAAATTTTATTATCATAGAATCACAGAATGGATTGGGTTGGAAAGGACCTTAAAGATCATCAAGTTCCAACCCCCCTGCCATGGGCAGGGACACCTCCCACTAGACCAGGTTGCTCAAAGCCTCATCCAGCCTGGCCTTGAACACCTCCAGGGATGGGGCAGCCACAGCATCTCCAGGCAACCTGTTCCAGTGTCTCACCACCCTCATAGTGAAAAATTTCTTCCTAATGTCTAGTCTAAATCTGCCCTCTTTCAGCTTATACCCATTACCCCTTGTCCTCTCACTACACTCCCTGATAAAGAGTGCCTCCCCATCTCTCCTGTAGACCCCTTCAGGTACTGGAAGGCTGATATAAGGTCTCCTTGGAGCCTTCTTTTCTTCAGGCTGAACAACCCCAATTCTTTCAGCCTGTCCTCATCGAGGAGGTGCTCCATCCCTCTGACCAATTTTATGCCTCTCCTCTGGACTCTCTTCAACAGGTCCAGGCCTTTTTTATGTTGGGGGCCCCACATGTGAACACAGTACTCCAGCTGGGGTCTCACAAGAGCAGAGCAGATGGGGAGAATCACCTCCTTTGACCTGTTGCTAATGCTTCTTTTGATGCAGCCCAGGACACGGTTGGCTTTCTGGGCTGCAAGCGCACACTGCTGGCTCATGTTCAGCTTCTCATCCACCAAGTTCCTCTCTTTAGGGCTGCTCTCTATCCATTCTGCACCCAGCCTGTATTTGTGCTTGGGACTTCCTTGACCCACATGCAAGACCTTGCACTTGACTTTGTTAAATTTCATGAGGTCTGCATTGGCCCACCTCTCAAGCCTGTCAAGGTCCCTCTGGATGGCATCCCTTCCATCCAGTGAGTCCACCATACCACACAGCTTGGTGTCAATGGCAAACTTGCTGCAGGTGCACTCCATCCCACTGTCCATGTCTCCAACAAAGATGTTAAACACCACTGGTCCCTGTACCGACCCCTGCGGAACACCACTTGTTACTGGTCTCCACTTGGACATTGAGCCACTGACCACAACTCTTTGAGTGCAGCCGTCTAGCCAGTTCCTTATCCAGCGAGTGGTCCTTCTCTCAAATCCATGTCTCTCCAACTTAGAGACAAGGATGTCATGTGGGACTGTGTCAAAGGCTTTGCACAAGTCCAGGTAGATGATGTTAGTTGCCCTTCCCTTATCCACCAGCACTGTGACCGTGTCATAGAAGGCCACCAAATTCATCAGGCACGATTTTCCCTTGGTAAAGCCGTGTTGGTTGTCACTAATCACCTGCTTGTTTTCCATGTGCCTTAGCATAGATTCCAGGAGGATTTGCTCCATGATCTTGCCAGACTTACTGGCCTGTAGTTTTATGGGTCTTCCTTATTTCCTTTTTTAAAAAATTGGGGTTATGATTCCTCTTTTCCAGTCTGCGGGAATTTCACCAGAGTGCCACGATTTCTCATATATGATGGATAGTGGTTTGGCAACGTCATCTGCCAGTTCACTGAGGACCTATGGATGTATCTCATCAGATCCCATGGACTTGTGCACCTTCAGGTTCTTTAGATGGTCGTCTTTGTTAACAGTAGGTAGATAACAACAAAAAAGATATCTGTAGTAAAAACATACACGCGAGACCTGCTGTGTACAAATGTTTATTTGCTGTAAATAGCCAAAGCTCCATTCAGTTCAATGGAGTGTTTTATTTATTTTCAGTATCTTTGTCAGAATCAGTACTGTTGCTCTTGCTTGCACAAACTGGATATTCTTTGCTCCTTTTGTTCTGATTCTATATTAAACGCTATTGCAACATAAATGTCTATATTAAATCAAACATCTGTGAAATAAGAAGCATCAAGTGAAAAAGTACTCTAGTTAACGACAATTATTTTTCTAGACATGTCACCTGTGTCATGTAAGAAGCACTCAAATTCTTGTTTTGTTGACATTTATTTATTGCAGTTTTTAACAAAAAAAATCTCACCTTGCTCACTTTGAAGTAAGCATACAACTCTCAGATTAATAGCATTTCATATGTGATTTTTCTTCTTTTGTCCATTTTAAAGCTTAAATTTATTTTTGAACTACAGTTTGGTGAGATACACCAAATACTGCATGTCTTTTTCACTTTATTCCTTTGTGAGTTGTATTGAAACTTTTAAGAATGCGCTTGTGTGTAGTGGGTTTGTTTATATCATGTTATGAGTGTGTGTCTTTCTTTGGTAAAACATTTTACTCTTTTATTTATGTTGCTTAGTTCTTTGGTAAAATATTTTACTCTTTTATTTATGTTGCTTAATTCTTTGGTTCAAATGAGAAGGATTTACTGATTCTGTACAATGCACAGGGTAAACTGAGTAAATCTCTAGTTCATTTATCTTGGCCTTCTTTATGCCTTATGATGTTTAAAAAATATAAAGATGATTTTTTAAAGTATAAAAAATCAAAGCCACTCTGTTTTCATATTTTTCAAAGATAAGCAAGTTTTATTTTTTTTATTTCTGGAAAATATACTGAAAATTTCAATATGAATACAATTCAGTGAAAAATTTCTAGTATAATAAAAATTCAGTCATTTTATCATTCCCCCTCCCTCAATTTTTTTTTTAATAGAATAGGAAAATCTTACAGGCAATTATATGTTATTTGTATGTGAATTGAATCTAAATAGTGAAATGTACACACTGACAGAGATAGGCATATATTAAAATCTCAAGTTGCATTTAATTTGTATTTTGTCTAATCTTGTGATCTTTGTTATTTTCCCTCACATGTGAGTCACCTTATTTTACTATGAATTAGAAGAAGTCACAGTTATGAATATGTATCCAAGAGATTTCCTATATAAATAGGAAATCCTTTCTATATAATTAGGAAACCCTTTCTATATAATTAGGAAATCTTTGATGAATTAACCAAATAAATAAGGTTTGCTAACACTGAAATAAATTATTCCTTGATGTCAGCGAAGTAATCTGAACAGCTCTTTGAGAAAGAAAACTTTTCCAGGTGCTTCATTTTATTTTATGAATGTGGCATTTCTATAGTACTTTATTCAAGGCGCTCATAAAAATGGGCATTTCTTTTATAATAATCAACATTATTCCCAATATTCAGTGACATATTACGACTCAAACTATTACATGACCTAAAACTGAAGACTTAGTATGTGAGTGCTACTCTTGTGATATTTTTAATTAAAAGGTTTGACTGATGAATGTTTTTAGACAGATGCAACTAAATCCTGTAAATACATGATAAATGCTGTCTTAATGGTAACTTTCTTGCTATGAACAAGCTAAAATTCAAGTGTAATATGAATATGGCACCAGCAATTATTGCTTTCAGCTTCTAACGGAGAGGAAAAACACACAGAAAAGACCTCAGTTTACAAATGGAAAAGCAACTGCTACACATTTGTCTTATTTTTAATAGAGCATCAGTAGAGTTCTTGGTTCAGCAGTGTTGAGTTCAGTGGAAATGTTGCTATTGCTCTTAGAGGGAAGAGATTTAGACCAATATACACATCTGTGATTAAGAACTAGCGGAATCAAAGCTTTGCAGAGGAACACATAATGCTTTCCGAAGTGACAAATCCGCACCTAACACTTGCAGGCTTTATGTCTAAATGTTCTTTTCTCATTTGACATTGTATAGGCAAAGCTGTTATGATAGCTGAATGAACTAGCTTTCCACAACACTTAATTTTCTTCAAAAATGAATTTTGATGTGAATGCTTCCAGTCTTTTCATGTTAGTTAACTCTAAGTCCGACATACGTATTCAAATGTAACATAAAAAGAAGGAGCAGGAAGAGAACATATTTTCTAAGTAGTCCAATTTAAGGAATTATGGCTTTCATCCTCTTAGGGAGCTAGGGGAGAATTTTCTCAACTACAGATTGTGGTCAAGAGAACCCTTGACAGACCACCACAGGGTTAATGGAATATCTTCATAGCATACGGTGCCTCTTCATATTTGAGGCTGTTCTTCATTTAATCTTTTCTCTCTTGTATAGTATTTCCTTATTCTGATATCTATTAGACCTTCTACTGCTTGAGAATGCTTGTCTGGGTAAACAGAAATGAAAGCTGTGATTGCAGGTGTACAAGTCAATGAATTCTTCCCCCAGAAATGGTCGAGAGAGGAAAGGATTGCTTTTGCTCCTCACAGATCATAGCCTGACACTGAGGCAAGGAGCACCTGAGGACCCACCTGGCAGGTCCCTTGAGATAGTGTTGGGAAGACAGTGAGTAAGCCAGGGCAAAACAAACCACATACACTATGTCCAAACTGCCCCTGGATGTATTCCTAAGTCTACAGACTCTATCTCCCTCCAGGCTCAGGCTACAATGCATACCTCCATGTGGGTGCGTGGAAGAGAAGGAAGAAGGGTAATACAGTTAAATATTAATTACATAACATAGCATAGTGGCTGAAGCACTTTGCAAATCTTGCATCTTGGTTTGTGTTTTTTTTTTTTTTTTTTGGTTTGGTTTGGTTTGGTTTGGTTTTGTTTGTATTTTTTCAGAAGAGTGACAAAATACAGTACAGGAAGCAGGAACTAGATATCTCCTCTTCCACCTAAACACTAAATAATTAAGTATCAGAAAGGAAAAAAATGTATTTGAAATGGGAATACTGAATCTATTAATCACAGTGTGTGCTGGAATAGCTGGCTTTCAGTAGTGGATAACAGAGAAGATACAACGTTCTATAGCTTGAGAAAAAAGTGGACTGTGATGATGAAGATCCATTAAGGTATTCGTCTGTATAGAGATATATGTAGGTATTCCTTCTTTAGAAGAAAGCTCTGAACAGGACACAGTACCTTATTTTCTAGAATGAACAAAAATTGCTTTTTTCATCTTCTGGCTCAGTCACTCACCTTTTCCATGGAAAACTCACATTGTGCAGTTGTGCACTCACCAACCTGATTCCTATGCCACTACAGCCCACATGTTACCAGAAGAGATAAGAAGAAAGAATCAAAAACAGCCTGTATGGTCTAGAAAATGCCAGAACTGACACCACTATGTAATTTATAATGAGGGAATGCATGCATTTTGCACAATATTATTACATTTGTGCCTTCTCACAATATCTCCATTTCACCAGCCTCTACTGCCCATTACTGCTATAGCTATTACGTACACATTACTTAGATTTGTTAACACAGAGATGACACACTGCATAATACTTCTCCAACAAGTACCTAAACAAAAGAGAAAGAATACAAGAACTTTTTTCAGCCCTATTGTTTATCTGTGACTATTTTTTTTATTTCTAGTCTTCTGTTCTTATCCTAGTTGTGTATAATATTTTCTAATAGTTATCTCCCTCATGCTCTCTCCGATACACTATATTCCATTCTTCTGCATTGTTATACATGGGCATTATGCCACCCCTTTAAATATGTCCCGCTTTCATCTGAGTTTTTACATCATAGGTATTGTGTCTTTTTACCCCCTGCCCCAACAGTAGTTTCTTTTTCATTGTGAAATCTCAGCACAAATACCGAGCTCACAGAATGATGCTTCAGAGATACTTGATACAGGCAGTCCATGACTGTAGCTTCCGTTTTCAATTCCTGTCCTAAAAGTCTTTGTGGTCATTTCAGTTACTGTTGGTGAAACTGGCCACTAGAAAACTGATTCACTGAGTATGAAAATCATAGAGAAAGGCTACTAGCCTGTCTAGCCTGTTCTCCTGAAGATCATCCACACTCAGATTTGTCTGCTAGATGAAGTCTGTGTTGCTGATCACTCTTTCTGCTTGATGGCATGGAAAACTACTACATCGGTAATGCCATGAAATGATGTTGGTGGGGTTCTTGTCCCACTCTGCATATACTCATGTCTTAAAGCCTCCAAACTTATGTAACTCACTGTTCCAATCAGAGATGGGCATAAATATGATTTTTTTAACCTTCTGCAAGTACATAAATTTTTGTGCCTAGTGCCTACAGTAGTCTGAAAAAAATTGAACATCTACACTAGCAATTAAATTTTCATTACTGAAAATTAATTCTTCACCTAAACACCAAGTCAATCTTGCCCTCTCAATTTCTCCACCAGTTTTATCTGTCTCTACAATCTCTCGACATCCCAGAAACATTCAAAGAACTTCAGAAAATAAAATACCTCCACAGCAGAAACTTTGCTAATATAGAATAATTTTCATTACTTCAGCTTTTATGTGAGGCATTACAATACTTCACAGTTTTCACTTTTTGTGACTAAAGCCATCAAGTATTTTTCACTTTTACTAACCACCTTGCTCAGTTCTTATTTTGACTTCTTTTTGTTTGCTATATCTAATTATTTTATTCAATACATCTCAAAATCATTTTTGAGAAAATTATTCTCATTAAAATGTTGCAATAAACAATTTTATGCATGAATGGGAGATTCAGATATTCAAAATTAAATAAAGAACAGGCTGACATAATTCAACTGTTCAATAAAGAAAAGAAAATATTTTTCTCAGGTTTGAGAATTGAATTACTTTATGCAAATTGCACTTTTAACCTCTCTAATCCTAAAATTTTAAATGGAGAGATAGATTTGCTAAGATGATACGTAGAACATTTTGCTTAATCAAGGTAATTTGATGTTCTGACTCCCTGATTCACAACTGCATTAAAAACTCAATGCAGCTGTATTACTTTAGGCTAAAATTCCTTTTTTTTATCAAAAGTCAACGGATTTTGGGGGGGTTTTTAATACATGTAATTTCACCAAGACTATAAAACATGGTAACTCCAGTAAAATATCTGTTTTACTTTGATTCTTTAGACTAATGGATGATTTTATACAAATTATTTATTCTAAAGATTTCATATGCATAGGAAGTCTTGAGAGCCTTTAACAGACTAAGCTAATGATTATTCAGGAGTTAAAAAAGAGGAAAAGAGAAATTAAATGAGATTTAAAGTATCATCTTCAAAAACTTTGTATTTAATAAAAATCGCTATTTTACTCAACATGGAGAATCTATTTTTAAAAACGGTTCTGTTAATTTCTACTTCTGAACAACATAGAAGGCCTGTCTTTAGACTAGTTGTTACCAGATGTGATGTGGATCAGATTCAGTATTAGGTGCAAGTTTTGTTTTCTCCAAGAGTAGGATGCCTTCTCTAGTTTTGTCTTTCATAAATATGTAAATATTTTGGGTTGGGTTTTTTGTTTGTCTTGTTTTGTTTTTGCAAAAAGAGGCTATTGCAAGTTAACTTATGGATTGAAAGAAGTATGTTCCCACATGCCTTTAAACTGAGAAGAACTTGGAGTTTGGGCTTTGCAGTATGTGATGAGATGTCCTAGGAGTTCTCACATTGGATCCGACATCAGAATTGTCATGAATGTATGGATAGTATTTATTGTTCTGTGTCCCTTTCTTAGTTAACACAGGGGCTTGTAACTGGAATATCCAAGACTAAAATAACTAAAAGCCCAGCTTTGACATGAAATTCTTCACTATGTCCGGTGCAAAAAATAAACCATAAAACATGTTCCTTTTGCACAGTGGCGCAACAAATCTGTTGTCTGTGGCTGTAATATTTACTTAGAAGATGTGAGCAGGGAAGAACCATGCAATCTAACACTGAACTCATAATTCATTCCCCTTAGATATCGTAATGAAAATAATTACCAAATTATACAAGGCAGTGTCTAGATTTGCTAATGCAAAAGGATTAAAATAAAATAAGGCATTCAAAAATAAAAACCCTTTAAAGTTATGAAGCTTTAAAAAAAATGTTTTTGCATATGTCCATTCCCAACATCCACAGGTAGCTGCCATTTTAGTTCAGTGTTAGGAACTTACAGCACAATACAAAGGGTGCATATTTTCTCACTAAAATATTTCACAAAAAATTTCATGTTCTGGAGTGGACACCAAATAAATTTCAATGCACTGCTGAAACCTTAAACCAGCAAGAGCAGAATAAGATCTGGTATTAAATGCGCGCCTGCTTTATTTAAAGGAAAAGAAATATCCTTTTGTCCGTATAACCTGCTGTGCAAAGACAATGGTGGGACCTGTCCTTTCCCATTTTCATTGCACTGATCAGAATTTGAAAATTAGTATGTGTTTTGGAAGTGGTCTTGGGACATGTCACTTTAGGATGCATTTTGGTACTGAATTCAAAGGCACTGTGCCATGAACTGAACTCAGACAGCAGGGTGAATTAGCCTTGATGTGGTGGAAGGCTATATTGCTAAATTGCTTGCCTGTTAGATACAAGAGGGACAAGGACTGGTGCCAGGGCTGTGGGGAAGTGTCAGAGAATGGTTTGCATCCACAAATCTCACTGGCTTGCTTGAAGGCATGGGGTGCACTCCTAGATCATACCTTTCAGTATATACCTTCATGCAAAAGGAATCCAGCTCATCTGTTTCGAGATCACTTATAATGCACACAAAAGTTTAATTTGTTAGGAAAGTTTGATAAATGGGGATAGGGAGATTTCTTTTAACACTATACTCTTGATACAAACAAAAATACTAATGCAAACACACCTTGGCAGTCGAGTATTACTTCTTTGTCTTGTGCACTATTTTCTGAACTTTTGTTCTCAGTATTATGTGTTTTCTGGTTGTTTTCCATTTCTGGTTTCTGGTTTATACTTTTCTTCTTCTGAACTCCCTCTGAGTTTGGTCGATCCAAGCTCAGATCACATCCCAGCTCCCCCTCATCTGTCCTTGGTTAACAGCCACATTTCTTCAGTAGCTTCTGCTATCCTCCTGACTCGGCTTGTCCATTCTGCATCACTTGCTTTCACCCACATTTCCATAACCTAATTTTTGACAGATGAATAGGATTCATTCTTTTTCTCTGAGGAACAACTGAGGACTAGATTCTACAACAGAACCATTGCATTTGAGGAATTATTTTCACCAAATGAGTGCAAATAGACAAGGTAAGTTATCCTCTCACCTTTCCCTCAGTTACATTTGCGTGTGCATCTTCTGAGCAAAAGCTTGTATGTATCTCTGTAAAAAAAAGTTTTTAAAGGACCAGTTCCAAAATACATGTGAAATACCTTTGTATTTTCCATATTCTGTGGCTTCTAACTGATTGAAAATAGTTTATACACGCTAACACTGAAAATTGTCAGCAAGGAAGCAGGTAACAACTGTGTCATAATTATATCTGCACATATAGACAGATGTCAAAATACATCCCAGATATCTAAATATGTAGACTTTTAGATCAAAAAAACCTGTTAGCGAGAGTTCCTACAAAGGTTCTGTATTCGCACATAAATCATCATATTGCCTATTAATAAAATGGTATTACAAAAAACTTCTTTGCTCAAATATTTTAGAAACTTTTATAAGTTTCTAAATTCTGAGGAAAAAAATTACAGTCTTAAGATACATGAAGTTGGATGAGACATCACCACATCAAGGAGAAAAATGCTATTATACCTTTGTTTTCTTAACAGCTGGAAAAGAAAACAATACAGAAATTAATAGTTAGTCATCAGCTTCAGACCTAAAGCAACTGTTCCTGTGAAATTAAAAGGGACAGTGCCATCTTACCTACTCATAAAGGTATCATCTGTAAAATGTAAAAAAATTGACTTACAGTGATAAATATCACTAAGAATTTGACAGTTGTAAAAAAGCTATATGCACAGATATGTTGTCTCTCAAACAACTTTACTGTCTCCTTCAGGCAAACATTGGGATGATTAAAATGTATTAATTTTCCTGTTGCTAATTACTCTATTTTAAAGGCAAGAAGAAATGACAGTAAAAAAAAAAAGAGTTTAGAATGTGTAAACTCCCCAAACATGCAAAAAAAAATAAAATCAAATAATTCAAGGTGACAAATAAAGATGAGATCAGATCTGGAGTTCAAAATGGAGAATTATGGTCAGTTTAGTAAAAATGCACACATCTGTGCTTTTTAGTGTTTAACTATTCCTCTGGGATTACCTGCAGTCTCCAGATTATTAAGCATGATTTATCATATTCACAAGGATTTTTGGAAAGTGATGAAGTGTTTCTGAATCACAATGATCTTATCAACAGAAATTATCTGCATTTCAGTTTTGTGGTTGGCATTCTCTCTCACATGGTACTTACTGAACAGATTTTTCCATTTCTTATAGTTCATCTATTAGTAAACTGCGGCGTGCCAAGGAAGTTTCTAAACCTGCTCTGCAGAGGTCAGTGTAGTCACTGAAATAATATGACCTCCCCGAGGAGGTAATTTTTATTTTCCATCCATGTTAGCTCTTAGTTACACGGTAGCCTTCTGGAGAGGTGTTGGTAGCTGGAGCTGAAGACCAGGTGCTTAATATAGGTCTCCGCTGTCCAAAGTTCCCACATGTAATGTTTTCATTTTTTCTTTAGCTGTGTACTGCAGGTCTCAGAGCTGCTGGCAGTTGTTCCATGTGTCCTTGACATGTACTACCTCATATCCCACAGACTCAGCAAGAAAAGCTAAGTAACTTCATACTTACTATTTATTGAAGCAGCAATTTATAGAGCTGTTGTAAATGAAATGCCACATCTTAGCTATGTGCTCATACACCTGGTGATTTATCCTAGTGCCTCCATGGAAACTCTTTTATTATAAGTGTCTAATTTAGAAATATAATGACACATCTGTAGCTAGAGCACAAGACTCAAGCAACACTGAGTATTACTTCTCTTGCACATGCTGCAGCTTTAATTTTTGGTAATTAAATTTTTATTTGATTCATTTTTAATCACATTCTTACTAACTTTCTGCTAAACTAATGGTGCAGAATCTACAGTCTGGGGAGCAGCACAGAAATTTTTTAATAAGCTCATTATAATGGAGAAGAGACTTGCATTAAAGCCTCACAAATCAACTCAGCAAGTGACTGTTGTCCCATCTTCAGCAACTGCTTCACTGACCACTGTTCCTTGAATGTCTCCATTTCCCTTTTTGAAGCTGGTAGCCCTACTGAAAACTGAGCAAGGAGCTTGCCTGGCTCTCCCTGAGTACTGGGGATCTCATTGCTCTTTGTCCCTTACGCCTTCCTGACTGTCCTTCATGAGAAAAGAAAAAAAAAATGCTAGCAATCAGCAACCAATTACTTTTCCTTTTCTTGGTCCCAACTTCAATTTAGAGGGACTTCTTAACATACATCAGTTGTCAGTGATTTCTGAGGGCTCAAGGGCCAGTGGTTACTGAACACTGCATATTCCAGGGAACTTCCCTCTCCATGCTCTGCCCCTCCCTGGCCAGAAAAGTGAGGAAAAAAGCAGACTTGAAGCATAATCCCTCTGTTGACATTTATATGCAAGATGATTCTCCAGGCAGGACCTGTGCTTGGCTTGTACTGTCATTATTACCTATTTATTGAGTCTGGCACTTTTTCTTTCTTGGAATAAAATGAGTTGAACGTTTCTTTTGTCATTCCCTGATGTAAGTGCACATTTTACTTTGTTGTATTTATCTATCATGGCAGCACTGTTGTTTGGCTAAAGTAGGGCATCTTGGGATCTAATTTTATACTTCTCAATACCCGGATGAGCACTGCAGATTATGTTCAACATATCTAAATCCATATGATATAACATTATGACACAAAGTCTCTGTTCAAAGTCCCATTATAATGTCATTATCTGTAGTGATTTCGTTTGACTAGTCCCTGTAAAAATGTATTCTTTGAGATATTTGTTCTTGTTTCTGTTGGCCCTTCATGCAGAAGAAATCCATCACATTATTTTAAGGTCATATCGTATCACAGTGTATCATATTTCTTCCTGTCAAATTCATTTAGAAACAATTTGCATTTGATTCCTATTTATTTTAAACCATTCTTCCCTTAGTTTCTTAGCTGCTGCTTATAGGTGTTCTATAAAGCATAAACTCTATTAAGAATACTTTTGCAATATCATATTCACTTTCTGAAATCCACAAATTCCACTCTAGCTTCTGAAGTGAAACATGCAGTGACATAAGGGTACCAAGCACTCACGCTGCTGCTCTCTATCAGCCTGCACAGTGTTGCCTTTACAAAACAAACACCAGTTCAGGATACTAGAGCGTGGTTCTCATTATCGGCAGCTTCTATGAATTTTACCTTTGCTCTTGGTTACCTTTGACATTATGTAGTGAAATGGTAACTGCACGTATTTCCCCAGGTATGTGAAAAAAATCTACACCAAAGTGGAAGGTAATATACCACAAATTCTTGTCATACTATGCTAACTGTCCCCGTCCCCTAATAGTTTGTTCTGACGGGAGAATTAGGAAATACAAATGGCTTAGAGAGGTTTTTATGTTTTGATGGTACAGTGTAATTAGCTGTATCTAAACAATAATTAAGAACAGTAACATTCTAGGGTTTGAGAAATCTTGCTGTAGAATAGAATGACAGACTAATTTTCCTCGATTAAAAATCAATATAGAAAAGAAATTATGCCAACAATGAAGAAGAATAATACAAACTGAAGAGTAACAGGAGAGCCTGGCTCCAAGCTGACACTTCCCACTAAGACAAACACTATGCCAAACCAAAGCTGTTGGGCAGGCACAAAGTGCAGACAGGCATAGAGAGTGATGCATTTCAAGGATGATGAATACTGTTATGTAAATACTCCTTCAGTGGAACATTGTTAACACTAAAACCAGCAAGGAAAATGTCAGATGAAAAATGCTTTCTCACAGTCACACAGCACAGAATGGAACTAATCTGGGACCAAATTAACTGTTTTGACAGTAATAAAACCCACATGGAAACATATCTGTACCTCTTGAGGAAGTTTCTGATGAAATCATGTTAAAAGATATGAGATGACATGAGATGAATGAGGGCTATGAGTTTGGTAAAGCAAAAAACATGACATCAAACATCAAAAGGTCCCTAGAAATGAAATGCTTCCAAAATAAAACATAGATGAAGTTCACTATATTTTTGTGCTATATTTTTGACTGTTGGAGAGAACCATAACTCTGCTGTCTGGTCTAAGTCAATAGTTCTGTGTCTGGCTTTTCATTTAAACCTGGACTCTTGGGAATGGGACTACTACGAAGCATCTAGAGATCCTAGAATTCCTGATAAAAGGCAGTAGAGGAAGAACTTTTTGTGCTTTCAGTTGTTGAGGGTCTTCTTGTAGGAGGGAAAACAAAAAGAAGCCATGTATTTCACTTCTCATTTATGTAACTGGATATTCAAGAAATTACTAGAACTGACTGAAAATGTTTTGCTGTTCATTGTGGGGAAGTGGTAGAAAACCAAGTTGGGTGAATTTAGATATTGCAAAAATTTGTCAATTTGCCATTGAAAAAAAATGCAATGTAGCTAATTTATGACATGCTTATTTTACATTTAAATTGTTGGAGTATTAAGACATATTCTCCTTAATTATCACTGTGTCTCAGGGGAGCTGCATTTCACTTGGTTTATGACAAAATTCTTTCTCTGGTCTGGACTTTGTGACTGGATAGCACCTAGCTCATCCCTGAGTGATCTGGATTTCTTTACCACAGTAAAATGTGGACAAAGTAGTCTGGGTGGGCTATAAAAAACTGAGAAAGCATAATTTCCTTGAAACATAACTTTAAGAAGACACAGTGAGGACCTTGATGGCCACACTGGAACACCAAACAAAATCTTTTGAATCAAAACTTCATCCCAAAGTGAAATGTTATTTATTATGCTACAACTCAAACAAGATGTTTAGACATTTCCAAACCCCTTCCTTATTTTTCTTTTGCATTAATAAAAGGCTAATGTCTTTCTTCTCAGGCTATTTTGAGGTGCTGAGAAGCGTTTGAACATATTATGATATTAAATACATAATATCATAATTTTTAGTGGGATGAAAATCCCAGTTTTTACCAGCTGCTAATGGCCTCTGGAGAGATTCAGGCTGATGAGGTTTGTGATGTCAAACAGCTGTAGATGAAAATACGATAAATAGTTGACAATAATTAAATAATACAAATGTAAAACTACAAATCTGAGACAAGCACATAATCGTCATGGTATTATTTCATATTATTTTATGTGTTATTAAATACCATTAAATTGTCATACTCTTAGTAAAGTCAAAATAGGAACATACTAATCTGCAGATTTATATTTCAGACACTGAAGAAATAAAACAACACAATATTTAGTTTGTATGAACAAACTTCTGAAGCTTTTCTTTTTTTAATGTGAAATTGATTAACTGAAAAGAAGTTAATTTATTGAGTTCACCCAGACAGCAATTTAAGGTGAACAGTTCACAGAAATGACACAATTGTAACCTCTTTTCTAGTGTATGAATTATCTCAGACCAAGCTGTGTAATTTCAAAGTGTGCCTGTAATTAAACATATTTGCTGAACAATTCTAAATCTGCAGTTTATTTGCAAAAGCTTTATATACAAATGTAATATTCAAAATTCAAGCTGCTTGGTAGGTCAGTAGGCACATAATATGTTTCCGTCTCAGAAGCTTGATTCTTCACATCAAAAATCTGATATGAATCATTCAGAATTTGCTTTTTGCAAATACTCTTCACTAACATGCTCAAAATTCATCAGCATTATTGTTAGTACGTCTATTCAGCAGAATAGTTACAGAAAGCAAAGAATATCCAGCCCAAATTACTAAAAGGTCTTTGTACCTTTCCAGTGAAAGAAAACCTGGTTGATAAATGGAATTTAACAGCATAAAAGAACAAACTATATACTTACTCAGCTTTTGAAGGTAGAATGACATTAACATACCTGTAATATATGCAAATCCCTTAAATATATATGAATAACTTATATTGCTACCCCTACATATTTTTTTTCTAACAAAAATCATTGTTCGTCTAAATTTTAAGTATAAAATGAAAGCATATTTAGTTATGGAGGCTGGATGTATTAGTTTTATCTGAATTATTTTGAACTCTAATTTGGAAGATACATTTGCCAGCTGCAAAGCTACACACTAATATGGGAATCTGTTTGCTTAAGCTTTTTTTCAGTTCTACAGGAAATACCAACAGAACAATTAAATCCGTGCTTCAATGGGAGTTGCAGTGCATACAGGTAATAAATATATGGAGCTTATTCTCTTACGTCTTCATTGTCTGAGCTTCTTTCCTTTTACTGGCAGGCTTGCAGGACTACAAAAGCCATGAAAACTCAATGCTAACTTAAAAGTGCAACCTCTTTTACTTTAATATTTTTGTACTATGTATCAAGGCATTGTGTACATTAGATAATGAAATGTAGATGAGGCAGAAAACACACCTCTGAAAGACTTTCTGCACAAAAGGATGAACACGTAGTTCTTTGCACAAAGCATTAGAAAATACTGTGATATTTTATTATTAAAAATGCTGCTGAAAAGTTTATACATATGTGTCCAGCCATATATATCTTCTATCATTACTTAAGGCAAAAAACAAAAAATTGCAAAACAATAACAGAAGAAACCATTAAACCCTGCGTGCCTCTTAAGGTCAAGAATATAAGCCTGGGAAAGTACTTTTGTTTTTCTTTTACTGTTTGCAAAGTATACTTTGATATCATTATTATAGAATTCTATGAAGACCCTATAAATCTGTTCCCTCTATAAATCATACATCAGTCCAGATGTACCAAATTATGAAATCAACTTGATTGTAATTACTTTTAAAAGCTAAAATCATTCACTTACAGGAACTTTTTTTTTTACCCAAATGTCACAAGCCTGACACAGTACTGTACATATTGCTAGCAGAAGACAATTGGAAGTACTAAACAAATACTGTAATTCACATTACAAACATACCCAACTTATTATGATGCCAAGCATCATTACCTTTGTTTTTCTTTTTTATTTTCCTTTTTTTTTCTTTTTTTTAAGCTTTTTTTTTTAAGAGTTATGAACTGCTGCATCTCAGCTGAGGCATTTGATAGGTGGTGAAAATGGCCTGGTACAGAGTCAGCGTTAATCAACATTATGTGATGGATCAGTAAAAAAAACAACACAGTTTTCCTTTTGTTGATTTGCTGCTAGTTGTACTTAGAAGTTGTTGCTTCATCACATTCCAACCTGAGCATCCAGGTCAGGTTTATAGCACAGTTGTTACAGATAAAGGATTATATCAGCCACATGTTTCATTTTCATCATGTCATTAACTTTGTCTTTATTTCTTTCCTTCAGATTCTGTTTTACTGCCTGCTACATCAAGGAACTGTGCAGATGAATAGACCTCAGTGAATCACCTTGTCTTTGATTTTATTTGTAGGGGTGACTATTCGAAGACTTTTTATTAGAAAACAAAAAGCATAGAAAACAAGAAGAGTTACAAGGCATCTTGTGTTATGGGACATATGATATTGATGCAGCTTAGTTGTGAATTAATAACAGAAAATACACCTGGGATAATCATGTTCAAGTGCAGACCAATTTGTTCAAATCTTTGGTTACTATCTCTAGATTATGGAGTAACTCTCAAAGACAAAATATAAAGCAGTCTTCATCTGCAAGAACTCTTTTCTAGCTTTTCACATTCAAATCAGTTGTTTGAATCAAACTGCTAAGTTCCTTTGTTTGATAGCTCTGCTTGGCCCCTGGTTTCCTAGTGAAGGAAGGGCAGAAGGGAATAATCAGCTAAGAATTTTGCCCTTCCTGAGAGTGATGCTCTCTGTGTTCTATTTTATTCAGATGCAGAGCAGACAATGTCTCTCTCCATAATGTTCACTGACTATGGGACTGCTGTGTAATAAATCAGCAAAAACCATATTTTCTGAGAGGTATGCTTTAAAGCACAAAATAGGAGACTGGGCAGAGAAGTTCTTTACGTACTGATCATTTCTGAATACTTTAAAAAACATCCAGCCAACCAACCTACCATTTCCCCACTTTCAGATTGTGGCTTTATTTCATGTAGTAAAACTAAGAAGGTGCTTTTTCAACTGAGATTCCACTGCAACTGCTGGTGAATATAGAGCTAGTTTTCCTCAGGAAAGGCTGGCCAAAACACAGGCTTGCTTTGTTTTTGTCAGGGCACAAAACTCTTCCTAATGTATCACAATAACCAAGAACTAGAAGCTGGACTCTGACTATATATTATTGGATGTTTCTTGGTTCTGTTCAATGAGCTTAAAATAGTAATTATTTTCTTTTGTGTTTTTTCCTCCATTTTCCAATACATTGCTGTGTTGCAATTTAACAAAGGCAAACACAAAATTAAATTATAGGAAAAAAGTTTCAGAAAAGAACAACAATCTCCTATGAATACTTTAACATGCACTAGTGTAACCTGTAAGAGAAAATATGCAGGTCACACAGACAACTGTATCCTCTGCATGACACCATGGCCTCATATAAATGAAACATGTTAGAAAAAACTCATGGTTTTTGTTTACCACTAGTAATTAAGAAGAAATTCCTCCTTTGGGATGGGAGGAAACAGAGGTGATATGACTAATGTATATACACATAGGTCACAACAGAATGCACAATCTTTCTAAAAGCTCTTTTCAAACTGAAAACATCAATAAAAGCTTCTTTTTTTGTTTTTAAACTCACAGCTATGTACATTTTTACAAAGTATCTTTAAATATAGTTCAGGCTGTCAAGTCATTTCTTTGCACAGAACTATACATATTTTACTGCATAGTCAGTCCTCCTCTTTTTTTTCATTTTTGTTTTTAATAATAAAATTCTATTTTCCCCATCTGGATTACAGCTTCATATGCTGGGTAAAAGCCCGTGGTGACGTCTTTGTTTTAACAAGGGCCATTCATGGTATGGCACATAAAGAATATTTTTGTTTTATTTATTAAAAAAAAAAAACCCAAAACACCTGTACAGTCACTGGCTTGTGTTCCAGAAGACTCTGCTTTGCTTGCTATACTCAAAACACCATTTTAAGTGACTTCTTCTGGCCCCAAATTTCAATCAAAGTAGCTGAGATCTTAAAGCAGTATCATTACAGCAATGTACACTTTCACATTTCACAGGGTTTGTAGTTGATCTTTAACACCAGAGAGTTTCTGTGGGAAGGATCAGTAAGAAAATAATTACCGTCCTTCTCTTTTACTTGTTTTTACTTTAGATTTTGACAAGGTGTTCAATGGATGGTATTATAACTTTTTCCTCTTTTTTTTTTTTTTTCCCTTTCTTCCAAGTGGCTTGTGAGTGTAGAAGGGGAAGGGCTGAGCTATACCCTAGTGGTCGAATGTCCATGGGGCAAATTTGTACTGTTTTGTCCTCCACTGAAGGTGTTGAAAGTATGCAAAGGCTGCATTCCTGTTAATGTATTTGGAATCATGGTTATAGTGTTGGGTGTCATTAGTGGGATGTCATCTGGGGACCTTCTCAAAGTAAGTGTGTAGTCAGGCGGACAGGTTAGTCTCAGTGTGTCATGGGCCTGCAGCGATTCACACTCGTGGTCGTGTTCTAGCTGTTTCATCTGCAGTGACATAATCTCTTCATTTTGTATGTGTGCGATATCGTTGGTTGTGTTCCTCTGGGGGCTAGGGCGCCTGTGAGTCTCGTGACGCCGCTTGTCCTTCTTGTAATACAGCGCAGCAAAAGCTAAAATATTGAGGAACAGCAAGGATGCCCCCACAGCAATGGTGACGCTCAGCTCTGTGGAGTAATCTCGCTTGTTTTCTATCAGAACTGTTGTATCCTCCGGAGCCGTTTTATGGGTGTCTTTTGAATGTTTGGGATTATTGGCAGGTGTCATTGCTGGGCGTTTGGTGGCTGGCCACAATTTACCAGGAGAACGGCGTGTCACATAAGGAAATGATGTCATGTCAGGAGGGGGGACTTTAGTTGTTGTGGAAACGTATTGAAATATTTCATTCAGGTTGTGAAGGTGAGGTACGAGCTCCAACCAGAAAGCAACTTTTGTTGCTCGGTAATGATCACGAACTCGGGGTTTCAGGCCAATATGCAGATAAAGCTGGTCTTTAGGATTGTATTTGGACCAGGCCACTTCTTCAAAGCGGTTAGGTTTTGTATGAATGAACTTTGTGTCCTGTGGAACAGGCTGGTTGGGATCTCTACAAAAATAAAAACAGGCAATATTATCATCATAAAAAAAAAAAAACAAAATCAAAACCGAAAGTAAAAACCAGAAACCCTTCCATCTTTTAGTTAATGGTTTATCCAATAATTAACATAACCTAAAAAACAGAAGTTAAAAAAAGCTCTCAAACTTAACAACAGATGTTAATAAATAACCAAAGAAAAATTACTTACTGTACAATGCATCTCAGACACTGTAATACTTCTTTACATGGAAACAGAGAAAGGGTTGTGTTTCAGCTCCCAAAAGCTCATCTAAAGTTCTGTGATTCAGTATCATACTTCAAGGCTGTCTTGGAGAGGTACTAACTATCCCTCCTGATAGTAAAAGTATAGGTTCAACTCTTCTCAAGATTTGACATTAACTTTCTCATTTAAGGTACTGCTACTTCCACTACTGTAAGCAGTAAATATGGGCATCTAATCTCGATGGCAATGTAGGAAGTCCATGTGACCCTAAGAATTTATGCTAGCTGTGCATATTACACGAAAAACAACAAAACATGAAGTAGCAGGGCTAATACATGTAACTGGGAACTGTTTCTCTTTGTGTTCCTTTACTGAGCTACTAGTCCCCCTTCATTCAAACATCTATGCAAAAAGCCTTTGAAGTATTTGTATGTCACAAATCTTTCATTCATTTGCATTAGGAGAGTACCATTTGGAAGTTCTGTGTGCTTATAGCTACTAAACAACTACATTTAATGGTAGTAGGACAGTAAGCCTTAATTATGACCCAGTTTGTAGGGATGAGAAATGTATTAGCTGAGAGCAACAAGTTTTCTAGCAGTCGCGTAGTAGTAGAGATAAGGGTACTACACTATTCAGAGATAATTTCAAAATTGGTAGCTTAAATATTTAATTGAAATTATGCTCTTCCCATCTTTTATTTTTTCTTTTCTTTCTATAGGTTCAGACTAAAGAGAAACCAATGGCTCAAAAAGCATTCAAATGTGGTGAATGTCTGTGTATCTTTATAATTTTGGTAAAACTTGCATAAATATACCTTCCTTTTGTCATGAAAAAAACAGAAATTTATAATTACTAATACCAAGTATAATATTCTGTTGTGCATGAGTTTGAATCTTCTTTTGCAGCGAAGCATATTTTCTGGGACTTTGTGATACGTTGTGCTGAGAGCACATGTTCATTTTCTGTGCATTACTCTAAGAATTTTCCATTCTCCTTTCTATTCCCATATGCCTTCATTTATTTCTTGTGACAATTATTCTAATATTTTCCTTTTCTTCCAATATACTGTTATGTACGTTACGGGAATACCAAGACTACTGCTACAGATTTTAAAGTATCTTAGTTATTTTATTTTTCCATTTTCAAGAGCTCATGAACATGATTGCCTAGTTTAGCATTTATTTGCTGTTCATAAAGAGCTACCCTTAGTTCTTAAACCAGACTGGTAATTTGACTTTAATGATTCCTTTACTCACCTGTTTACTTGAAAGAATTTATTTTACCTTTTCATGAGTGAAAGGAAGAAAATTTTTCTATACAATTCTGGCACTTTGGTTTACTTATGCTTGCGGTTTTAGGTGCTTGGTTTTTGCAGGTTGTTTTGGTTTCAGTGGTTTTGTTTGTTTGCTTGTTGTATCAAATATTACCCATCTCAATAAGATATAGAATAGGGGTTCCAGAACTGTGGCTATTTCATCTATCTATCTATCTATCTATCTATCTATCTATCTATCTATCTATCTGCCTATCTATCTACCTACCTACCTACCTACCTACTTATTTTGTATCTATCTCTTTGTTTTTCATTTTATGTAGCAATAGTTAGCCAAATTGCGTGAATTCTGAATAAAAAGACAATTGCTTAGTAAATGTTCATCCTAGTTGAAGCTAGAGGAGTAATAGCTACTTCCAAGCAGTACAGCAGCAGATGTATGCTGCTACTTTGAGGGATTCTAACATGCATAAGAAGGAAATAAAAGTCTTTCTTCTTTTCTTAAAAAGAAGACTGAAAAATTTCCCAAATCCAGGGAATATTCAATATATCTGGTAGTACAGTATATTGGGGTTTAACAAATAAATTCTAAAACAAATTAAAAATCAATAAGATTATCAAATGCAAAGTATTTTTCTTGTCAGAAACTCAAAATCCTGCAAAAGTTACAGCACTAAATCCATCTTGTGTTCTCCCCATTTGCTGTTCTGATTCACAGCATAAAAGCCTCTGGGAAGGGTCCTACAGAAGATATATAAACTAAGCTAGCTCATGTAAACGAGTTGCGCTTGATACACCACAGGAGATGAAGAAGTTGAGCACACATTTCAGTGAGACAAGATAGACGTACACTTTTTTTTTATTATTTTTTATGGTCCTATAAAAATGACAGTAGATTATGATTTTAGCAACTAAACCTTTTTAAAATTAGCATTCCCTTCCCCTACAAACAGCCTACAAACAAGTAAATATCAACCTCCCTTTCCTTTCCCTCTTTTCCATTCTCTACCTCCATCTCTCCATTTTAACTTATCTATTAGGAATAGTCAATTATGCTGCCACCTCCTCCAAACACAAGATAGATAATTACATTACTGGAGGCTAGTCTTGTATTTCAAGATTTATTTACATGGCTGTGTGTGAGCATGAAGCTCCCCATAGAATCAAGGAACAGAAAAAAAAAAAAAATCAGTCAGCCCTTACACAGAAGTCATTTTTTTTGCTGAGCGTATCAGAACGCTATCATTGGCATTACCTTTTGGGTTGATCACTTAATAACTGAACAAATGGTTTGAATATTCTCTCTGAACTTGAAGGATAGATATCTATTCTTTTTTTTCCACAGGAAAATGGAATAACAAAGTCCAGTCCTAAATAGAGGATCTAAAAATGCATGCATCATGGTTTTACAGACTAATGATAATTTAACAATAATATCAAGTGAATACAAATAAGAGGATTTTTACTTTTCTTGGCCCTCCTATGTACACTGGAAACAATTCATAAAATCATAAGATTACAACTTATGACATGTTAAGTCTTTTTCTTGGGAAGCTGGGAAGTATATCCTATTATGCACGGTTTTCCAGTATTACAGATAGGCATAAAATATTGATGTACATACAATCATTTCTCCTATCACATCAGCTTTTTGACAAAAATTTTGATCTGTTGCTTTAAATTCAAATTTCCTTTTGCTTTTTTTTAGCCTTTCACATTGTCTTTCTGGTTTTGGACCTTCTTGAGGCTCAAGTGTGTAATTAGAGACCAAAATGCTGCTAGTAAACCTTCCTTTAAAAACCCACAATCATGCAGATAAAAATATAATCTGAATAATATATATTCAGTTCTGCACTTTTTCCAATAAAGGCTCCCATAGGGACTAGATAACTTGTTTCCCAATTCTACTAGTTGTCAGGGAGTTGTATTTTTTTCTTCATCTTATTTCTAGAACAAAATTGGTTATTATGTTGTTGTTCATTTTGCTCCCTAATTATTTATTTTCACCACCTTTAGAATTCATTTTAAACAGCTTCTCCATAAAAAAAAAAGCCTGTATCATGAAATGTCTGAACTTGTTTTTCATAAGACAGTAGACCTAAGGTATTTTTTTATTAATCTGCAGAATCATCTAATTTCACCTTTCACTTTTTTTCCCCACTTTCTGCACCAGTTTTGCTCAATTTAACATGTTGCTGTTTACTGTCATTTAATTCACACCTCCTGGGCTACACAAAAATACATTCAAAAATTGATTTTTTCTCAGGTGATATAAAGTAAATGTGTCTGCAATGGATGCTGACTGAAAAGAAACACATTCCTGTTCACAAGTTGAATTAGAACCTGACCTGGGGGGTTATGCTGGTTTTGTCTGGGATAGAGTCAATTTTCTTCATAGTAGCTAGTATAGGGCTATATTTGGGATCTGTGCCGGAAATAGTGCTGGTAATACAGGGATGTCTTCCTTATTGCTGAGCAGTGCTTACACAGAGACAAGGCCTTTCGTGCTCCTCACAGCATCCCACCAGCGAGCAGGCTGGGGGTGCACAAGAAGTTTGTAGGGGACACAGCTGGGACAGCTGACCCCAACTGACCAAAGTGATATTGCATACCATATGATGACACGCTCAGCATATAAAGATGGGGGAAGAAGAAGGAAGGGGAGACATTTGGAGTGATGGTGTTTTGTTTTTCCAAGTAACCATTAGGCATGACGGAGCCCGGCTTTCCTGGCGATGGCTGAACACCTGCCTGCCCATGGGAAACAGTGAATGAATTCCGTGTTTTGTTTTGCGTGTGTGTGTGGCTTTTGCTTTCCCTATTAAACTGTCTTTATCTCAACCCACGAGTTTTCTCACTTTTACTCTTCTGATTCTCTCCCCATCCCATCGGGGGGCAGTGGGCGAGCAGCTGGGTGGTGCTTATTGCTGGCAGGGGTTAAACTGTGAAAAGGGCAAATGAGGGAACTGAATATTTCATAACTGGTGATATTGGCACAGGAAGAATGATGGGGAATCTTAAGAAGTTTTCTCTTACTCTGAATTCCATATAGCATGTTGAAATACCATTCATCTTTTAACTACTTCTTCAACAGCTTTAACTATCACTCAGGACAATGGAAGTGTTACGTTAATGTACTTAAAGTGTTTTATTCTTTTGCATTGGTCTCTTACTTCATTGGAGAGCAAAATGAGTTGGCACAACTGGCAGATAAGTGCTAATGAATCTGTTTGACATTTTTGTTTGTCTTGGAACAGGCTGCCCAGGGAAGTGGCTGACTCACCATCCCTGGAGGTGTTCAAGAAGCATGTAGATGTGGTGCTTAGGGACATGGTTTAGTGAGTTAGGTGGTGTTGGGTTGATGGTTGGACTTGATGATCCTTGAGGTCTTTTCCAGCCTTAATGATTCTATGATTCTATGTCTTAAAAGTTACATCCTGAGTCTGTCTCCAGGACATTGAAAGGCCCCTCGATCATTTATTTTCTTTCAGCAGTCCTCTTTTCCCCATATGGAAGGAAAAAAAAAAAAAAGAGAGAAAAAAAAACTGTGTGGCATTTCTTCATGCTTCCACTGATTTTTCATGTTTTCACAATATTAATAATGGTACAGTAATTCCTGCCTGAAGCACTGGCACAGAAGCATATTTTCCTTTCCTTCCTTTCCTCAGTCATCACCATGATTCATTGTTGCCATGCTCCCAGTCAACTATTACAACTACCAAGGAAAGCAAAGCTTAAGTATGCTGTTTTGTTTCACTAACACAGGTTGGCCATTGGACACAGCTGTTTCTTCAGATAAAAACATCAAAAAGAAATGCAACAGCCTTACACCTGAGTTCACAGGGAATTGATCTAAAAATACACTTTAATCATTGTAAATTTAATTGTGTCTTCCATTAGAAAGCCAAAATGAATATAAAACATAGACATCCTTAATAATTCAGGTTTTTGCCTCAGAATCAATGGTAGTAAAATAATTCAGGAGTATTTATCTGAATTACAAAGAAAACAAGGATATATCACTTTGGGCCTTTATCTTTCCCATCACCAATCTAGGTAGAGGTGGATGAATGGGAGCAAAAAGAGAGTATTGTAACTCCTCAGAAGAGGGTAATTTTTAGAAACCCTGAGAGACTCCTCTAATGAGCACATGACTTTATATCTACTGTACAAAAATTCAAATCCTCCTCCACAAGAGTGTAGCTAGCAGAGTATCTGTGAGGAACTGGCACACATCCCCTCATGTTGTTCACTCTCCCCCTGCTTGATGTATCCGTGAAGGAGGTAACATGGCCCTAACTAAAAGAAAAACTGAGCATATAGAATACAGTTAGGATAGCATTACTGGCAGCAGACTGAATCTTCAAGTGCACCTCTTAATGAAGCTCTCACATGTCAGTTTGCACATAGTGCAATCAGAAACTGTACGTTCATGTAATTTTTGTATCCCAAATGTAGTTTCTCACATCTGCTCTGTGACAGATTGCTTTCCTATTTCTAAGGCATGTTAGAAACATAGTTTTGAAAAGGCCAAAATGACTGTTAATGTAAAAAAAAAAATATTAGTAAGGTAGAAAATGAAGGATTAGCAAAATGAGGCTTCCACATATTAATTTCAAGCACAATCCATTTGCCACTAAACCCTTTAATTGTCACCTCCTATTTGCTAGCTTCAGTAACTGATTTCAAAGTAAAACACAATAAAAGCACTGTGCCTTGTACTGTGACTTTGACACCCAGTGGTTTTACAGGATTGACCTGCCCTCCAAACCCAGCCTTGGCAATAGGCCCATTAAACAATGTATGGTTTTTAGCAGTGGGTGGCATGTCAGTTAAAAGCTCAACACAGTCCATCAGAATGATGCACCACCTGAGCCATAATTATACAACAAGTACCTGGATGCAGCCCCTATGGGAGACTCATCAAAACTGGAAAAGTCTCAGAGACATTAAAATTAAATAAATAAATCCGCAGTTTTAATGTTCAACGCTCACCTGCAGGGAAATGTGAAATAATAAAATCTTTCAGTTAATAGATTTTTCATATGTGTTGGCATAGGTACAAACACAAAGCAAGCCAATTTCTATCAGAATAAGGATGGGAAATGATCAATTAAAATGGTGGGAAAAAAAACAAAATAAAGCCCCCAACAATGCAGTCTTGAACCATATCAATCTTTTCAAGAGCTGAAGAGTGGGCACATGGATTCCAGACTGCATGTGGTAGGGTAGAGAAGAGAACGGTTATCCCAGATATGTCCCCTGTTGGTCCAGGCTTCAGGTGATACAAGCTTCCCTTTTCCATTGGAAGCACCAGAGATGCAGAGCAAATGTAGTTTTAAAATATTATTTTCCTCCAATTATTCTCTTATATTATCCAGAAGAAATAATCATTGTTTATATAAACAAAGAGAAAAACCACCAAGGTAATGAGTCTTATGTTGCTCTTTTCCTTTCCTTGTGAAAAACTGAAACTTTACAGCTAGAGGTCATTTTTTTTTATGACACATCTTCCAGACTGTCTATAAAGGGGCAAATTTGTAACAGAAGATACATATACCTTTCCTGCCTCATCAGCAACGGTGACGTTTTGGAAATGACTAATGGGTCTCCCAAAGCACCTGTTGTACAACAATGCGTTCATAACCAGAGAACAGTGTGATGGCATGTATAGCCTGCCGAAATTAGCTTTCAAGTAGCAAGAGCTAGAAAGTGCTTGCAATTAGGAGTAATGGTGGCAGCTGGGACTGTGAGAAACTCCTATCAGCCTCAAATATTTGCTTAAGTATGACTTCCTATTTTACAGGAAGTAGTCTTAAAGTAATTGTAAACAGTAGTGAGACTGTGGAGATCTTGCATCTCTGTAACAATTCCAGTGATGTATATTTTTGAGGATCTGAAGTCCTCTATGTATATGCGGCACTTCGTCTATAAAACTACAGACCGACGGTTTAATCTTCTTCCTGAGTGTGCAGTACAGCCAGCACGCGGCATTCTCTGGTCATCAACCAAGCTTTCATCCTGAAGTCTGCCCATCCCAGTACTGATGACTTCTTGTTGCCAAATACATCTAAATATTTCACAGTTCATTCGCTATTGTTGCAGTACTGTGGGACTTCTACAGGCAAAAGTATCTGTTTGTCTAAAATGCTGTACAACAAAAGCTTTCTTTTTTCTTTGCAAATTGACCTGAAGAGTTTGTTTTTGCTCACCTCACGCTTGAGGTTTTTGTTAAGACTGCAAAATGTCTCTCCCTTAAACATAATTTGGATTCATTAAAAGCTGCAAAAGCTACTGGAGCCTCTGAGTGTTTCACACTAGGCATCTCTGATTTTTTCTTATCTAGCTGCATGCCATTTACAGTGCTGTAAAGCTGCAGTTTCCAGAGCCCAATCCTGCCATTAAACATTCATTGCAAAGATTTACAGCCCCATTGTGCCACAACTGTCTTTGTTTTAATTCAGTACCAAAGACTCAAGGTTAACAAAAAGCCTTTGCTGCTGAAGTAAAACACTGCAATACTCTTTAAAGGACTGGCATAGGAAGAGGACAGAAATTATTAATAGCACTCACAGATTAAGCTGCTTTGAGGGTTCTTTCCTTGATGTTTACAACTCTATTTCAGCAAAACATTTATTTCTTTGTTTTGTAAGCAGAATTAATTTAAAATTTTAACCTTCTCAAAGCAAAAAATATGTATCTGAGTCTCTTCTTCATTCCTGTCAAGTACTTATTATTGCCATTATAGCCCTCAGAGGGAAAAATCTTTCCAGTGTTTGCCTTTCTGTTCCAATTCCTGAGTCCCTATCCCTGTGAAGGTCGCTAAAAACAAGAACTTCCTTTCTTTTGTAGCAGGTAACTGCTACCTGCCTGACAGTTCCTTCTTCAAGTAGCAGACATGTTGCCTCTGATTTTTCAGTATCTTAGTGAGCTACCTTTTTTTCTGAGACACACTTTGTCTTAATTGCGCTATTTTTTGAATCAAAAATACAGTGTATTATTATTCTCACTGATCTACTGAAAGAAAATAGTTTGAGGGAACACACTAATTAAAAATCTATTAAATATTAATAAGCCCTAGTTGCCTTCTGTCATATGCAAATAGTGCTGTAACACTACTGCAAGATCAGGGTTTGAAGCAACAGCAATGGGATACTGAATATTCTAAAATATGCTATCAACATAAAGGAATGCTGGGGGTCAAACTTACCCAGTTTTGGCAAAGTTAGTCCAGTATGTCATAACTACTGCACTAAGCATGACGTCATTCTTGGAGAAGTTGCAGTTGAACAGTTCTGTGGGGCCAATCATAGGAATCCCAAACACGTAAGGGACTTCATCACCATGAGCTGAATCAGCCCAGCTGGGTTTCATTTCACTTTGGCAATGGTGATAAAATGCATAGAAATATGTTGGAGATCCATACTGGGCATGCAGGTCAGCAGTAGCAACAGCTGGAGCAACCCACTGGTGGTCTGTAAAAAGAGCAACCAGAGTCTTCCGTCTTGTTTCGGGGTTTTCTTTGTCTGCCCAGTCGGTGTACATGAATTTAATGGTCTCTCGCAGTGTATCTTTCCCTTCTGGATAACCATACAGATTGTCCACAAAATTGGAGACAGAAAAGTCAAAATCATTGGGGGAAACACCATCTTCATTGTCTACAATGCCGTCCACAAATTTTAAGCCTTCCCCTTGATTCACGCCCAGCATTATATCATAGTTAAGGAATTCCCCTTGTTCCATGAGAATCTGAGGGTCATCTGGAATCACGTCTCCATCTATCACAGGCCCAAAGGCAATGTGGTACGTGGCTGGAGTGATGGTTTGTTGAATGAGTTCTTTGTAATTCTTATTCCGAAGACATTCAACCAAATCAGTGGTGTCCAGCATGTCGCAGCCCACTTTATCTGCCAATATCCGAGTGTACTTGGCAGGCTGATAGTTCACTGCCCAGCTGGACAGAGCTGTTCCACTCTGTATGATTGCCTTTTGGAACAAACCTGCAGGTGCAAATTGTTTAAATGCAAATCCAATTATATATTTTAAAAATATACAAAAAGTAATTAAAAGCAGCTTTCACTAAGCAAAGAAAGCTTTGATTATACAATAATGAAAGGATGCGTATACCTAAATTTTAATTCAATTTCCACATATTCTACTCACTGTTCCCTTTTTATAGTTATCTCTAATAGGCTATTAATGAAAATCTCTCTTGTTGATGCTCACACACATAAAGCATGAAGGTTTCAGGTTACTGTTTCAAGAACAAAACTCATGCTCATACAGCAGTTTTCTTGCATCTTTAATAGAAGTCCCCTGGCTTTAGCACTGTGGTAGTCCTGTAAAAATTTATTTAAAAGAGTGGCAGCTACAAGCAATCATATCCTCTTCCCCATGTAAATGACTCTCCCATAAATGCACTCTTCAGTAGATTAAAGGTCAAATGAAAATTACATACTCTCATTTCCTTCACAGAAGCCATACATCATATAATCTGAAAAAATCTACTCTGCTAACATCAATTTAATAGGGTTGAGTCTTCTGCTCTGACATAATTTCTTCTTATCATCTTGATATATTTTTAATTGGTATTTTTGTGTGTGTGTGCTAGACCTGCCTATATGCTTGAACTAAAAATTTCCCTTTTTTGGAAAAGAGTAAGACAAGATTCAATAGTTCTTTCTGGTTGTTTTGTATGTGCTAAAAAAAAAGAGAAATGAAAGACCCAGTCTGAACAGCTTCTTCGTGTCAGAGAACTGAAAAGCAACTGGAGCTTACTGGTGAATCTGCCCCATCCATTCTTTCCTGGTAAGATCACTAAAATGGCCTATTTTATCCTTAAACCAAAATGCCTGGGCCTCTTCTCCACATGATTTCTACCGGCAAGCTCTTGAAATGTCAAAGACAGCAACAGCTACAAAAAAATTTAAAGATCTTGAAGGATTTATGGGAAAAACTGGCTGTGGTTGATATACCTTTGTGATGTTTACTTACTGCATGTGTTATGAAATGTCAATGTGATTAGTTACGTTTTTCATGGTTCCATCTGCTTGATTTTGGTGTGGCTTACTCAACAGTTATTCATTGCATCCTATTCATATCAATAGACTGAATTGTCAGGCATAATTCTATGTATTTCAAATTAGGGTGTGTTTACCAGCCACCCTTCTGTAACTGCTTGCTAGGGCTTGGCCTTCCGTCATAGATTTCTGTCTAGTTTAATGTGACAGAAGTAGCATGGACTTGTAAATACAACAGATATTTTGGTCTTATATTTTATAAATCTTTGTAGGTTTGGTCTTATCACCAGGAATATTTATGGCTCAGTACTGGTGCTTTACATTCTTGGGTGTTTTTTCTGGGGGAGGTAAGATGTTGAGAGTAGAAAGCCCACAGCTCAAACACCAAAATCTTAAGAACTCCATCTAGCATCACGCAGTACTTGTGGGGAGTTAAATACATTTTTTACAAGGTTATGTTATGTTATTATTAAGTCAGGAAGGCATACAAATACACGTTAGAAGTGCACACAAGAATGTAAAGAATGAAAAAGGTCACTGCCCTTTTCCATTTTAATTAGGGCAAATTCTTTGATAGAAGAGTCAGTGGTGATGGTTGATAAAGTTAGGAAAAAATATATTTCCGTGGCATTCGTTGCATTAAATGTCTGCTTTAATTCATTTTATTTTTTCTTATATAAATATTTATGTTGACTAATAAAAATCCAGAATATTAGCTAGTATTTTACAAAAATTACAGACCTCATGTAATTCAAATTCAGCCTACCTGATATGTCCATTTTTGCTTCACTATGAGGTTTAAAATAAAAAATGTGCTTAGCTCACAAGATTATTACCTTCTGAATAGTGAGAGAGTGTCAGGAGACTGACACAGGAAGCTCCTGCCCCAGATCCAAAAATAGTAACTCTTTTTGGGTCTCCTCCAAAAGATCCAATATTTTCTTCAATCCAGCGTAAAGCTTGAATTTGGTCAAGCAATCCATAATTGCCTTTTGCAGCTTGATCCCCAGTACTTAAAAAACCTATAAAGCAAAAAAAAGACAATTTTAGTTTACCAGATGCAGACTTATACACATATTCACAACACATCTTCTGATCTTTTAATCTTTTGGTCTTTTATTTTTCTTCTTTTTTTAAAAGGTCATGGTCATAGTTAAATGTCTCCAGTGCAGGCAGTGGAACTTATTGTGCATGCTGCTTGGCTTTGGTTTGGTTTTTGCTACTGCAGAGGTCATGTTTGTGAAAAATTATTATTTCCTTTTTGAAATATTTCTATATCAATGCAACAATACAGACTGAAGATCTTAAACATTTGATAACTGTATGTGAGTAAGGTATAAAAATTTAGAAAATCATTTTTGTGCAAAGAAGAAGTGAAATACCCAGTCTTCTCCTGAGAATAAGGCTCTTAACACCTTAATTTCAATGCTTCTTACCATGGACCAGAATTGTCCTGAACTACATAGCTCTTTAAATTATTGTACTTGTGACATGGACAGACATCCTCATAAATAGAAAAAAAAAGGACGAAGAAAGTAGTAAAAGGAACAGAAAAAAGCCTAGGAAAAAAATTACATTCCAGTTTCACAGAGGATATTTATTAGGAAGATAGCAGGCAAATCCTCAGCAATTCAGCCTTTGGTAGGGAGATTTTATCTAAACAAATCAGGTTTTGCCTCTTCCCTTGTAAATTGCAGGGAAAGCTGATCTACTATTTTTTGTTCCTGTACTGCGGTTATCAGATTTTAAAAACAAAGCAAGACATGTTTGTGCTTGTCTTGCAACTGAGAACAAAATGACCAGAAGACTAGGACTGAGATTAATTTTGTTTTTCTGAAACCAGCTAAGGTGAATCATTGCAGTTATCTGCATTGCCTGCCATTCACAGTTAAAACCTTGTGCTACATCCAAATTACCACATAGAGCCACATACTCACACTCCTCTTCTGAACTCCCACAGACCTTTTCCTGTCAGAGAACTGGAAGTCAGAGGTCTATGAGAAATACCTTACAGCATATGGAAGTTTTCAGATGGACATTACTGATTTAGACACCACTGGCAGCTGCTTATCAAAACAAATCAATGAAATCAACTTGGCTGGTGTTTCCATGCTAATTATCAGTTCGGACAAATTTGTCAGAAGAAGGCCCCAGGACTCAGGAGATGTGGAGTCCTGGAGCAGTCTGAAATAAGAGAATCTGTAGCCTTGAGCCACTTTAGTCTGCTGTGACAAGACCTTCATGCTCCTCGGAAGGACTGCAAGGGAAGCCTGAGGTGACTAGGGAAAAAGAAAAAGGCCTTCCAGTACATTTCACCCACTTTGGCGAAGGGGAACAGATCTCTTTGCACTGGCTGCAGTTACTTTTTCAGTGATAGGAAGAATGGAAATTCACAAGGTGGAAGGGATTCACAATACAGAGGAAGTGGAAGAGAAGGAAAGGCAAGAGAAAAGAAAAATAAATTAGATGTGTTGGACATTCGCATCTGCCAGACTTCCATAGTCTTGATCTCTATGGTAAAATTCCTACAATGGGATGCAAAACCCAGCCTCAGGATTTAAAACAAGATCGCATAAGGACTAAACTCTAAATATGGAATGTTATATGACCTACATGATGGTGGTATAAATTTCTTTATGTAAGGTTAGGAATGATTGAATGGAGCATATTACTTTGCACCCAAAGGAATCTTTTCCATATTTAATGAGTAATTATTAATAGGTGTTTAATGTCAGCAAGCATCTGATGAGTGCTTATATTTTTCACAAAACAGGTGCTTCATATTCTTATCGCAAATAGCATTTGATATGGTTTTCTCAGAAAAAACTATCTAATAGTGGCAAGCACAATAGTTAGGATAGCAGTAATATCTTCTTTTTTCTATTCTATACCAATGGGGAAAAAACAAAGAAATTGTTCATCCATAATTGCCTCAATTTTTTTAACAGATGTGTTTTTCTCTTTTCACATGCTTTTATTATCTTTTTAGGACTGTTAAAGAAAGAATAACCCACTTGCTGGCTTTGTTGATGTAGCTCACTTCAATGTTCTATAATATTCTACAATTAAGCCTTTATTTAATCAGAACTATGACCTCCCCGTGAAAAAGTGACTGTTGTAACCTTTAAAGCAGCAGGGTAATTAATATTCAGAGCGTAAACATGTTTTAGCTCTTCTAGCAGGATCAAGCTAAAGCTGGTTGATCTTTGTGATTTTGAATTCTTTCCAAATGTACTAAAAGGTGACTGAATAAAACTGCAGTCAATGAATATCTGATGTTAGACAAATGAAGATTTTTTTGTTTCCACAGTTCTCTGCTGAATATCATTAATTGTAAGAACAAAATTTCTTAATTTAAAAACTAATGATCATGGCAATGTGTCAGCCCCACATGAAACAAACTGAATTCTTAAATCTGTCTTTTCTTGATGACACATTTTCTTTCATGCTCTTAATATCAGATCAAAATATTTGTTCAAAACCATTTCAAGAAATTCAAGCAAGGAGTAACTATTTGTCCAGAAATACACATCACTAAGAGATGTGTTGTTTTTCTTTTTCCGTGACTGTGAAGATTTCAGAAGAGTATCTTTGTGTGCCACTTTAAAACCTGAACAAAAAGGAATGTAGCTTTTTTTTTTTCTGAGATGGGAATTTATACTCTGTGCCTTTTATGCATATGTTTTTAAGTGCAATTAAGAATATTTCCCATTTTACAGTTTAGCATATTTTGAAGAGTATTCTGTGATCTAAAAATCCTTAGGTTGGGGTTTAGATAAAACCTGGTAGCTCTTCTCACTAGCCCAATGCAACAGAGGAAGGAATGGCCATAGTGGAATATGGAAACTTATACAGAAAGGCATTAACAGTAGTATTCAGCTCTTGACTTCACAAATCTGTCTTCCCTTAAATAATGGTAAGGGTGACCACTTGTCTCTCCCACTGCAAAATGCCAAGGACAGCAACAGCTGAAAAAGAGGAATGTGAGTACATCGCTTGTGTTTTAAGTGAAATACTTAGGGGACATTTGCTCCAAACTTACTGTGCCAGAGGGAAGGATGACCACCAGATGGACTGAGTGGTTACCTGAGAATTAGAGTCTTGTGAAGCAAAGGTCAGCTTGAGAATTAGGGCAAAAAAAGCATGAAAAATTTTAAAAGTAGAGAGAGGGAGGTAGGAAGAGGGCAGTAGCTGGACATGGTTCGACATTGTGAGAAGTGGCCACCATCATTGCAAACTCCCTTCAGCCAGGACAGAGCAACTTCCCGCAGAGTGTCTGCACCCAGCCAAGGGCTGTGCATGTGGTCTGCCACACAGGGACATTCTTGGCATGCGTGGGTCCTCATAGGGTGCTCTTTCCCCTGTGTGGGTTGGTGGGTGGTAAGGAGTGGCAGGAACTCATCTGATGCTGGAGCAGCCGTATGTCCCACATGGAGAATGGGGGAATTTGCACTTCCCCCCAGTGGGGCTTCTGGTGACCCACACAGCCTGGGTCTGGCTTGGTGCACACCTAGCTTTGTGTGTTTGTGGGTGTGATTAGAACTTTTTGGGATTAGTTTTTAGGGTGTTTAGAAATTTGCAACTGTTCACTAAAGTTTCTTGAGTGTTCAGTATTGTAGTTTATCTTTTGTATTGCTGATATTGATCCTGAAAGTATAGCACAATGTCTACTGCTTAGTTATGTCAGTAATGAATTAATAAACTGCTTTGAAACTGATTTGATTTAAACCACATGAATTGAGCAGCTTTTCCCTAAAACAGTTTATTATTATTATTTATTATTATTCCTTTTCCAAGTGATAGAGGAGCCAACCAGGAGAGGGGCTACGCTGGACCTTGTTCTCACCAACAAGGAAGGGCTGGTGGGGAATGTGGAACTCAAGGGCAGCCTGGGATGCAGCGACCATGAGATGGTGGAGTTCGAGATCTTCAGGGCATTGAGGAGGGTGCACAGCAAACTCACTACCCTGGACTTTAGGAGAGCGGACTTTGGGCTCTTCAGGGACATGCTTGGAAGAGTCCCATGGGATAAAGCCCTGGAGGGAAGAGGGGCCCAAGAAAGCTGGCTAATATTCAAGGATCACTTCCTTCAGGCTCAGGGGCGATGCATCCCAACAAAGAGGAAGGCAGGCAAAAATGCCAGGAGGCCTGCATGGATGAACAAGGAAGTCCTGAGCAAACTCAAATAAAAAAAGGAAGCCTACAGAGGGTGGAAGCAAGGACAGGTAGCCTGGGGACAATACAGAGACACTGTCTGCGAAGCCAGAGATCAGGTTAGGAAAGCTAAAGCCCAAACAGAATTAAATACGGCCAAGGACGTTAAGGGTAACAGGAAGAACTTCTACAGGTATGTCAGCGATAAAAGGAGGACTAGGGAAACTCTGGGCCCCCTCCGGAAGAAAGCGGGAGACCTAGTGACCCAGGATGTAGAGAAGGCTGAGGTACTTAACGAGTTCTTCACCTCAGTCTTCACTGGCAAGAGCTTGAGCCACACTGCCCAAGTTGTAGAAAGCAAAGTCAGTGACTGGGAGAAGGAAGAACTGCCCGCTGTAGGAGAAGATCAGGTTCGAGATCATTTAAAGAACCTGAAGGTGCACAAGTCCATGGGACCTGATGAGACACATCCGCGGGTCCTGAAGGAACTGGCAGATGAAGTTGCCAAACCACTACCCATCATATTCGAGAAGTTGTGGCACTCTGGTGAAGTTCCCGCAGACTGGAAAAGGGGAAACATAACCCCCATTTTTAAAAAAGGAAATAAAGAAGATCCGGGAAACTACAGGCCAGTCAGTCTCACCTCTGTGCCTGGCAAGATCATGGAGCAAATCCTCCTAGAATCTATGCTAAGGCACATGGAAAACAAGCAGGTTATTGATGACAACCAACATGGCTTTACCAAAGGAAAATCATGCCTGACGAATTTGGTGGCCTTCTACAACAGAGCCATGGCGCTGGTGGATAGAGGAAGGGAAACAGACATTATCTACCTGGACTTGTGCAAAGCTTTTGACACAGTCCCACATGACATCCTTGTCTCTAAGTTGGAGAGACATGGATTTGAGAGAAGGACCACTCGCTGGATAAGGAATTGGCTAGATGGCCTCACTCAAAGAGTGGCGGTCAGTGGCTCAATGTCCAAGTGGAGACCGGTGACAAGTTGTGTTCCACAGGAGTCAGTACTGGGACCAGTGTTGTTTAACATCTTTGTTGGAGACATGGACAGTGGGATAGAGTGCACCTGCAGCAAGTTTGCTGATGACACCAAGTTGTGTAGTGTGGTGGACACGCTGGAAGGAAGGGATGCCATCCAGAGGGACCTTGACAGGCTGGAGAGGTGGAACCATGCAAACCTCATGAAATTTAACAAAGCCAAGTGCAAGGTCTTGCACGTGGGTCAAGGAAGTCCCAAGCACAAATACAGGCTGGGTGCAGAATGGATAGAGAGCAGCCCTAAAGAGAGGTACTTGGGGGTATTGGTGGATGAGAAGCTGAACATGAGCCAGCAGTGTGCGCTTGCAGCCCAGAAAGCCAACCATGTGCTGGGCTGCATCAAAAGAAGCATTAGCAACAGGTCAAGGGAGGTGATTCTCCCCGTCTGCTCTGCTCTCGTGAGACCCCAGCTGGAGTACTATGTTCACATGTGGGGCCCCCAACATAAAAAAGGCCTGGACCTGTTGGAGGCAGTCCAGAGGAGAGGCATAAAATTGGTCAGAGGGATGGAGCACCTCCTTGATGAGGACAGGCTGAAAGAATTGGGATTGTTCAGCCTGGAGAAAAGAAGGCTCCAAGGAGACCTTATAGCAGCCTTCCAGTACCTGAAGGGGGCCTACAGGAGAGATGGGTAGGCACTCTTTATCAGGGAGTGTAGTGAGAGGACAAGGGGTAATGGGTATAAGCTGAAAGAGGGCAGATTTAGACTAGACATTAGGAATAAATTTTTCACCATGAGAGTGGTGAGACACTGGAACAGGTTGCCTGGAGAAGCTGTGGCTGCCCCATCCCTGGAGGTGTTCAAGGCCAGGCTGGATGAGGCTTTGAGCAACCTGGTCTAGTGGAGGGTGTCCCTGCCCATGGCAGGGGGGTTGGAACTTGATGATCTTTAAGGTCCCTTCCAACCCTAATCATTCTATGATTCTATGATTCTATGATTCTATCTACCTGGACTTGTGCAAAGTTTTTGACACAGTCCCACATGACATCCTTGTCTCTAAGTTGGAGGGACACGGATTTGACAGAAGGACCACTCGCTGGATAAGGAACTGGCTAGATGGCCTCACTCAAAGAGTGGCGGTCAGTGGCTCAATGTCCAAGTGGAGACCGGTGACAAGTGGTGTTCCACAGGAGTCAGTACTGGGACCAGTGTTGTTTAACATCTTTGTTGGAGACATGGACAGTGGGATGGAGTGCACCCTCAGCAAGTTTGCTGATGACACCAAGTTGTGTGGTGTGGTGGACACGCTGGAGGGAAGGGATGCCATCCAGAGGGACCTTGACAGGCTGGAGAGGTTGAACCATGCAAACCTCACGAAATTTAACAAAGCCAAGTGCAAGGTCCTGCACGTGGGTCAAGGAAGTCCCAAGCACAAATACAGGCTGGGTGCAGAATGGATAGAGAGCAGCCCTAAAGAGAGGTACTTGGGGGTATTGGTGGATGAGAAGGTGAACATGAGCCAGCAGTGTGCGCTTGCAGCCCAGAAAGCCAACCGTGTCCTGGGCTGCATCAAGAGAAGCATTAGCAACAGGTCAAGGGAGGTGATTCTCCCCCTCTACTCTGCTCTCGTGAGACCCCAGCTGGAGTACTATGTTCACATGTGGGGCCCCCAACATAAAAAAGGCCTGGACCTGTTGAAGAGAGTCCAGAGGAGAGGCATAAAATTGGTCAGAGGGATGGAGCACCTCCTCGATGAGGACAGGCTGAAAGAGTTGGGGTTGTTCAGCCTGGAGAAAAGAAGGCTCCAAGGAGACCTTATAGCAGCCTTCCAGTACCTGAAGGGGGCCTACAGGAGAGATGGGGAGGCACTCTTCATCAGGGAGTGTAGTGAGAGGACAAGGGGTAATGGGTATAAGCTGAAAGAGGGCAGATTTAGACTTAGACATTAGGAAGAAATTTTTCACTATGAGAGTGGTGAGACACTGGAACAGGTTGCCTGGAGAAGCTGTGGCTGCCCCATCCCTGGAGGTGTTCAAGGCCAGGCTGGATGAGGCTTTGAGCAACCTGTTCTAGTGGGAGGTGTCCCTGCCCATGGCAGGGGGGTTGGAACTTGATGATCTTTAAGGTCCCTTCCAACCCTAACCATTCTATGATTCTATGATTCAAAAATAAATTAAAATGTATAATTTTGTAAGAATAAATTATTCTTGATTTGTTTTGCTGTATTACTAGCAATCTTGCATCTCATTTTTCTGACATTCTTTAATGTAGAAAAAAGTAATACTCTTTAAATAGAGGTTTCTGAAGTAACAGTTTTATTTCTTTTTCTCTGATTTCATTAAGGGAAGCTAGATTAATGCTTTAGTTTCAACCTACAGGAGGCAGAAGACTCCAAATGGAAATTACTGGGAATTTTCCTTTTCCACAGCCTTTAAAAATGAATGGACTCATAAGCTACATGCTGCCACTTGCACATTTTTGATAATGCACTGAAGACAGAAAACTCCACACAGGGCTCCTTTAGATTCCACTTACACAAGAGGAAATACCTAGGTCTATATTTATATTTGCTTTTCCCACTATGCCACAGAAATCTTACTGAGAGACTAAACAAACCTCAACAGACCAGTGGCGATACTTCCCTTTCACTACAAAAATTTATTTGGGGACACATAGTGACAAATAGCAGGGGCCAATACCTATAAAATCCACCCAGACAGTTTACTTCCTTCCAGCTCCAGCCTTGTCTTGTGGCTGAAGGCCATCCCTATGTTAGCATGCCATGCAGATCTGCAAGAGGAAGTCTAGAACAGAATAGCTGGATTCCACTTCCACACTGTACACATTTCACTTACTGGTTTTTATTACGGCCTAACTCTTGTCTGGTACCACGGGCTGAATGAATGGTGGACATACTGCATTAACTGGGAGCACATCTGCCAGCTGAGGTTCACCTGGAACAGTCCAAGCTGTACTTTGCATAACCTCCCTGCAATGTGAAAAAATGTGCAAGGAGGTGGTGACAATAGTGATGTTTTCTGTGGAAATGTACTCTTTGATTAAAATGCTAGTATGGGCATGCTCAGGATCAAAATTATGTTCTTCCAACCATGGGATTTCAGTTTGCAAGGAGCAGGCTCATGTGCAGCTGCATTTCAGCTGCGGAGCTTGTCCAGATACGCAAATAACTAAATAGGCTGCTTAAAAAGTGTAAAGCATTTCACTTGTACTAAATATGATGTTGGAATATAATCTATCCTAATACATAGACAAAAGTCTTTTCAACTGAAGGTTATGCAGTGATTTATGGGCCTTGAATAGATAGTTTGAGAATAGCATGAATATGTCAAGAGGAAACACTGATCATAACTGACATCTTTGTGTCATGTCGAGCTCCAGATCAGAGGAGGTATGGATGTATGGATCACTGTTAACTTTAGTCACTTAAAGACTCCTGTTTCTAATATAATATTTTTGATACCAAGGTGACAACTACTGTGCAGACATGAAAAAGTAGTTTCAGCCTCCAAAAGTAGTTTCAGCTCTTTAGACATCTAGCTTTGGATTGGTTGAATTCCCATCAAAGTAACTTTCTTTCTCTGTAGAAAATAGACAAATGTAGATGACCAGCTTAGACCTCACATCTTTAAGGCAAGTTTAGGTGAAATCAGTCCCTACCTAGAGAATAAACTCATGTCTAGTACTTGCAGCTCCTGTTGCTCAGGGCAGATAGATAGGCAAAAGGGCAGACTCTGCTCTGTCTGTTACTGAGATGAAAATTCTGAATGACTACCCTAACTTCACTCTAGTTTTCCTGGATTTAACCAGTAAAAAGTGAAGAGGAATTTGTTTCCATTTGAGAACATCTTTCTTTGCTCATTTTTTCTCTGAAGTAGCTGTGCAGAAAAAGGAGGTTTTGTCTTTCAGGAATTACTAACCTAGCCTTTGGCATGAATAATAAATTCACTTTAAAAAGAACAGAAAAAATGAATTAAAATGCATACACTTACAAAAAAATTAAGTCAAAGAGAATACCCCAAGCCACCATAAGTTAAATACAGCAATTAATGACCTGAGAACAATGGCTTCAGCCTTATAGATAAATACAATCACCAAGATAACTGCAATCTTGTAGCAATTCATATTTATTTTATGCACACATACTGCTTTCTCATTGTTTCTAAATTATTCAAAAAATAAAATAGTGTGACAACTTTCCTTTGCAACTTCCCACACAGTAATACCCAGTATTACACCCCTGCAGGAAAAGCCCGTTCTTCATCTTCATATTTTGACCCCTGGACTTAATCCGTAACAAATCAATTTGATGGCTGGCTGAAAGCAATCCTCCATTGCTTTGTGCCTCATTCTGTCATGTATTTTAGTAGCTACTACAATCAACTTTAAAAGTTCATCTTGAAAGGAGGTACACTGTTCACTGCAAACAAAGTATTTTTGCTGCCTCTTCTTCCCTTCACAGGTTTTCTTAGAAACAAAATGTTTAATTTCTGAGGCATAGCTCTTACATAAAAACTAATGCTAAACTTAATAAGACACACTGAACAGCTGAAAAAATAATCATCAGGAAATCTGTACAAAATCAACATGCTAGTGCATTTTGATCTCTTTGTCTCCCCTTTTTTAAATTTCTGCTGTATTGTCATTGGCTTGACATTTCTTTTCTCTTTATGCCTCTTCATGACTGCTGCCCAGACCAGGACAGTCCACTGAAATTTGTTTGTCAGGCAAAATTCTCACAAACAGGATTGATTTGCACAGCATCTGATCAGAAATATGACATAAACAATATAAATAAGCCACAAGATACTATGCTTAGAAGCATAATCATGTATTTTTTGTTTTCATTTGTGAAATGCCAGAGCAGGGCCTTTTCAAAGCAAAGAGCAAAGGGCAAGCATATAGCAGAGTCTTCATATTTTCTAATAGCTTTTGTCTGTATACATCACATCTACCACTGTAAAAGTGTACCTGCTGAACTCAAATGTTAAACTGTTCAAATGTGAAGTGAAATCCATTGGGGATTACTGAGTACATAGAGACCACAGTTGGTTCAGGAAGTCCCTAAGATATAAATAGTTGAAGGATAGAGGAGTATTAGAGGGAAATTATCATATGTTTGTCCTATGCCTAGCTTTCCCTAACTGTTCCCAAACAGCCCAACGGTCTCTGGAGACCGGACGCATGGCTAGATGTTTAGGTTGGAGTCAATATAACTATACTGCTTTTTGGTTTGATTCTATGCATGACAGTACCATTTCAACTTTATTGCCAAAATGGTGGGATGCAAGATGGAGTGATGGTGTCCTTGACATACATTTAACAGGAAAAAAACATTGCTGAATTTTTCCCACAGCATGAATGGCCCACGCAAAGCTGAGCAAGCATGACAGCTGCACAGACTCACTCTGTGGAGAGAGAGCCTGAGAATGTTACCTAGTGTCTAAGACTGTGGAGTGGCCATGCATGCGTCTGTGCAGAAATGTTACACAGGTACTTCTTCATCCTGAAGACAAAACATTAATGCTTTTCATTCAGCTGCAAAATAACTGAAATTTGTAGGTGCTACTGTAAAAGCAATTTTTTTTTTAATATTCAGCAACTCAAGCAGTAATATGGCATATTCTAAATTAGTGGTCTGTACTGGTTTTCACTAGGGTAGAGTTAATTTTCTTCAGAGTAGCTAGTATGGGGCTATGTTTTGGACTTGGGACTAAAACAGTATTGACAACACAGGAATGTTTTCATTAGTGTTGAGCAGTGCTCACACAGAGTCAAGGCCTCTTCCGCTTCTCATGTCACCCCACCAGTGAGCAGGCTGGGGGTGCACAAGAAGTTTGGAGGGGACACAGCTGGGACAGCTGACCCCAACTGATAAAACGGATATTCCATACTGTATGACATCATGCTCAGCGAATGAAGTTGGAGGAAGAAGAAGAAAGAGGGGGACGTTCGGAGTGATGGTGTTTATCTTCCTAAGTAATGGCTAATGTGTAATGGAGCCCTGCTTTCCTGGCAATGGCTGAACACCTGCCTGCCCATGGGAAGTAGTGAATGAATTCCATGTTTTGCTTTGCTTTCATGCACAGCTTTTGCTTTACCTACTAAAAAATAGGTAACAGGTATTAAAAATAAGCTGGGCTTAAATGATGACATGGTCACAGAAAGAAATTTCTGCCTGGTGTGTCTACTTACCCTACCCAGCTCCAGGTAACACCCTAAAGTTTTAACTCAAGATATGATAAGTGAGGAGAAAAATGTAGTGAAGTCAACTCAACTTACAGTTTACATATGACTTAATAGATTATGTTAAAATATAAAGGATAGAGATGTCTTTAATTCAATTTTCTCACCCAGGTTTAAGCAAGAAAACAGTCTCTTATGATTCTGCCTTAATGGATTCTTCCAAATTAATTCTGTTGTGAAGACAAAACCCAAATCTGCTTGTCTACAAAGAGCATCTCATTATCACATGCAGTAAAAAAGAATAGGTCAGAGAGAAGGTGAAGTGAGAATAGTATTATTTGTTTCTATATTGCTTCAGTACTGAAACATAAAGTGTGTTTTTTACAATTCAGGAGAATACCTACTCTTAAATACATAAAAGCCTTTTGAAATTGTCCTGGATAGCATATGTTTATAAAAACACCTAGGGGGAAAAGAATGAGAAAAGACAATAGGATGCATTTTAACAAGATTTAAAACCTATTTTTATATACATTTTTAAACAGTGACAAACTTCTTAGAGAGTATAAATTTATCAGAGCAGTAGGGATGTCGACAAGTTTCCTTCAGTTAAGCCATAATGGTATTTCTACAACAGTTTTAATGAACCCAATAGAAATTTGTACATGACACCTTAACTGTCTTTAAATTTGCCTTGTTCATTGCAAAACACTCTGAAACTATTGTGCAATGAGGTTAGGCCAATGAATGATATCTAATGCATTAGAGATTGAAGACATTGTCAACATTCACTTCTATTGTTCATGATGAGGAGCACATAAGTCTGAAGTGTAATTGAAAAACCTTTTACCAATTGTTATGAATGAAGACCTTAAAAAATAGAAAATAAAGATGACAGCAACAAACACTGCAGAACACATTCATTGATCTATTGTCTTCTTACTTACTATTTATCCAAATGTTCACAAACTTAAACCTGCCATTACACAAAATACAATCAATAAAACAGCAAGTCTAATAAAAAGATTGTTGTTGAATGTGTTATAAACAGCCTGACTAAAAACAAAACAAAACAAGCTAAAATAAATCAATTCCTCTAAGAATGTAATTGCCAGGAAGAAAAAAAAAATTTAAAAGGAGTTGTATGGGTTGGAGAAGAGACTGACAAACGCCTGGTGTACTCAATCAGCCTATGCTTTGAAAATATTATCTTATCACTGATTTAGATAGTCAAATCCAAAGGCATTTAACAAGAGAAATGTACTGAGTACAGACAAACAATTGAATGATCCACTACTTTTTTGTGGCATGTTGACCCTGACCAGCAGCCAAGCACCCGCAAAGCTGCAGATTTAGTCACCCTCCCACCAGAAATACAAAAGGAGAAAATGCAAAGAACAAACACAAGAAAACTTGTCATTTGAGATAAAGAGTGTAACAGATCAAAGAAAGAGAAAAAAAACAACTGAAGGAAAAGACATCATTTGCCACCTCCCACAGGCAGACCGATGTCTAGCCAGTCTCTGAACGATGTATATTTGGAAGCCAAACCCACCCCACTTCTTCCTCTGGTCTTATGTCCTGCAGCTATGATGTTACACAGAATGAAGTATCCCCTTGGCCAGTTTGGGTCAGCTGTCCTGACTCTTGCTCATCCTCCCAACCTCTTGTCCACTTCCAGACTACTGGCTCTGGAGTAGGCTGGGAAAAATAAAAAGCACTGTCCCTCTGCAAGCACTTTTCAGCAGTAGCCAAAACACTGGTGCATTATCAATACTGTTATAGCCATAAAACCAAAACACAGGACCATATGGGCTGCTCTGAAGAAACTAAATGCCATCCCAGCCAGTATTCCACAGCTGTGGCATAGATCTGGACTTCTAAATCATCTGGTCACTTTTTAGGAGTGCCTACTTCAAGAAGACGTGTAGAAACACCAGATGAAACCTACATGAAACTAAGACTAATCTAATATACTTTATATTTTTTCAACTAAATTATCAATATTATGAAGAGACAACATTTTAGATTATTATCCATAGAGAAAACCTAACAGGACACCAAAAAATAGTTAGATATTTTAAAGACAAGCAAAGGCATCAGGTTTACCCCTACAGATGACAGGAAAGTTAACCTGTGTGACATAAATGGCAACCAGCTGTAAAAACAGCGAAGGGTTTTTTATCTTTAATTATCAACTTCAAATGATTGTAATCTTTTGAATACAAGGGTTATAGGAGATTAGGCAGCACTTTTTCTTGCTAGGAACAACACCAAGTGACCAAGCAGACAATATCATTGTATTGGTATACTGCTGTCAAAAACCAAGTGCTTACAAGTCACTGTGAAAATGAGAAATAAGAGCTCACAATGTTAACAACTTCACTGGGTTATTTTTGGTTAGTATTTAAGACAAAGTTACCCAACAGTTTTTGTTGTTTTTATATAATGCTATTTTTAAGAGAAATAAAATTGCACTATAAACCCATAAGTTTCCAATGAACTGTACAGAAGCTCACTGAAATAGAAATTCTCTACTGGTCAATAGGTTGTTACTGCAATGGTACTCGTACCTCTGCAAAAGAGCTGGTGTCCTCTTAAGCCAAATGTTTCATTTAGTATTCAACCAAATTAAAATTCACCCTCCAGTGAATCCTTTTGGCAGTTTAGGAAGTAGTGACCAGCACTGACATATATTTCCTATCTCCAGTTTTATTTTCTTATGCCATAACCACCTCTTTTCCAATAAGAATACTGCTCTTTGCTGTCTTATTTAAGAAGTGGATGGCAACTAGCAGCACCAAAACTAATCACTTTGTCTTGAGTGAATGAAACTATTAGAAAATGACGTTTTGCATAGAATTAACATTTTGTACATTAGATAAGGGCCATCATCAGGCCAGTCTCAGTGCATTATTCCCATTGACTTTTCACTCAATTGCTTGACCTGAAACATTAATAAGATACATGCCCACTACATCCAATGGAAAAAATCACTTGGAATTGTATGTTTCTGCAAATAAACTAACTAACTAACTCACTCACTACACTGTTGTATTATCTAATAAACATAGCAGAGCAACTTTGATTCTGTGAGTTCAGTGTGGTCAGGGCAGACGCATACTGATATAGCAGATACCCTACAGGTGACATCCATCTCATATAGCTTCTTGCAGGGAGATGAGCGAAGTATTCAACAGACGGCAAAGAAATGGAAGTAGAAAAATCCTCATTCTCTGCATTGGCCCTATTGTGGGAAAAGAGTCATGCAGAACAAAAAAAAATGTTGCAAGGGCCATGCCAGTTTGGGATTAATTATGACCTCTTGCAGCTGTGTCTGTAACACCCTTAACATTGTTCCAGGCATTTACAGATCAGCACCATTCATCCTCCTTGGAACGAGCAGAACAGATGATATGGGAAAAAAATCTTCAGTGGTCAAAAAAGCCTCAAAAATGTCTCAGTGACATGCAGGCAGTTGGTACGAATTGTGACTTCTAGTGAGCCGATCTGATATGAGACTGGCAGCATTATTAACAGGAAAACAAAGGTCAGTTATGATATTGTCCCCAAGCCAAAAAACATGTCCCTCAAAGGAAGCTAAATTTTTGTGCCTCTGTTCACATTTTGTGTGTCTCATTTTGAGCCTAACACTGCATGCATAGCTGGAAGAATGAATGCAACAAAATATCAGAAAGCAAAGGAGTGACACACATTGAACAACTCATATACCATACAAGACACATCATGGAAAAAAAGAAATTAAAAAAAAGATTAAAAAAAAAAGTATTTAAGTTTGTTTAGTTCAAAAGGACTACTTGCAGAGGTAAACGCTTTTAAATGAAAAAGTAGGACAGTGCAAGGAAGAGAATGCAGCATCTAATAAAAAAAATATTCCTAGTAGGCAGCCTGAAGTCATTAATCTATGATAAAAGGCTATACGCTTTCAAATGGCAGACTTCATATGAGGACTGGCTAATTAAAAGAGGGTGATGGTTAACAAGTAAACATGAGCAGTGGTCTCATTTGTCTTCTCCTCCATGGACAACTGTCTTAACCTCTTAAGAACCATTCTCAGATGCAAGAAGCAGACATAATTGGGCTGTGTTGCTTCCTGTTCTGAAGTATAAACTCCATTCCCCTACACTAGCAAACAGTGTATAACATTTAGACAGCCTAGACTATAAAACTGAAAAGGAACTGTGCTTTTTTCTTTTTCTTTAGCTAGAAATATTAAAAGACAACAAAATATCATACATCTAGATAGAATACAGAATACTAACTCCAGAATTAAAAGCCTACTAAAATTGAAGTTATCTTTTTTTTTTAGTTAGAATGGAAATAACTACGGAACTAAGCACATTAAAAGAATGTACTCCTCATTTTCCAGTTAGATTTTTTTTGTTTTCATAATGTTTTGTTTCAGAGTCTAGGGCTTTAAGGAAGAATAACTGTATTGCCATCTATAACAACAGCAAATATATACACCTAAAGAGCAAGTTCTTTTTAACCATTAACTTGAGAGAAAGACACTGGCTGTAAACAGAGCACCTCATTATATGTCCACAAATTTCAGTTCAGTTATTTGTGGCTGCTGCAGCTTCCTTTACTATACTTACAGAAGAAGAACATGCTTACAAGCACAAAACTGGAATACAACCATACCCAGGCCAATGCACCAGCAGTTATTCATGCAGCAGCATTTGAAAGGCAGAAGCTACTGCCAGCTCACCTGTGACGAACAAAGCATCCAAGTTAACCTTTCTTCTTTCAGGAAAGAGATTTTGTGTTTGTAATATTCAGCTGGCTTGAAGCCAGAGCACTCATAAGTGCCCTGTGAATGAGCCATCAATTGGTTATGGATCAGTTCTAGACATTGCCTTCAAAAACATACTTTTAGCACTGGTGAAGCAAAATGATCATTGTTGATATGCACAGAAGCCAAGCACATACGGTATTGATAGAAAAGCTAAATTGACTTTGCACACGTAAAGCACTTGCACTATTTCTTTGGCTTCCACTGTGATTTTAATTAAAAAAAAAATTCTAATAGTAAGTTAAAAAATAATTAATATTTATTTTGCATCATAAATAATGCTATGTTTAGGCTCACATAAGAGTGGAGTGCGGTGGATTTTTAAATCACCAGGCTGTGAGTACATATTTTTAAGTTAAAAGTGAATTGTTAAAAATGAACAGGCATGCTGCATTATTTTAATCTTAACAAATGTACATTCTGACTTCTTTATTGGAAAAAGCTGATAATGTCCTTGCTCTATTTATTTGTGGTGCACACCGTTATGAAGTATGGTGTCCATAACCTATAAACTAAGTAGCATGATGTTCTGGAAGATCATGTAACATGCAGTAGGATTTTCTGAGAAATTAGACAAATCAGCTGTGTTGATAATATTTGACTAGTGTTAATAACATCCTTAATAATCTGGAAAATGCTCAGCCCCTTGACAAAGCACAAAGGAAAGGGACCAGGGAGAAATGAACCTTATCAGTTGCTAGTCTGAAAGTGACTCACTGATAAAACCTTTAATGAAATTCCTAGGAGCCAAAAATAAAGTTGAAAAGTGAGACTATTATTAAAAGTCTTTTTATGCTAAATACTCTGTATGTATCTTCTAAAAATGATTAATAATTATACTACACAGACCCCTTTGAGAAAGGCATAGTGCAAGTGGTTTTCAGAGTAAATGATTTGTAACTCTTTCTCTTGATCCAGTAGGTTTTCGTACTAAATGCTCCCTTAAAATGAAATTTCCTGTGCAACACCTAAAATGCTTGCTGAAGAACCCTGTCAGTGGGTGCAGGCAAAGTATCCCACTTAAACAAAACCATGATGTATTAAAGCAGCAAATTACATAGAACATGTATCTTTTTTTTTTTTTTTTCAAGACGGTGGATATTGGTGTATGCCAATACCAAATTTCCTTTGGCATCAGTTTTTAAGAAAGGCTTGAAGAAAAATATCTTCTCATGTTCTAGTTTTTGTTCCATCTTAACATGTTCGATAAACAGTTAGGGTTAATTTGTGTTTAATGAAAGCTAATTGGTAAACTGCGAAGGTTATGAGTTCTGTTGCTGAATTTACCGAAATGGCAGTATTCAGGAGGATCACATGTGGGTGTACTTAATCTTTTTCACCACAAGTCTGGTTAGCATGTAAGGATGTCTTAGGTGTCTGTAGAGGTGGGCTAACTAGTCTATGATAAAGCTTAAACTTCATTCTTTTGCTGATTTACAGGGCGCTGAGGATGCCAGAAGCCACAGATGACAGCACCATTGCCACTGCATCTCCCATCCTTCCCATGTTGCCTGTGCTGAGAGGTCTACTAAGCAGCTTCAGAAATGGCTACAATTAGATTTTTGTAAAGATAAAAGTGTTCATACACTTCTGTCTCCATCTACTATTACAAAAGAGCTTTAGAAGACTTGAATAAGTTAAGCTAATTCATTTCAGGAATTATATCAACAGATTTCTAGAACTCCTAGTAATGTACTCTTTTTTTATTATTATTATTATTTTGTGGCTTCTGCTGATAGGAAAAAGTCCTGCATGCAAATTCATGTTCTTTTTTTTTTAAGAAGTTTTTGACAAAACTATCTTTTCTAAGTCTTTGATACTGAAGTCTCCAGCATATATTAAAATAGATTGTCTCAGATTGGTTTTGCATATCATGAATCCCCTGTGAGAAATAAATGGATTTAAATAATGTGCCTCGGCATTCACAGTTCTAACAAAGTGAACTAAATCAATTCTGCTACACATTCAAACCCGTGGTATTTTCTGAATTAGTTTTTCTAAGGAGGAGTTTACCATGACAGTAGAACTATTACGTGCAAGAATTACTCTTCCTAAAAAGAAAAAAGCAAGTATAAACCCCTTCGTATCACTTCCGTAGTCTCAGTAATCCAATCATTTACACACAGAGAACCTAAATATTGTAAAGTATTGCTATGGTTTTGAACCCTGGCTAGCAGTAAGGCACCATACAGATGCTTGCTCACCCTCCCTACTCCTGGGGATGGGGAGAGAATTAAAGGGGTAAAGGGAAGAAAGACTCACGGGTTGAGATAAGAACCGTTTAACAACTAAACCACATTGTAAATAATAATACTAATAGCAAGATATACAAACATACATATGAATGACACACTTCACCACCTGATGACCAAGGCTCAGCCTGTTCCTGGCCAATGGGAGAGTCCCGAAACCACAATCCCAGAAAAGAGAGAAGAGCTCGAGCATCCAAGTGACTGAGAGACGACCAAGAGAGCGAGAGAACCTCAAGTGAAAGGTGACCCAGATGGAGAGAGAGACAACCCAGAGAAAAAGAAAGCACTTCTGGACAGACTTTCATCTATGTACTGGGCATGATGTATATGATATGATATGATATGGAATAGGCTATTGGCCAATTTGGGTCTCAATCCTAAACCTAAGCTCTAATCCTAGGCTAGTAATTGGGGCTGTGCTCCCTCCCAGCCTCTCCTGCCCATGCAGACACTGGTACAGCAGAGAAGCTGAAAAGTCTTTGACTGTCCTGGCAGCAACTATAAACATCAGTGTGTTATCAGCCTTCTCCTCAGCACAAATCCAAAATACAGATTCTCACTAGCTACTATGAAGAAAGTTAATCTCTGTCCCAACCAGGGACAAGTACACTTTGACAATTCCAAGTTAGAACATTTCTAGAGAAATATCAAAATAAATATCTATAACTATGATGTTTGCCAAATAGCTTTCATAAAGTGGAGTCATAAATTAGGTGTGACTTATTTTGTAATCTGAGGCATTTCTTCAGCTTGAAAAAAAAAAGATATTTGAAGATAATCATACATTATGTTCAAATCAACAAAAACATGGCATTAATTCTTTAACACATTACTTCATAAGTTTTCTGTAAAGCTCTGAATAAATTTGGAAGGTCATGATCAGTCTTGCCCTACCGCTTTTACAGGTGAAAAAATTTTGCATTGTGTACCAGTCTTGACCAATATCTGATGATTTATAAGATGCACATAATCCTCACTCAACTTTGCAGTCCTTAGTTTTAAATCAAGTAACATTTGAAGATTTGACACGGCATTCAGTTAGGTTTATTCTCAATCATAGTATATATAAGCATAAACCACAAATATATGATCATAAAATATATAAATAAGAATATAGCAAAAAAATTAAATTACGGGGGGAAGGGACTTCTTAAGTCAACTATCCTACGACACATGGTACTGATAGGAGAGTGTCCTACTCGTTCACTTTTTACTTAACTGGCAGTATTTTTGTCTTTGCATCTAATTATTCATGTCTTCAGTGCTTTTCTTTGATTTTCTGACCTTACGAAAGCTGTAATAACATGTGAGGTAAAGCTGATAATTAAAAATAAAATGAAAAAACCAACATGTAAATTTTGGACATTTTAATATAAAAGTCAACAGTTGGTAGCTGAGTTCATGCTACAACAGCCATAATTTCACAGGCACCACATAAACTTCCTTCTCTTAAATGGTATATAATAGCTTCCTAATAAAATTACTCTGGGCTTTAGGGAGGAACTAGATTTTCAATTATTACATTCATAATTTAGAAAAGGAAATGGCAATTAAATTTGTTCAATTTAATCTTCCAGGTAATGTGTGATTTTCCCCACTAGTATATTTGCACTTGGTTTTGGTGCTTTTATTTCTGTGATCACTTCTCTAATTAATAATATATACTTTATAGGACTAAATCACTATAAAGGCTAGAAATAATGAATTACTCTCTAGTTTTAAAAATACTTTTTAATTAATCTCTGGATAAGCTTACTTTGCTCAGCCTGATGGCTTTAGTTGTTACATTGTTTATGTATCCATGTAGCGATTTTAATACCATGTGAAAAAAACAGAAATACTGGAATAAGGAAATTGAACTAGAATTCGCTTTAGAACACATTCTGGGGTTTCTAAATATCTCCAAATTACACTCTAGCTCTTCATTTTTTCTTCAGGATGGATTCAGACTTTCTGATTTCTGAGAGACCACTGGAAATCGTGCAGTGACAATCCCCTTCTCTCAGAGGTGATTTTTGGGGATATTCTCTGCCTCTTCCCCACAACGCACCCTACTGTTATACTCAAACCAACACATTTCAAAACCAAAATTTCAAAAATCTTTAATCACTTACTAGAAAATATCGACAACAGCATCAAGAATTTGGCTTCTCAGAGATACAAATAGTAGGAGGATCCTACCTACAGGGGAAAATTTTTGCAAAGGAAGATTAATCTTCATAAAATCCTCTATATTTATTGAGGGGAGAGAGAGAAAAAAAGGCCACAATTTTTAGAGGGCAAATTAAAACACTGAATTGCGCTTCTACTCCAAACTGCCACTGAAAGTAATCACTCTTCACACTGACTAGAGGAGTTTAATTGGACTAATGCGTAAGGGCACAGCAAGCACAATCTCAGCACCTACAGATACGTGCCACCAGGGGCAAGCAAGGGAGGCACCCACAGAAGTGTATCAGGTGGCACTCATCTTCCAACCCAGCAAAGCGGTGTTGAAAGAGCAGGGGAGGAGGTGATCACTTATTGCTCTCTAAAGAATCTAGGAGGAAGATGAAAATCATGGAGTTTTCTCTTGGCAAGCAGTGCAGGTCAGAGAGCTGGCTGGAAAGACTGCTGCTGCCTGTCAGGGCTAGGCAAGGTTGTGACAGCAGTTAACATCCTTCTCAAATCCACAGTATTTCACATCCTAATTTGTACTACCACTTCTTTTATAAAAAATGAATCATGCTATCAAAATCTCACACATGAATTTTCTTTCTGCAGAATCAATCCAGCTCTGCTTCTGCTCTTAACTGACAAGCACTAAAGCAGCACTCTTGATACACCCACACTTGATATAGCACTAGTAAAAGATGAGACTCTGCTAATTTCTACTCCAAATGGTCCTCGATGTGTTGAAGTTAAGCCAGATCCTCTACAAAACAAGCAAAGCTAGGGGGTTGTAGGGCTCAAAATCTAGCAAAAAGTTTTGAGAATATGATAATTATTACCCAACAGTACCAGGCATAAAAGATGAAGGAATAAACCTATCTGCAGCAAAAGGAAATCAGGAAGTATTTTATAAAGGGTAGCATGACCATTTCCAGAATTTAGATTGGTTACTCAGGTGAGACAAAGTCATGTCTTCTGAAATGATTCTCCATAGCAGAAAATGTGTCTGAGAAGCCTGAAAAGCTTTGATTAAATTTGGTTATAAAACCAAAAAAGTTTATGTTCCGGAACCATTGAGTTTTTTTAAGACAGTAAAAGATTAAGACAGAAAGTCCTAAGAGACGTATTAAAAATACAGAAAAGTTAAAATTGCTTCTGAATGTGCACATATACAACTTATTTCACAAAATGTAAATATTGAACACATGGACTTTGTTGTTTCCATCCTGTATTCTTCTAGTTATGAAACAGACATTACTTTGGATAGGAAAAAAAGTGTTAGAAACTGGTCACTGGTTGTGAATATTTCAAAACAGTATTATAAAAATGATAATTGTCTGTTATTTTCAACCAAGGAGTGTAACAGAAATAATCAATTCTGAAGACTGAGTTCACATTCTGCAGTTTTGGCTATGCTCTTTGTCCTGATTTCTAGAGAAAGAGAGAGATGATTGGGAGATCCTATTCTTTGATTTCAGGAATTAATAATCTTAAAGAAAAGAGAGGAAAAGTACTTGCACAGAGTTAAACAATCTTCATATTTCTCCCTACTATCATGTATTCAAGAACATAATCCTAAAATTATGATACTGTCACTTCTCTATAAATTAAAAAAAAAGTTGCCATTAATCACACTAAAAGTCCTTTCACTGCATGTTATGTGTCCCTAGATTATTGCTCAACAGAAGGAAGAATATCTAGGAATAACTAGACAAAGTATTATTATTTTTCCTTCCGGTCTATCCTGCTTGTAAAGAATACTAACAATAAAATTTTACATATTAAATAATGTCGGGGGGGGGGGGGTAGTTACGAATTTTTTTGTAGTTGTATCCCCAGAAATAACTATTTCTGATCTGTCTACATACAGCATTGATAGGAATGTAATTATTCTTCCCAATCAACAGAAGCAAAAGTGAGGGTAACTTTGTACAAAAGTCTCTTCATGTTATGTTACCAGAAAAAAAATTAAAGGGTATTTTCATACTTATGCTTCTACTGTACTGGAAGTTCTTAGTAAATCTAATTTTGAGTTTTTATTCAAAAATATTTTTTCTTCTCTTTACCCTCAACAGAAGAGTAATACTGCCATTATTTCTTTTGCAGTATGTGTCTATTAAAATGTTTATTTACTCCCATACTTCACTATTAAAAGGGAACAATTTTGTGTTGCCTAGATACAGAACAGAAGGCTACTTTATATGACTACTACACGTGAAAAACAAAGCCATCGCAGATGAAAATTACTTATTCTTTATTCTACTGTTTTCTTTATCCTTTGCCCTCTTTTGTTACTTTCACTTTATATATTGTGACAATAACAACATTCTTATTGAAGATACCTACAACTCTAGCAGGATTTTATGGTCTTCCTTTTACATTTGAAGCACTTCACCAGTTAATTTTGTAAATGGATTATTGTGCCCCTTCACTAGGTTGCTGGCACAAAAAGGAGAACAAGCTACGGTATTAAACATTCCTAGCTTTACTTACTGCTCTTGTTTTATTTGGATGTAAATATGATGCAAAGTGTCTTTCTTGAAAAACCCACAGGATTATATTAAGCTGTATTTTCCAACTTACATCATGGGACAATTGTAAAGAAATACAGTTTCTATAAGTTTCATTCAAAATGGTCATAATAAAATAAAAAACAATAGAATACATTATTTCAAATATGTGTTTGCCAAACTGCATAACTTCTTAGTGTTATTATGTGGAAATTGTAATTCCTTTTCTTGTTTTTAATTTGAACTACACTTTTTTTTTTCCCTATGCATGTTTTCTGTATATATTGTTCTCCAGTGCAATTTTTATATGCATATACATGCCTGTGTATGTATTTAGTGTTTAGCAACAATTTTTAAAATTATGCCTTTTATCAAGTACTTCAACCCTTTGAGTGGTATTTGTTTCTAGAAAAGGAAATGTAAGAAAAAAAACCTGCTAAACTAGAAGAAGGTTTCAGAATCTACTCTCTGGATTGTCGTTGGTTTGGTTTTGTTTGTTTGTTGTTGTTTCCCATGGGAATTTAAACAGCAATACAAATGAAATTAGAACAAAATATTACTCAGATCCCACTGTTTTCCCTCCTCTAAATGTTTTCATCGTTCATGCACACAGCTTCCTTTTGCTTCTTCATTTTGTAGCCCTGTGATTTTTCTAGCCTCTCTGAATAGTCACACAGCTTACCACAAAGGTTAGAGTTTGTTATCACTTGGAACATCTCCTTTGGGGTCAAATCAGTCTGTAAACTAGGCTTTCCAAATCTTTGGTGAACAGTACCAGAGGAGAAATAGCTATTTCTATACACTGTCTGCTCCTGAATGGAAGTCATACTGTTTCCTATGGGGAAGGCTCCCAGTGATGTCTCCTTTCTGTAGGATGGTTGCTTCATCTTAAATTAGGAGAAAGCTAGATTAGAAAAAGCCAGTCTTTCCTAAGGTCTTCAGAGCTGCCCGTCTTTCTCCATTGACTGAGCTGCTAACCTAACTACTTTATTTTTGTAGAATAGACCCTAACTGTGGAGTCAGGCATCTGAAAGGTCCATAGAGATAGTGTCTGAGTTGAGCATGTAATAAAGGACAAGTAACCCAAAGGCAGGGTTGCCAAATCTCAGCGTATCTACAAACATAAAATAATCTCTCCAGAAATAATTTCCAGCACTGCTTACTATAGAAAATTAAAAAAAAATATTTATGAGGACTTCTACAAAGCCCCTTGTTTTAGATCCTCACATCTGTAAGATAGAGAGGGCTTTGCTTTTGCATTGCAAATATATACAGAATACCTGAGTAGTGGTAAACCAGCTAGCAGTAACTGGTATTTGCCCAACAATTAGTGGAACTTTTAAAGCAGCCTGAATATTGTGAGTGTTCTTTTATGTGAGTTGATGAGTTGCTTGTCATCATTTGCTGAATTTGTTGTGTTATGTAAAGAGACAATTTTGCTGGCATGCTACTTTGGGATCAAAGCAATGACTCACAAGCACTATTTGTCTGTTTGCAACAACAAGTCTTTGTACCAGTATTCTTACTGAAGATACCAGAGCTCCCAACAGGATGCAGAATTTTTATGGTGCTTTTTTCATTCTCTGATTATTTCATGGCCCGTCACCAAATATTTTTGTAAGTGGGTCATTGAGCCCATTCAGAGTTTTCCTTTTTTTTCTCCTATTTTCATCCAAGATTTTTCATCACATTAGTAGCATACTGAGAAAGAGCTGCAGAGACATATCATCAGTGCATGGATATATTTATCTGTGTTGTCTAACATCAGAGCATAGTGTCTGTGAGTTAAAATTAGAATAAGAAAATAGCCCCTTGGACAGAAGGTCTGTGTATTTCTAATAAGTTTTTTTTTGATATGAAATATTCAACATACCAACACATACACACACACATACTAATAAGAAAAAGGCATAAATCAAAATATACATAAATTCCCTCCAGCGAGAAGACAGATAGAATAATTTTAATTTTCAAAGACTGATTTGAGAATTTTTAGTTCCTTGTTAGTGCACCATATCTATTGCTTCCAGGGTCTTAAACTTTAGGTTGTATACATGCCATTTGGCAGAAATGTTAATCTACAGAGAGAGATGAAAATCTGAAAATGTCAGGTTCCATGTTTTGTTGTACTTCCAGGTTCCCAAAACCCTCAATTCATAATTTGGATTTTAAAATAAACTTTCTAACACAGAATTTTGAAGAACTTAAGACTCTTTTCAAATCATGTTAAATAAATGGTGTGAATTTGAGTTAAAAAAAATAAAATTACAGTTTAATATCAAAGGACTTTATCTGAAATTGCTTCAAGTCTAGTAGTTTCTTCTTGTATTAGCCAGATAATTAATACTGCAATAAGTACAGTAAGTGAACAAATTCCTACTGCTTTGCTTTTCTGGAAAAGGGACTGATGGAAAAGCTGGTTATGGGAGACACATACAAGTGTGTATAAATGCTCTCCAGCCATGTCATAAGTATAGACCTATGTAGTAATTTCTGTGGTAGTATTACTTTCATCTCACTCCCTGCTGCCTTCTCTTCACCTCTTCTCTCTTTCCAATGGCTTTTTTTTTTTTTTTTGGTACCAGGTCACGGTACTTTACTAGTACCATGCCTTTGAGAGTTAGAAAATAGAATTATCCTTGTTTTACAAATGAAGAAACTAGAATTATCCTTATTTTACAAATTAAGAAACTGGAGCAGAGAAACTGAAAACCCAGGAAACTGAGAAAACCACTTTTATAATTAATATTAGAATAAAGACTTATATGCCTCTCAGTCTTAAGCTCAGCGTGCTGTAAAGTGAATGTTTTCACCAACGATTTGAAAGTAAATAGAAAGTCACTGATAATAAACCTTACAGATGACTGATCCAATGAGGAAAAAACACCCAGGCAGCATGATACAAATCCACTTAGAATTCTGTTCTTTTTCCTTCAAACATAAACTCTTCATCCAAAGCAAAGCACAGATCTATACAGGGACAAGGAATGGAAGCCATAGCTACAGAATGTATGCAAAAGTGAGAGGAGCAATGGGCAGTACCCTACAAATCATGACTTAAAAAGCCCTAGGGGTTTGGGGGTTTTTTTTAGAGCAACTGAAGAGAATACTCCAGTGTGACAGACTGATGTTATTTTTGGATATGTAAGGAGGAAGCAGTTTGTAAGGGAAAGGGGATGACTTCATCCCTACTAGGAACACTGCAAACCATTCTGAGGTTTTATTTTTAAATATTTTCATTGCAAATGAGGGATAAGCTGAAGAATTCTGGAAAATTATAGAGAAAAAATCAATAGGATTCATCTTCCCTACTTTCAAATGTCGTTAGCGTAAATAGCCAAGTTAGTCCTCTAGGTCTCATTTTAATGTCAATGCTAATAAATATCTACTATGTTTTAGATATGCACATTTAATGAAAGTAATCCTACTCTTTAGACTTTGGAGCCCAAGTGTGCTGAGGTTTTCCAAAAAGAAGATTGAGACATAACTTAACTGCAATGCAAAAATGCCCTTCTGATCACAAAAACTCACTCATTTAGCAAACAAAAGTCATAAAAACAACAACAAAAAGGCTACGAGCTAAAGTGAAACAAAATCAAATGAGATATAAATCAAGCAGGATTTTTACAAAAGAGCAAATAATGATGATGCTTTAATTTCATGGTTAGTGCATGATGTTGATACAACCCCACAAGAAGTAGCTTTAGTAGCTTAAAATTTAAGTGAGGAATTATTTTATTTCACAAAACACACCTTTGCTTACTGAAAGGAAACTTTGAATATGCTGTGTGGCTATATTTTTACAATTTCAGTGGACACAGATTATCTTTTAGTCTGCCAATAAAGAAGGGAACTGAAGTTCTAGTCTAGGACAAAGAGATGACTTTTTTTATATTTATGCATACCCATTAAAAATGACATATAACAAGTGAACGGTATAGCTAACTCTGAACCCACCAGTAGCAGTTACTGGGGAACATAGCACCCTTACAGAGTGAGAATTAAACTGGCACAACTAAGCAAAGTCATAGAATCAGAGAATGATAGAATGGTTTGGGCTGGAAGGGGCCTTCCAAGATCATCTAGTTCAAAGCCCCTTGTGGGCAGGGACACCTTCCACTAGACCAGGTTGCTCAAAGCCTCATCCAGCCTGGCTTTGAACACCTCCAGGGATGGGACCTTGGGGCAACATGTTCAAGTGATTCACCACCCTCACAGTAAAAAAATCCTCATATCTAATCTAAATCCACCCTCTTTCAGCTTAAAACTGTTACCCCTCATCCTATCACTAGACTCCCTGAAAAAGAGTCCCTCCCCATCTTTCCTGTAGGCCCCCTTTAAGTAGTGGAAGGCTGCTAAAAGGTCTCCCCAGAGCCTTCTCTTCTTTAGGCTGAACAAACCCAACTCTGTCAGCCTGTCTTCATATGGGAGGTGCTCCAGCCCTCTGACCATCTTCATGGCCCTCCCCTGGACTCGCTCCAACAGTTCCATGTCCTTCCTGTGCTGAGGACTCCAGATCTGGAACTCCAGGTGGGGTCTCATAAGAGTGGAACAGAGGGAGAGGATCACCTCCCTCGACCTGCTGGTCATGCTTGTCTTGATGCAGCCCTGGATATGGTTGGCTTTCCAGCATGTAAGCATATTCTGCTGGCTCATGTTAATCCTCTCATCAACCAATGCCCCCAAATCCTTCTCCTCAGGGCTGCTCTCAATCCCTTCTCCGCCCAGCCTGTATTTGTGCTTTGGATTGCCTCGACCCACGTGCAGGACCTTGCACTTGGCTTTGTTGAACTTCAGGAGCTTTGCATGGGCTCACCTCTCCAGCCTGTCAAGGTCCCTCTGGATGGCATCCCTTCCCTCCAGCATGTCCACTACATCACACAGCTTGGTGTCATCGGCAAACATACTGAGGGTGCACTCCATCCCACTGTCCATGACTCCAAACAAGATGTTAAACAACACTGGTCCCAGTACTGACCTCTGCGGAACACCACTTGTCACCAGTCTCCACTTGGACATTGAGCCATTGACCACAACTCTTCGAGTGCGACCCTCTAGCCAATTCCTTATCCAGCAAGTGGTCCTTCCGTCAAATCCATCTCTCCAATTTAGAGACAAGGATGTCATGTAGGACCGTGTCAAAGCCTTTGCACAAGTGCAGGTAGATGATGTCAGTTACTCTTCCCTTATCTACCAGCACTGTAACCCTGTTGTAGAGGGACACCAAATTTGTCATTCAAGATTTGCCCTTAGTGAAGCCATTCTGGCAGTCACCAATCGCCTCCTTATTTTCCATGTGCCTTAGCATAGTTTCCAGGAGGATTTGCTCCATGATCTTGCTGCGCACAGAGGTGAGACTGACCGGTCTGTAGTTTCCCGGGTCTTCCTTATTTCCCTTTTTAAAAATGGGGGTTTTGTTTTCCCTTTCCAGTCAGGGGGAAATTAACCAGACTGTCACAACAGTCTTGAGGACAAATTGAGGTTCTTTGTATTATCTAAGTAGCCAAGAAGCAAGAAGACAAGTATCTTTCCACAGTATTTCCACAGTATTCTCCAGGAAAAGCTAGTGGCTCATGGCTTAGACAGGAACACTCTGCTGGAAAAAAAACTGGCTGGATGGCTGAGCCCAGAGAGTCGTGGTGAATGGAGTTAAGTCCAGGTGGTGACCAGTCACTGGTGATGTTCCCCAGGGATCGGTTTTGGGGCCTGTCCTGTTTAACATCTTTATTGATGACCTGGATGAGGGGGTTGAGTGCTCCCTCAGTAAGTTTGCTGATGAAACCAAACTGAGCAGGTATGTTGACCTCCTTGAGGGTAGGAAGGCTTTGCAGAGGGATTTGGACAGGCTGGACCGATGAGCTGAGGCCAATTGTATGAAGTTCAATAAAGCCAAGTGCCGGGTCCTGCACTTTTTTCAGAACAACCCCCTGCAACGCTACAGGCTTGGGGGTGAGTGGCTGGAAAGCTGTCCAGCAGAGAGGGACCTAGGGGTGTTGGTTGACAGCCAGCTGAACATGAGCCAGCAGTGTGCCCAGGTAGTCAAGAAGGCCAACGGCATCCTGGCCTGCATCAGAAATAGTGTGGCCAGCAGGACTAGGGAAGTGATTGTGCCCCTGTGCTTGGCACTGGTGAGACCGCACCTTGAATCCTGTGTTCAGTTTTGGGCCCCTCACCACAAGGACATTGAGGTGCTGGAGCGGGTCCAGAGAAGGGCAACGAAGCTGGTGAAGGGTCTGGAGCACAGGTCTTATGAGGAGTAGCGGCTGAGGGAGCTGGGGGTTTTTAATCTAGAGAAGAGGAGGCCAAGAGGAGACCTTATCACTCTCCTAAACTACCTGAAAGGAGGGTGTAGTGAGGTGGGTGCTGGGCTCTTCTCTAAAGTAACAAGTGATAAGACAAGAGGAAACAGCCTCAAGTTGCACCAGGTAAGGTTTAGGCTGGATATTAGGAAAAATTTCTTCACTGAAAGAGTGATCAGGCATTGGAACAGGATGCCCAGAGAAGTGGTGGAGTCACCATCCCTGGAGGTGTTCAAGAAACGTGTAGATGTGGTGCTTAGGGACATGGTTTAGTGAATTAGGTGGTGTTGAGTTGGACTTGATGATCCTTGAGGTCTTCTCCAACCTTAATGATTCTATGATTCTATGATTCTATCTCTGCACAAAGATCGACTGGATGCTAGTTATAAAATATTCTTCAATATCTCTTTCAAAATAGCTCCCTCTACAGACACATTTAACCTGAGATGGGAGTGGGCTGTTTCTTTCCTGTTGTGGGGGGTTTTTCCTTCACTTTAGATTTATTCTTCTCAAATCAACACAACATGTCTCATTTACGAAGATGGGACTACAAACTCCTTTTAACCCTGTAAATAAATTTTACTGCAAGGAAAAGACAATTTTGTGAGACTGCCAATAGATCTGTTGTGCTCAAGGCTAGACACATATTTATAATATATATAGAGATCATTACCAGCCACATTTCTAATTCAAGTCTAAACTGACACTACAGAAGAATAATATATACGCTTAATAATGACATATTCAGATGTCTATTCTATTTCCGCTAGTAGTGGTCTTTAGGCTCAGAAGTCATTTTGTTCTTGCTCAATTTATTTTCTTTGGTAAAAAGGCTTATTGCAATTCCCACTTTATTTGCTACCTAATCCCTCATAAAGACACATGGTCAGTTTATTTCTGTATTTCACTTACTATTTCACAGAAAAGAAAGTAATACCAATGCCCTTTGATTCTTCTTGGCATTGTGGCTCTCACAGTAAAGCTGTTATGCAAACCTAGATTATTTCAACGACTAACTAAACATAAAAAGGGCATGACTTTTAATAAAAACAACATGTGTTGTTTTATTCTTACAGTCTCTTTCTAAAACATCTTTTCCGTAGGAGACTCTTGAAAGCCTCCTGTAAACTATAGGCTTTGCTTCCTGTTGTGCAATAACTCTTCCAAACTCCCGGAAACATCACTAAAACCTGCTTCGGTAAACCAGTCTTTCTGACAGTTAGTATTATCAATGGTTGTTCCAGTGTCTGGATATCCAAGCACTGAAGGAAAATGCTGACTTAAAATATTTATTGCAGATTACAAATGAAAACATCATTTCTATTTTATTATTCGCATAAAATGAAATATTTTTGTGAGTTTTTCAACAGAAATGAGAACAGCAAGAGATCAAACCAGTTCCCTCAGTACAGTGTTCTGATAGGAAAGAATGAATTAAAAGATCCCTGCCAAAGGAAGGATAAAATTCAGCATACTGTTTGCCAGTAGGTTATGAAAGACTGCAATTGACAGAATGAGACCATTTTGTTATGAGAAGAAGAGATCAGACAGAGCGATATGTGATAAGTTCAGCGTAACTTATTTGCCTTATTTGTATTCTTTGCTAGGACCCAATCTTCATGCACATAAAATTGAGTTATAAGTGAATAAGAAAATAATACTAACAGGTCTGCTAGTGGGAGAGAGTTTGGTCAGAAAAATCAGGTCTTCAAATCCAACTTTTACATGTTTAATTCCATAAAATAAACTGTATTTGCTTTATGGCTTTCCTTAATATTTTAGTTCTATAGGCTACACAATTTATGAAAGTTTCTCTGAATAAATGAATGCAAATGAGAGAAATAGCAAAGTCTTTCAGCCTCTTTTACTGTGGACTTGACTTGTCAAAAATTAATTACTCGCAACTCTACAAGGGAATGAAGAGTATCTCTTCAACAGAGAAGAAAAATGACAAAATGAGAAAAATTTAAATGTGATTAAATCATTCATAAGTGAAAAAAGTACGTACAGATAAATACACAGTATCTTTCCATTTGTCTTCCTTGTCACCTGATTTATCTTTCTTTACCTCTTTTTTTCTGTAGTGTTTTCGAAACAGTATCTCGTTCTTTGTTACTTTTTCAAGTACTATTATGTGTAAGCAGCACTGATTCAGTTTTAATAAAATCATAGAACCAATGTTTTAGAAACAACTAAATAGCAAAGATTTATTATCATACTGAAAATAAACTGATAAACCATATGAATCAAAATGGAAATTTTTTTTTGTTTATTTGCTTTGGTAACATGAAGTATCTGGCTCACTTTTCCATGTTATGTTATCCCATTCCTATGCTACTTAGGAATGATACTCATTGGGTAGGTCAACAAATAAGGCACAGAAGACACAGAAAGACTTCAGACAAGAACTAGCTGAAACTGCTAACAGCACAAGCAACCAAACCAAAGGCTGCACTGCCTAGAGACTTTCCTCCCATTTGACATTCTCTTGATGCAAGCTACTAGAGGAGCTGCCTCCAGATGTAAGACATTAAATGGCACATTTCTCCTTAGTCCTATGCTTGGTATAAGACAGCACAGACAAGCCAGCAAAGAAATCAGACTAGAAGAAGCAACTATGTAAAAGCCAGTTTTGGGCATGTAAATAGTTAGCAGTGTTTGAATGAGAATTCTTTGGCTATACTTTTCTTTATCTTCTACCTTATTTTCATTTTTCTTAGCTGTCCTTGGTTTAGCATCTTCACTTCAGCTTACCACCCTTTGTGTCTGCCTACTTCCTATTTCTTTCCACAAGATTATCCTCTCAAGAATGTATTCTCTTCAAATTATCATCCATTACTTCTCCCACCAGCATATTCTCTATGTGCCTCTGTTGTCCTCCTTTCATTAGCCTGTGACTGCTTGTCTAAAATAAGATTTTAGGAGGGAGGCTGCTCCATGTCTGTGCATTCTTTAACAGGGACAGGTATCATTCTTGTAAGTCTCACAGGAAAAAAACGATTAATCCTAAGGGCAGGGGCTGCCTAAAGAGAGAACAAATATCTCCCCTGACACCACCAAAGGTTACTCATATTTCATAGCATACATCCAGCCTACATACTAGGATTACAAAAAAAAAAAAAACACCACAAAAACCCCCAACCAAACCCAAAGCCAAAACTGAACAACATTCCGTTCTTAGTGAAATTGAAGAGGGAAAAATCAGTCTATCTCCATTTTTTCAAAATACTTTCAAATCAATTCTGTAGCAGCTATGAAAAATTATATTGGCAGTCATCCCTAAGGATATTGTGGGTCAAAGGCTTATATAGAAGGATACAAACACAAAGCAGAGCAAGAAAATAGTAGTTTTAGTCTTTGGAAAAAAATAATCATATAAAGGACGAATCTCTCACAGGATTATTAGGAAAATAAATACACACAGAAAAGTTTATCCAGTTCACAAGCAAACACAAAGGACAGAATTGTACTTGCAAATTATATGAAAAAAATGTAAAAATATCATTTACAACAAGAGATAATCCTTGAAAATCAGTAGAATTTCATGATGTTCAGTGTCTGTGAGAAACAGCAATATGTATTCCTGCCTATAGCTGGAATGTATCGTGCATGAATCTTGCATCTGTAAAAAATCAGACTGAATTTTCAGAGATTATAAATGGAAATCTATGTACATAGCACCAAAACATTGCATGGCAAATAATACTAGTAGTATTAGCAACACTAGTAATAGCAATAGCAATATGAATAGCAATAGTAAACATCAATAGAATTTAAGTAGGTTTTATTTAGTTCAGGAAAACATCTTCTTTGCTGTTAGGTTAGGATTTTACCCACAATGTTTAAACAAAATGCACGCAACTAATTTGACTTAGACATTTGGCTATTTTGATAAGAATATGAAGGCATTTTATGCACTACAACACTCAAAGGAAGACCTGTTCATGTGAAATCTGCTGCAAGTGAATTAAAAAATATCAGTTTTGGATATTACTCTAATCCTGCAATTCTTTAATGTCACAGCATAGAAACTCCTTTAGATTCAAAGAGCGAATTTTCAGTTTCCAAATGAATTATTTGATCACCTTAATATACTATATAATTTCTTCTTCTCAATTAATCACAAAAGTAAAATACTCAAACTTGTGAGTAGGTACATTGTTCAAAAGCTGAGCAGAATAATAAATATTGAGTCAAATTCCAAAGTCACACTTGAAAGTCCCACAATTTTATGCACTAAAAATGGAATATAAATGCAAAAAGGAGGTGTAACCTGAACATTTCTTCTCTGTAGTGCTTAATATATTTATTTTAAGAAAGGAGAAGAAACATTTTCTCTACAACTGAATACATATCCACTTTAAGGGGAGTGTAATTTTAAATGCTGACTTATTTCAATGGGTATGTTTCATATGATTTTATATAAGAAAATTCTTAGGACTTTTTCATAGAATCATAGAATCATAGAATGGTTTGGTTTGGAAGGGACCTTAGAGATCATCTAGTTCCAACCTCCCTGCCATGGGCAGGGACACCTCCCACTAGACCAGGTTGCTCAAAGCCTCATCCAGCCTGGCCTTGAACACCTCCAGGGATGGGGCATCCACAACTTCCCTGGGCAACCTGTTCCAGTGTCTCACCACCCTCACAGTAAAAATATTCTTCCTAATGTCTAGTCTAAATCTGACCTCTTCCAGTTTAAATCCATTAGCATCCTGTCACTACACTCCCTGACAAAGAGTCCCTCCCCATCTCTCCTGTAGGCCCCCTTGAAATACTGCAAGGCTGCTATAAGGTCTCCTTGGAGCCTTCTTTTCTCCAGGCTGAACAACCCCAACCCTCTCAGCCTGTCCTCGCAGGGGAGGTCTTCCTGCCCTCTGACCATCAATTTGGTGGCCCTCCTCCGGACCCACTCCAGCAGCTTGACATCCTTCTTGTGTTGGGGGTCCCAGAGCTGGACGCAGTACTCCAGGGTGGGTCTCATGAAAGAAGAGTGGAGGGAGAGGATCACTTCCCTTGGCCTGCTGGCCATGCTTCTCTTGATGCAGCCCAGGACAATGCTTGGCTTTCTGAGCTGCAGGAGCACATTGCTGGGTTATGTTGAGCTTCTCATCAACCAACATCCCCAAATCCTTCTCCTCAAGGCTGCTCTCAAGACATTCTCTTCCCAGCCTGTATTTGTGCTTGGGATTGCCTCCACCCATGTGCAGCACCTTGCACTTGGCTTTGTTGATCTTCATGAGCTTTGCATGGGCCACCTCTCAAGCCTGTAAGGGTCCCTCTGGATGGCATCCCTTCCATCTAGCACATCAACTGCAACACACAGCTTGGTGTTGTCTGCAAACTTGTTGAGCGTGCACTGGATCCCACTGTCCATGTCTCCGATAAAGATGTTAAATAGCACTGGTTCCAGTGCTATTTAATAAAATAGCAAAATAAATAAATAAAGAAAACATTTAATAAAAGAGAAATCCTTAGCAATCATTCACATGTGCATGAAGAATTTACAGAAGGTGTAAAGACTTTTTTGATGTGCAGTGCTGTGTCTGAAGGGGAGAAACATACACATTTTGTTTCATGTGAAAGACGGTGGCAATAGAGTAGCTGACTGCACATAATGATGAACAGTAACACTGCAAAACTTCTCTGGTGGGAAATTCCTCTCTTAGGAAATACCATTTTGTTCAGTACTGCCAGCAGGTGTTTGTCATGGATTCAAGGGATCAGACCAACACTCTGTGTAGGTAAATTAGTGACTAACGTAATTATTAAGTATATAAGTGCTTTAGCTCTGCATTCTGATAAAAACAAAAGAGGCAATTACCTTGCATTCCTTAATAAATCTTTTGATACAAGTGGCTAAATATTTCATCAAAATGTCTGCTAATGTAAATGGGCAGTACTTCATCTACATGAGTGTAGCTGCTTTATTTTACATTGGCACGGAATGTTGCTCTTTTTGCAATATCACAAGGCAAAATCCAAAGACAAGTCCAGCATACCGGTGCCAACACAATGCACCACTAATGCAGAAAATAAAGCTAGGGTGTAGGGGTCAATTGGGGTAGAGCCTGGTGGCAATAGTTGAGTCAGAGATCTTTCCAAAGCAAAATAAATAATATGTGGATTGTGAAACCACAGAATGGGACCTCTATATTCACATAAAGTGGAGTTAAACAACAAAACTCAGGGAGATAGAGAGGGACATCTCTAGCATACAAAAGGAATGTATTATAAGGATTGCATGTCTGTATTTTCTTGATATTTCCAAGAAAATGCCAGTTATTTAACTAGATTGCCTTTCTGGGACAAGCCATGCAAAATATAACGGACTCGGTACCTCTACCAATAGACTGAATTCCATCCTTTTGATCCATCCTCTATAATCCACTGGATGAACCTCTTTAGTGATCTTTAGGGTATCAATTGAAGCTGAGATGGATGTCAGAAAATAAAAACAATATCCCTCCCTTCAGTTCTCAGTTCTGCTCAACCACACAGGAACTGAAATCACATTTCCTACACTCCAGAAGAGTGTTCCAAACAGTAGACCAAAGAAGCAAAAGCCTTCTTACAGAATTTTTCCTACTGACACCAAGCAGAATGAACAGGAACTCAAGAGGTCTGAGGCAGCAAAGGAGACTCACTAGAGTCAGAGAAGAGAATAAACAGAGAGGGTCCTAAGGAGCTCGAGTGCCTAATCTATTGGATTATATTTCTATCTAGGAATTAAAGAATTTAAACCCCACTGATGAACATTTTTAGCTGTGAAACTGCTCACATCACTGCGGCTGGTACATTTTCCTATAAATAAGATTTAGACTCGAAACACGCCAATCAACAGAAGTCTCAAAATTATTCCTAACAAATAATCATATAGGATCAAAAAGAATATAAAACATCACCCCTAATGCTATCAACAGAGCTTAATTTTGAGAATTTTTGAAAGTTACTGCTACATGATTTTAAAATCAAATATTATTTAAGATCCTGTCAATCTACAATATTTATGAAGGCTATCTGAATCTTTACTGTATCTGAAGCCTTTTGCTGTCTAGACTGCATCTTTACATTTTGGCAGTAAAATGATGATCTGGTCAGAAAGTAAGAAAAAGGCTCAGGACTGAATTTATTTACCACACAGTGATTCTCTTTCCCTTTATTTTACTCTGTTATTGCAAGGGCCAAATCAGTTATTTAAGCTGATGCTATCTTTAGAATGTTTGTTATCCTATCCCTGGATATTAATCATAGTCACATGAATCTGTTCACTCCAGTAATATGATAGAGTATTTACATGTTCAGCACTTTATTCATTTCATATTACAAAAAACCTAAATTGAGATGTCTTCAGGGTCAATGTTAACAACTAAGAAACGTGTCTATGGTCCCACTGTAAGCAACAACGCAACCAATGGAACTGAGCATATCAGTTGAGTGAGATCTCAGTGGTTCCTCAAAGGAACTTGATTGGACCTAACTTGCATTCAAAAACTCACAATAAAGACATCTAAATTTCACTATCTGAATCTAGCCCTGAATCCCTCCTTCTCCCAGTAATACTAGGGTGTCAGCTGCAATGATTTTTTGCTTTTTCCTAAAGATTACACAATACTTTTATTTCTTTATATGCAACTTGTTCATGTAAAAGTTTCACTGTGTGTGAAATAATAACTGATTCAGAGGTGGTAAAATAATTCAGCTTAAGAAGTTGCATATGTCATTGCCTAAAACAAAAGCTCAGCCAAGAAATGAAGAAGATATATTTTTTTTCAGTTTTTCTTTCAGGATCCTTCTTTCCTTTCTAAATTGAATATAAATTTCCAATGGAAATTTGAAACATAAGGCAATTTCCACCTATAATATTTAATGGAAAAGGCACAGAACACAGTTCACAACTCTTTATATCAATAGACTAACTTGTGCATATCAGAAAATCCTATAGACATATGCTGCCCTTTCCTTACTACATTGCTACATAGTTTTGTACAATGCAGAAGACGACACCTTTCACCTTACAACCTTCAATCTTTATTTTTAAACACAAATGGAAGTTTCAAAACCTGTCTAACCAAACTACCTTGAAAACATACATAGCAAACTCTATGCACTCCATCTCTATTGTGAAAGTATGCTCATAAAATAGTTGCATACAAAAACATAGCGTTAAACCACATGTATTTCTTTGAGTATTTTGATATATTAACTCATTTAAAAATTTTGAGCTGTCAAGCTCTTACTCTCCAGGATTATTGCTGGGCTAGTGCTCAGCAAGAGGATTATAGCCCTGTACCATGTGTGCTGGGCTTGAGCCCAGAGCAGGACTGTGTCCTGATATTGCTGATCCTGTGTGAAAACCAGGTGCACATGCCAACTCTACGTAGGCAAAACAAGGGGCTAAGGAGATTGCAGAGAGAGATAAGAGCATAAATAGTTGTGAATCATATACACTCTTTTTCCTAGTCCACGCTTATTCCCGGATAGGACATTTCTTGTACAGGTGTTGACTGAAAACTTTTAGGAAGGACAGTAAGAAGCCCTGCTGGTATTTTGGTGTGAACACAAAGGAGGTGAAGTGCACTGTCAGAGTACTGCTAGAAATTGTGCAGACCACATGCATAATCAAGTACAAGATACAAAGAAACATAACAAGGATGCAAAGCAGAGCTTGAATTCAGTCTTTAAAGGTTTGTTCGTGGAGACATCACATTCATCATGCTCATACCCTTTATAAGCAGCTGTTGAGCTCCTGTAAATCATGTTGGCTGCTTACAATACTTATAAAAGTTATTCCTGCAGACAAGGACTGATAGTGCAGATAGTGGTTGTCTCTGACATATGTCCTGTACTTGTAGAAAAAAAAAATGAAGATGTCTTCAAAACCAGGAAAATTAAAAAACTCATGAATATGCCCTTTATATAAGTAGCTGATGGGTACACTGATGCTTTTTTCAATTTCTTTCCCATTTGTTGACAGTCTCAAGAGTATCTTAGTGCATTAAATACTTTGCATAGCAATGCTGTTTGTAGTTTGAGCAAATTGAGGAGCAGTGAAGCTGTAAACTTCATCATTCTGGAAATGCAGAATGTCACCCATTTTCTCCATGAGTATCATGCACTTACATAACATTTCTCCTGGAAACTTATCAGTAAAAAATAATTGGCTTGCAACTGTGTATACATTTCAATAAATCTAGGTGATTATCCATCTTTATACAGAAAAACACACAGAAATTTATCAACCCAAATTCCATTTTAGTTGTTAATTTCAGCCAAAACTATATTTAGGGTTTAAACAAACAAACAAACAAACAAACAAACAAACAAACAAAAAACCCTCCAAAAAAACCCAAGCAAATTGTTGCAATTGTAGTCCACAGCTTTATTCCCTTTTAAAAGCAAGTTGTCTTGGTCTATGTATGTGCTAGAATTAAAAATAACTTCTTACTTGGAGAAAGGAGACAGTGCATTGGTAGACTTTGAGTTCAGTAGGTGAAGTCTACTAGGAGAATAGAGGAGAATGGGATAAAAAGTCAAGCATATTAAATCTCATTACAGTATCACAGTAGCTTTCTGGAAGAAACTGTTTTATCTATCTAGGTATTTGATAACCAAAACAATCAAAAATTTCTGTGAAAAACAAAATTAGGTCTGTTAGAGAAATCTCAGACTATTTCAGTACTGTTATATCCCATAGATTCTACTTTTATTTATTTGAAATACTGCCTTTTATTTGAAGAAAAAACAGGACAGCAAAATGATGTCTGCTTTCCATGACTGTAAATTGTGATTTTCACCAGTAACTCTATATTTTTCCCCACTGGGCCATTAGAAGATAAATCAGTTTCAGTAACTTCAGTAATTAAAAACTGGACTAAGGTGGTCAAAGTAACTTCATAGTATTACTACAAAGCAAGTGACAAGCTAGAAGACTTTGTTTCTCTAGGGAAGATGTTTATTCATTATATGAATGAAACAGCAGGAGCAAGTACAACCTGCTGTATACAGAATGCAGGTTGTTGAACAGATCTCAAAATAGAAATAAATGTTCTGATTTCTTTTTACTCCATGTTTTGTTTTTAACTTTCATTCTCTGTTCCTTTCTCCTTTCTTAAGCTATTTCAGTATTTTATGCATCAATTGAATATAACAGTTGAACTACTTTCTACACAAAAAAGTTTTTGAGATGGCTTACACTAGAATATCTAATGTCATCTGAAAGCCATGCATGTAACATCTCAATTACAAACTGAAAATTGGTACACACTCATGACAAAACAGGGAGATTATTATAGAATTTTATTAATTTTTCTTATCGTCCTTAGATATCTTTTCAGGACCTTTCGGTTACAGTGAAGATATTCTCCTTTGCTGTATAAAGAGCCCTCTTATTCATTGTTTTTATTGCCATGAATCCAACTGTCTACAGGACCATTATGTGAATAAGACATAGCTGCTAGTGGGGACATGTAAAACATAAACTAATTTCAATTTGTTGCTTTCAAAGTATGTGAAATTTTACTAAATTTTTCAATATTCTGTTCCTCTGGTATAATGTTTGTCATGTAATAATGTAAATCGCCAACTTTGGAAGTAAGAAAATGAAAACCCAGTATATGCACATATTGTATCCTGTTCTGTCCTGGATTTAGTCATGCTGAAGGAACCGGTGACTCAGTCACCCTATTCTGACAAATCCTTTTTAATCTTTGCATTTAATAACTAGGGAGGCAGATTTTTTTCTTAAAGGTCAGATGCCATACACTGGAGCTACATCTTCGGCTGTCAAAGCTGTTAGTGCTGTCAGGCTTTCTCCATGTTTCTGAATTGAGGTGCAGTGTTCCCATTATATATATTGTGTACATCATCCCCTCTGGGAATTCTGTCAGGAATCCTTTCCTTTAGCATGTCTTGCACTGTAAGTGACACCAGTCTGTGTGTCATTATGTCACTTCTATTTGGTGCTTCACACAGATAATGTAATTTTTATATCCAAAGTTTACATATCTTGGTAACACCATTCTTTCAACCAATGCAGGGAAGAATACATAGTAGAGAAGGCTGACTAAGGATATTGGATAACTGTCTTATAAAATTCCATATTCTTGGGAATTCCATTTAATCAGTGCTTACTAGATTACCAAGCATGGAAAGGACAGCATTGCTCTAAAATAACTTACAAAGTTTAATATGTTTGCATATTTTGCTGGTTTGGTTTGTATTCTATTTGAAGATGACAAATTATTTCCCAAGAACAAAAATGACTTACCATGATAATGAACAACTCATTACAGAGAGTGCCTCAAAATACATCCGAAGTAAATGTAAGTTTTGATTCTACCTTGGTTGTTGAATAGTTATCCTATTAATGACATCAAACCAAATCCTTTGTTACAGAGCTCCAAAAGTAAAGGAAGACTACATTTCCAGGTTTCTTATTAAAGCAAGTCTCTAGACAGCTCTACTTAGAAAATTAACATACAGTATAAAGAAAGAATGTAAAATGTATTCTCTGAGTTAGCAAACTACCTCATAACAAAAAATCTAACAGAAGAAATGATGCCTTCACATACACTGCAGTGTTAAGTATGGACATGTCTCAGTTTACATTGTAGACAAAACAAATACTCCATGAGGACAATTATGGCTTTTTTTTTCTCCAAGTTTTCATATTCTAAAATCCAGGAAAACACGACTGTTATAGGTGGGAAAAAAATCATATCCAAAACCTAAACGATGCCTAAAACCCCCAAACAACAGATAACTTCAGCCTGAAATACTATTTTAACAGTGAAGGAAATAGTGCAAGAAATAGCACCTCTTTCCTGTACCCCCAAGAAAATATTTCTTTTCAGAATCATCACCTTAACAGGCGATTCTGAATCTCCTGCAGCCCTTACCCTTTTCTTGCAGTTTACCTTGTACAAAGAAACTGAAAAGAGCTATCATTTCCAGTGACAAGCCTGTGTTTTGAATTCCATTACACACAAATTGTAATCCCCTAAACATTTCAGGTCTTCTGGAATCCTACAGAGCAAGATTTTTCATAGTGCAAACAGTTGTTGCCATTCATTATTTGAAGTTGAGACAAATTGTTGGTTGCCATTAGTTGAAAGTGACAGTGCTGAAAAAGTGGATTTTTTTACACTTTTTCAATAGCTGCAGCTTGCAAGCTTGTTATTATTTTTGTATTTAATTTAGCATATGAAAAATATTCTTTCTTTTTTAATAGACTGACTACTGTCTCAATATAATCAGCTTAATCAGTTTTAATTATCAATTTCTTAGTAAGTTTCTGTAAGAACATTATTCTCCTTAAAAGTCCATTGATATAATTTTAACTACTTTTGAATTCCTTCAGATTAAAAAGGTGAGTGTACTTTATTTATTTTTTTTAAATAGCATTCTTCATTCCTATTACTTTTTAAAAATCCTTTGGGAAACAAAAATTCATTAGAACTTAGATCATGTTTTGAATTAATGACAAATGTGATTTAAATATTTTTTTTCCTTAAGCTATTATCTGACTGTGAAAGGTTACTTTTTAGATCCCATCTCCTATCAAAAAGATAGCCAGAAACTTTGAGGACTAGTTTGGCTTTGTTTGTTTATTCTCTTGCACCCTGAAAATGGTGGAGTTACTCTAAGGAGATGTTTGTACCTGTGGCAGGTGTATAGAGGATACTGTTTTAGAAATTCCATTGCTTCTAAAGCATTCTAAGTATTTTTTCACAACCAACAGTAAAGACATATCTCTTGTACCACAAATTTTATGATACTATGGACACCTCACCTTCTACTACTGATTTCATGTACGCTCTTTTTAAAAGTCTCATTAAAATAACCTACATATTATTAAAGTTTCAATTACTAAAAAGCATGCACAAAAAAAAAAAGTGAAAGTAACTTCAAAACACCACAATTGTCAGAACTAGACACTAGATTAGACTCAGCAGAACATTTTGTGTTCCAATCACTAGAAGACTCCAACTTCTCCTGGTACTACACCACCTTGAAATGATATCACCAAAACAGAAGGAAAAAATGTGATTCAGAAGAATGTCACAATACCTCAGTGGTGTGCTATTTGTGAATATAAGGTAGGATTGACCTAAAAATACAGACTTTTACATCTGTCTGAACTGCCAAGACATTCTTTGCAGTAAATTCAGAGAAGAAGGTACTTTAAGGCTTTATTTACTTCCTAATTAATTGTCTAAAATTAACCAGATTAACTTTGCCTACCTCTACGATGTGGAGGATACATCACATACAGATAGACATCCAAGTTGCAGATGTTCCCAGTCTACTTAATGAACAGAGCTCCCACAATAGACTTCACCTCCCAAGTCCTCAAGAGGTGATACTGTTGCCTCACGTAAAAAGTATTCTAACTACATAAATCCAAGTGTGTAGATATAGTTAGCATCATTAAACATTCAAGTAAAAAAATATTTCTAAATAGGAACACTTGAAAAATAAGTTTGATACTTTGTCTTTTTGAGAATCATGTAGGGCAGTATAAATGACCAGATCTGTTAGCGTTAAAAGATTTTGAATATTTATTTTCAATTCTTTTCTCACGCTTTAATATTACAATCTTGTGCAGGTACCTGTTACCTTCATAGTCAAACTGTTTAGCAACCAATTTCTATTCATTCTGGTTGAAATTCATTTTCAAAGACAAGAAGTGTTATCTGCTTTCTTCAACTTAGTATCTAACTTAGGCTCTTTTCATAGATACAGAAAGGTGACCTAGTCTACCAATGTCAGATATGAGCCTTATACAGCGAGTATTGGAAACACCATGCAATGCTATATACTGGAACTTTGGGCTAAGGTGTCTTTTTCTGAATACAAGAAATAAATTAAGTAAAACAAAGCAGTGATTTCAGACAATGCAAAGAAGTCACCTTGCTTCCAGAAATGTCCTATCCACCGAGACATGCTGAATCCTTGCATAGCACTCTCCACTATTCTTTTCCATCAAGTTGAGAAAATACGTGGCTGAGAATGCAAGATTTCAGCAATAGCATAGAAAAAGAAGAAAAAGAAAAAGAAGAGCACGCCAAAATTTAGGGTAAAAAAGGGGCAGAAGCCAGATTCAAATCCACCTGAGCACAGAATTACTGGTTACATTTTCCACAATGAGCAGTACCGTTAGGAATCCAGTTTCACTCTTCTGGAGTACTGCAGCCACTAGACTATTATTTACCATAACCACCAGGTCAAAAAAAGCTAGTTATAGTCCTGACTGTGTCTAGCTTCTAAGGTTTCTCCAAGAGATTTAGGTCCTTAGATCCTTATCCAAAACCTGCCTGTGTTGGATCTTAGTGCAGCACATAGGTAAGGAGGTGACATTCCCCCCCACACACCCTCATCCCCCAATTAATCTTAGGTTTTGTGGTGCTTCTTTCTTTCTGTTCTTTCTCAAAAGCTGTCTCTTTCATTTACAGTCAAAAAAACAGCTGCTGTGAGTTCAAGTTTGCTCTGGGTGGTGGTGGTTGTGGTTGTTATTTGTTGTGTTGTTTGGTCGGTTTCTTTTTCAGCTTCTGTTTTTCCTATATCCTCTCATGTTCCTAAGCAGTGAAAATATACAAATGCTATTCTAAATGTGCTGCTTGATCTTTAGAGATTTAGTCCTTCCTTTTCTGAGCCATTCCTAAATTGAGTCTAGATAGACTCACACTGGCCAAATATTCCAAATCAGAGAATACTTCATTAAAGATTTTACATTTCACATTAACGTTTCAATAAAATAATAATGATGATACATATGCACTGTACTTTTTAATAGAATGATCCTTCAGTGATCTCTCAAAATATTAGGTAAGACCCAGTATGTTGCTGATAATAACAATTAAAAAACCAATCAAACTAACACACGCAAGGAGAGAAAATATCTTCCTACCTACATTAAAAAAAAAAAGTTAGTGAAGGGAAGAAATAATAGTGCTTTCACAATAAGTGAAAAATAATTCAATCTAAATTTTCAGCAAGCCTTTGCAGGTTTAAAAGTAGATCTTCAGAAAATACTAAAATGCCTCACCAGATGAATCAATCTGCTATAATTGCATCCCTGTGTTTAGAGGTTGGTTGGTTGGAAGACATGGCTTCTGCTTACTTCACAACCTCACTGTTTTCCAGTCAGCCCCTGGATATACAGTTGCTGAAATCAATGAAGGGAGATTTCAACATGAATCATGATGATCCATCAGCCATGCTAGTAGTATAAATACGTTCATGGAAAGACCAAGATCTCTAATGTTATGGGAGCACTACTGTTTACAATTTAACTCTTTGGGAGACATAAGAAAAATCAAGACTTCCCAGAGGAACCTTAGATATATCCCTAGAAAACAAAAATAAAAAGGTGTGTGCCAGAACTTTTCTATATACTCAGCACCCATTTGAGGGCCCAGGATCCACCCAGAATGCATATGTCCTTTGTCCTGGCAGAAAGGTCTCCCTTTTATGCAAAACTCCTTCCATGAAGTCTTTTTCCTGATTTCAGCTGAGAGACCTCAAGCCTCAACCATAATTCAAGCACGCCCATGGTTTCCTTTATCTTAAAGGACAAGGTGCCATTAAGTATGTTTAGCATGGCAATTGTCTTTGGATTCAGTTAGATTAGTTTCTGGTGTTCCACCCAATATATGACCAGTCCTCCCCTCTTCTTGGATAGTGTGCAGATCAGCTTATGTGGTTATCCATGTGACCATCGTGTACACGTAACTGAATACATTATTTGGGGCAAGAAAAAAGGATAAATTATATTTTCTAACTAAACAAATGGAAATAAGAAACAAATATGTCATATGGCTTTTTGTTATTAAGCTACAATATACTGACAAATCACAGTTGGTATTCATATACAGAAGAAGAGTCTTAAGCAACCAATTTTTCTCTTTGTGTTTATACAGCATGTGTTCTCACTGTCAATTATTTAGTGTAGTCTTTTCCACTCTATTTGAGGGCTGGGATTAGATTTTAGGACATAGTCCCCACCAAGTAAGTAATGATCAGTAAACATTAGACAAGAATTTAATAAGACAATTTAATGCATAAATTAAGTATATATTGACTGTGAAAAGGGCATTTCTTCAAGATATTCAAATGCAATTCAATTTAATTTGATCAGAAAGACATTCGTGAACAAACAAACATGTATTCAAGTTCTTATTCATGCTTAAGGAACCACTACTTCAAATAGCCAGAGCGTGGTACAGACACGGCTGTGATAGTTTTTGTTTGTCTGTTCCATGACCATAAAAAAATTCTATCTTCTAAAGCTACTTTGCTGAAAATCTTACATGGGAAAACTTAAATTACAGAATTTGATCCTTCAACTTTGCATTAAATAAGAAAAAAATTGAGAAGATAATTCACGACAAAAAATACAGAACAAGTCAGAATGTGCTTAGAATGCATTTTCAAATGTTTACAGTGTGTTAATGAATCTTCTGTACACAACGAAAGGACCAAAACATACAACTGTTTTTCATCAAAAAGGCTACTTGTTAATATCAGTGGGGAAGGTCATTATTCCCACTGCAACAGACACTGCTCTTCCAAAACGGGTCATTGTTTTTCTTCTATTTCTGTCAAGGTCTTTGATAAGATTTTTCTCTCCATTGGGAAATAAATGTATGTTACTTCAACCTACTCCACAATAATGATGATGGCATTTATAAAAACTTACATACTTATCTGTGTAAAGAAGACAGTCAGAGAGATAAATAAGTGAAACTAGAGACCAACAAATTGGGTAGATGAGGATTATAATCACTTAAGAAAACAAAATATTACTGCTGGGAAGTGTACATAAAAATACTACCCCGTTCTGTTTTCCACACTCATATAAAGTCTAGAACTTGCTTAGATGAAACTTAGATTTCCACTATCACAAATTAAGTTTGAATATTCTTATCCAAAAAAAATTCAGAGGATTTCAAAACAGCTCATTTAAAGAAAAACATAATTACAACACAACTAGAACATGAAAAATCAGTAAAGCTCTCAAACATACAGGCACGACTTTAACAAAGTTAATATAGATGAAAATATTTGCATATATAATGTGTTGTTATTTATTTATGCCTCCCTTTAAGAAAGCTGTTTTGAAAGTAAGTAGTATTTCTTTATTTTTAATTAGTTCTTTGTTCTTGGGTCAAGCTATGTTTTCCAGATCAGTTTATTTTCTAAATACACAAGCCTGTCAATCATACAACCAGAGCTTTTCCTAGGCAAGTTCACATTCAGCTTAGTCATACCCACAGAACATAATACTTCTGTCACAGATTATAAACCTTCCCTTCAGTGTACACTTATAGCATTCATTCAGTTATTCTTGTCACTCACTCTCTGTTATATAGAAGCACTGAAGCTTTAGATAATTAGTCAGCAGGAGGCAATCTGCATAGTAACTAAAAGGGCAAGATATTAAAACAACACATTTAAAAACACATAAATACTTAATAACTACTTTAACATTTGGATGTCCTGTTGTCTTCAGCCTCATCACCAAATCCAGGCTGAATTCAACAGGATAATTATCTAGTTCTGATTTGGTTGTATCTGCCTTTTTTTTTTACCTGCCATCTGAGTATTTTCTCTGCTCCTGGCATTCAGTTTTGCTCTTTCCCTTTTGATTTTTAGTTTTTCTTTTTTTAAAAGCCAATCATCCCCTTGAACATAACTGTCCAGGCAGGCCATGTACAAAATACACAGCATGCTTCAGAAAATGATTATGGCACAATGTGCAATCAGACCTTGAAACCATGTCAAAGATAACCTTCAGCCCTGTTGTCCTTAGGCAGTATTCAATAAATGGTGTGATGCTCATACATTAAATAAAAAGAGTCATCTCTGACTAAAAGGATTTGAATGTGATTCCTAGGTTACTAGGAAGAACAAAGATCCACAGTATAAATAGGAGGAACACATGAAAGCAGTAAACTTAAGGAAATATGACATTTTACCTACCTGTATCAATAAGTTCAAAGATTACTACTTTATGTGGTGCAGGAGACAGAATGCACCAGGTACAACTAAAGAATAAAAATATTAATGGCTTGAACCAGAAAGGCTTTTTAAATTGTTTTCTTTTTTTTTTTTGGACATTGCAACTTGTATATCCACCGTTTTACACAGTCTGAGTACTACCCAAAAAACACTGTGCGGAACCAAACTATGAATCACAGAATCACAGAATCACAGAATGTTAGGGACTGGAAGGGACCTCGAAAGATTATCTAGTCCAATCCCCCTGCCGAAGCAGGAACACCTAGATCAGATCACACAGAAACGCATCCAGGCGGGCTTTGAATGTCTCCAGAGGAGACTCGACAACATCTCTGGGCAGCGTGTTCCAGTGTTCTGTCACCCTCACTGTAAAGAAGTTTTTTCTCATATTCAAGTGGAACCTCCTATGTTCCAGCTTGAACCCATTGCCCCTTGTCCTATCACTGGATGTCACAGAGAAGAGCCTGGCTCCATCCTCCTGACACTCACCCTTCACATATTGATAAACATTAATAAGGTCACCCCTCAGTCTCCTCTTTTCCAAGCTAAAGAGACCCAGCTCTCTCAGCCCTTCCTCATAAGGGAGATGCTCCATTCCCTTAATCATCTTCGTGGCTCTGCGCTGGACTCTTTCCAGCAGTTCCCTGTCCCTCTTGAACTGAGGGGCCCAGAACTGGACACAATATTCCAGATGAGGTCTCACCAGGGCAGAGTAGAGGGGGAGGAGGACCTCTCTCGACCTACTGACCACACCCCTTCTGATACACCCCAGGATGCCATTGGCCTTCTTGGCCACGAGGGCACAGTGCTGCCTCATGGTCATCCTGCTGTCCACCAAGACCCCCAGGTCCCTCTCCACTACACTACTCTCCAACAGGTCAGTACCCAACTTATACTGGAACCTGGTGTTGTTCTTGCCCAGATGCAAGACTCTACACTTGCTCTTGTTAAATTGCATGAAATTTTTCCCCATCCAAATCTCCAGCCTGTCTAGGTCTCGCTGGATGGAAGCACAGCCTTCTGGCGTGTCAGCGACTCCTCCCAGTTTCGTATCATCAGCAAACTTGCTGAGGGTGCACTCTATTCCCTCATCCAAGTTGTTAATGAATATATTGAATAGCACTGGTCCCAATACCGAACCCTGGGGGACTCCACTAGATACAGGCCTCCAACTAGACTCCATCCCATTCACCGCAACTCTCTGGCTTCTTTTCTCCAGCCAGTTCACAATCCATCTCACTACCCAATCATCCAGATCGCACTTGCTCAGTTTAGTCGCAAGGATACTGTGGGAGACGGTGTCAAATGCTTTACTGAAATCGAGATAGACCACATCTACTGCTTTACCATCATCTATCCACCTGGTAATATCCTCATAAAAGGCTATCAGGCTGGTCAAGCATGACTTCCACTTGGTGAAGCCATGTTGACTGCCTCTAATGACCTTCTTATCCCTGATATGCCTAGAGACAGCATCAAGAATAAGTTGTTCCATCACCTTTCCAGGGATGGAGGTGAGGCTGACCGGTCTATAGTTACCCGGGTCCTCCTTCTTGCCCTTTTTGAAGACTGGTGTGACATTCACTTTCCTCCAGTCCTCAGGCACCTCCCCTGTTTCCCACGACTTGCCAAAGATGATGGAGAGTGGTCTAGCAATGACTTCCACCA